>JAAXCT010000807.1:0-323821 GCA_012490785.1 Eragrostis nindensis
TTTGATTTATTAGCCTGTTAATTTGTTGCAAGCGGTAGATTTATCTTTTGTTAAATTGTTAGATAATCAAGAAGAGAATCAGAGGACCCTGATTACGAGGATTTAGGGAAGAAGAGCTTGGTGAAGGCAAGTCTAACTTCCTTGATCATATTGATCCCATGTTTACGAAATTATCCTAATTAGAGCTTGTTTATAAATAAATTGCATGGAATTTAAATGAATTTTAATGCTAGAATGGTCCTATGCAATATTTGATTGCCCTGCCTTGATTTGATTACATCCTGTACCATGTTAACCCTAGGAATCAACATCATTAATCTAATTAATGAATTGTTTGATATGCTCACTGCTTAGGACTTTCACCATGTGTTTAATTAAATGCTCACATGATTTTCGTGTAAAATGCGTGTGTCTTGGTGGTGTGGCGTAAATGAGAAATGGGTGGTTTAATAATAAGTGCAACCCTAGTTATGGATATTTTTGGCGGGATCAGGCGAGGTAGTCCTCAGTGGGAGGCTATCTCTTGGACGCCCTTCCACGTGCGGATTGGCTATTGAAGATGCCTGGTTCGGTCGTATAAGGACCGGTTCTTGTGCCGCCTTTGCCTAGCACCCTTTCGCGCAACCACAAGCCGTGAATGGGCACGGGATTGGAACCACAACACCCACTAGTACTCACCCGTTACCCCCCCCCGGAGGCAGGAGATTGCAACGGAGTCCCAGGAGAAGACTCGTTCGTTGGTGGTGTTCGAGATCCGGCATTTTATGACTGGCCATGTTATTATAATTGTGAAGCCCCTGGTGATGTCCGTGGGGGATGCCGTGGTGGTTGTTGGCGGTCGTTAAACCATGTTTTGACCGCCACCCTACCGGTAAATAAATATATAACACCAAGATTTTGTGCATAGTAGTTAGGAATAATACTACTCCACAGGTTTTGGTGAATATTTGGATGCAGGAGTGAATAATGGAGAAAAGTAGGCCCAGTCAGGGAAATTCCCCTGGCCGTCGGCCCCACCCTAGGCCGGTCGGCCCCACCTGGTGGCCACAGGCCCCAGGCTTTTCTCCAGTGGGCTGGAAAATAATCTTCAACGTACAATTCAAGCCCAGCTCGGCAGGATTCCACCGACATTCTAGAAGGTGGGCCATTTGGGCCTTTACTTGGCCCTCAATCCAATTCGTCCGACCCCAGCAGGAACCGACCTTCAGACCGCCTTCAGGGAGTGATCTGAAGCGTCCAGGAGCAAGACGGTGGCCAACCGACCGAAGGACGGCTGGCCGGCCACCCCCCTAGCCGGCCGCCGACTTGTCGCCTCCGCCTCTCCAAAGTCGGCCAGGGTGCTTCCACCGCCTTCACAAGCTATAAATTGGACCCCTCGCCTTCGAATCAATTCGCACCATCACACTTCATCCAAGTGTTCATTAGTTTAGTTGAGTAGTAGCTTTAGGAGTTAGAGTAGAGTAGAGTAGAGTGAGAGCTCTCTCGGGCTTCCGGAGTATTCTCCGGAGTTCGGTATAGTTCTTTGTATCCTTACTCTTGAGATATTATTTTATTTATTATATAATTATTTTTATCTTTATTTATTTCTTTTAGTAGTTCTTTTCTATTTAGTTTATTTATTCGTTAAGTAAGTGCTCGTAGAAGTCTTGTTGTGGGATTCGTGATTGTTGGAATAGCGAGTACGAGAGAGTGCCGTCGTCGGAGATGACGTCGTGTGAAATCTGTGCTTGTTCATTCTTAGATAGGACTGCTCCGTTGATCAAGAGTAGATCCTCTAGGCGGGTTGTAAGCATGGCGTTTAGAACTTGGCCTATGCATGTTTGGCACCCAGCCCCACGGAGGATGGTAGCCGCGAGTGTATGTGACAGCTGCACCGGTCTCTGTAATCCACCACGTCCGGGTTGGACTCAGCAGGGTCTTAATTATAGCATACGGTTCCCTAGGTTTGAACTAGCTTCATCGGTTAACCTAGCACGTGTGTGCCCTGAAACGACATGACTTGTATGTGTATGAGCTTAACTAGAGTAAATAATCTTTGTAGACTTGACTGCTAGAAAAGTAAATAATAGATAAACATACAGGTAGCCTTAACTCTATCTCGTTGCTCTCCCAAATGTATACTACGATTTATTTTATTACCTTGGATTTGAGGATGTGTGTGCCACCCATATCTATCATGCCTATCTTACCCCCCGTCTCAAGTATAGTTGATACATTATTTCTTTCTCCAAATTATCCAATGCATAGCTATTATTCAGCTTTCTTTTGCTCTACTTCCCTGCGGAAATATAAATACGATAACCCTGGAATACTCCAAGGTGAAATGCTACAATGGTGATCCGCGCGCTTGCGGAATTAATGAATTTAATTTATCACATAAGAACCGCCAACAGTGGTACGAAGTAGATACGAAACCTTTAGTGGGACAGTCCAAACTATGACGATAGGGAGGACTGGACCACCTTGTGGGGAAATTTGTGCACCCTTAGCTAAGGTTAAGAACTATCCGGAAAGCCGTGTTCCACGGCATTGGACAACGCGAAAGCGTCGGCCACACTATGACTAGACTCTTGCGTGCGTATCCTTAGTGTGTTTTTGGAAAAACGCCGGTTTGAAACCGTGTACTGGTTGTCGGCCAGTGATAAAATGAGGAACTGACGGGATGGATTGCATCTCCCCCAGGGCCGCCCAACCCCACTAATCTCTACTGATATTTGATTAGAATTGCGAAACGCTTTGTTTTAAAAGCAACTATGCATAAACTTGGCTTTCTCGCCTGGTCAATAAAACTCAGCCTATTCCTTGAAAAATCCCTTGCATAATCTTACCCCTCGTGTTAGGCTTGCTGAGTACCTTAAGTACTCACCCTTGCTTAAAACATTCAGAAGATGAGCCCGACTATGACTTTCAAGCCGACGGTGATGAAGAGTAAAGTTTGGCCTTCACTCAAGTGGTGCCTGTAGAAGTGGAGCCCTGTCGTCTTCCGCTAGAATTAGTGTTAGCCTGGCTGCTGCGTCAGCCTTTGAGCGTGATGCCTGTGAGTGTTGCGGCTGCTCGCCTCTTCTGTATCAAGACCTTTATGTAATAAAAAGGCTTGTAATGACTCTCGGTAATATAAATAAAGTATTTGCTGTGAAGCATTCTGTGAAAGTGTCGTATCAGCAACTGATCCAGGGACTGATACGGTAAACACTAAGTACTTCAGAAATGGGGTACGACAGAGTGGTATCAGAGCGATGCTTGACCGTAGGCCAAACCATAGGTTCGCTTCGAGTGAGATGAGTGCGATATTTTGTAAAGTTTTACTTTATAAAGTCTTACTTACCTTATTTCTATTTACAAAATTATTTCCACCGGTACTTACCCGTCTTTCAACGTTTTGTTGAACAGATGGAGGCCCTTCGTGCGGAGTTTGCCCAGCTGGAGGAGCAGCGTGCCCAGACCGCCCGCGTTCTCGAGCAGACCGCCGAGATGTGGGGCGAGGACCGTCGCCGTCTTGCGGAGACCCAGGCCAGTGTTGGCGATTTCTAGCATACCATTTTATATGCCAACTGCGCCTTATTTAGAGCATAAATGTCATCATTATAGGCCATTAACCCTTGATAATAGCACTATATTTGTATATATGTCGTTCGGGAGAATTATTGCAGAAACAGATAAAAAGGACGATATTCTGGACATTGTAGCTGATCTGGACCTGAAGAGAAGAAAAGCAGCAGAAAAGGGCTACTGTGCCGACCGGCACAGTCCTATGCCGACTGGCACTCAAGGCTGGCCCACCACTCAGTTGATTCTAGAAGGAAGTCATCCGAACCAATCTTGGGAGATATTCGTCACGAAGATATAAAAGATACTCAAAGATTTGAAAGAGCAATGCAAGACTTGATCTCGAAGAAAACTGATTGGAAGGCCCACATGGAAGCCACCAAGGACTTCGGAACCGACTTAGAGGAGAAGCCGAGCTAGACACGAGGTGTGCCGATCGGCACGACCTTTGTGGCGATCGGCACAGGGACTCTTTTCCCGAGATCTCTTTCCTTTCCGAAGCACAGCCCTATATAAACTTGTGGGAGCCCTACGGTTTCGGGATCGGCCGCCAGAGGGACAACACAGCTAGTAAGTTTAGAGCCACCGGGGCTTTGCCCCGTTCTTCATGTTCTCTAGTTGTTAGATCAAGAACCGCTGGTGCTAAGAGGTGATCCATCAAGGTAGGCCTACTAGATGGTGATGTATCTTGCACTATGTATTATCGAAGTATGGTTGAATATGTGGATGAATGGTTTTGATTATTGATTGCCTAGATTTTATGGTCTTTACATGCACTTGTTCCTACGATTAGTGACGACTAAGTATTAGATATTATCTTAATTGTGGTGGCAATAAGGGGTGAGAGATCCAATCTCTCACTACCTCCATTGTGGTTAAGGTAGTATTGGGATCTTGTAATGCGCCATAATTGCATGTTGTCTCCGTACCTCAACGCGCTGGAATATGCGATCCTTGAGATGATGTGTAGAGTAGGAAGAGGCTACCGACTAAGGCGAACTGGTCGTGACAGGGCACGTCGGAAAGGGGTTTCGACCTACCGATCTTCGGATATCAATAATTGAGTTATTCCGTTTATGATGCTTTTTAACTAAGCTTTTTGGTTACAATCTCAACTAGCAGACTTGGCTAACTTACCTCGTGATCTAATCAGGTTCCCTAGGCTGTTCAGGTAACACTTGGTCATCTCAGCCTTTGTGCCGACCGGCACACCTGGTGTGCCGACCGGCACGCCCCCCAATTTTCCCAATCTCGCCCTCACGCTCACTAGAAAGCCTGGCTAACTCTCTTACTGATGACTTTGCTTAATTCCCATTGGTCCTTGTGGTTCGTAAACCTTGGAATACTCTTCTGAGGGAAAAAGTGCTACAACTGTACACCGTCCACTTGCGGTGTATAAGTAGGTGCGTATAAACGACCAACAAGCTATCTTTTTCTGGCGCCGTTGCCGGGGACCTTTGTTCGAATTAGGCATTGTTTGAAGTTTGAGAAATTGGCCGCTGTGCCGATCGGCGCACCACTGTGCCGACTGGCATATTGCTTTCTTTCTTCGATTTCTCTGTTTTTTCCAGTACATATGTCCTGTTTTATTTAACAGACAGGTATGGACGGCGCTAAGTCGAATAAACCCTTTAATTACCTCGATGATCCAGAGATTCTCTTTCGCAAGCGTAAGGCGGAAAAGAAAAGCAAGTCAGTGGGAGACATAGAAGACAGCAGCGAGCCACTCAGCCCGAGGGCATTGTTTGCAGCTCTAGAAGAAGACAAGGAGGAAGAAGTTCCAGAAGTGGAAGACATGGGAGACACAACACCAATAGCTAATCGTCTCAAGCCTGCCTTGGACAATGTTATCAAGACTGAGTTCACTGCACAAACTCAACCCTTTCAGTTGGAGCGCTACATGTCTGAAGATCCTAATATGCATTTGCAACATTTTCATGAAATCTGCAGTACCTTTCAATTGCAACATATGACTGCCAATGAAGCCAAGGTGCGACTGTTTCCTCTATCTCTTATTGGGCGTCCTAAGCAGTGGTACCATGGGCTACCTCCTGCAACAAAGATTAGTTGGGATCAACTCTCTGCAGAATTTTTGGCAAAGTACTTCCCTCCAGGCAAGACTCAAGCTTTGAAGAACAAGATCCTTGGATTTACTCAACTTGCTGATGAGAGCGTTGGAGAAGCATGGAATCGATTCAATGAGTACAAGGATGCTTGTCCGCATAATGGCCTTGCTGAATGGGAGCTAGTGGAAAGGTTCTACACGGGTTTGAATCTTTTGTCCCGACAACACTTAGATGCTTCATCTGGAGGATCGTTTTTGGACAAGACGCCCGCTCAAGCCACAGCCTTGATCAAGAAGATAGAGCAAAGTCAATCATGGGTTGGTGAGAGAGAAAGTAGAAGCCTTCAACCTTCTACGGGAAGATGAAGACTATGGTGGAAAGAGCTTATGATGAATTGCTTATGGACAAACTTGACACCATACAAAGGAGGTTAGACAAAATTGATCATATTCCCAAGGAAGAAACCGTCAAGTTAGTGGAAGCACGGTCTACATGTGAAGAATGTGGAGAGCTTGGTCATGTGATCAAGGACTGCCCCGAGGATATAAAGATGCTAAATTATGTCAAGAGCCAAGGATGGAAGACTCCATATCAGCAGCAAAGGAGTAGCTTCACCCCATCATCGTCTATGCAAAATGCCATCCCTCTTCGCATTCAATGCCAAGAGTTCTTTCAAGCTCAAGAGAAGGTCAACAAGGACACCCAAGCCAAATTCAAGGAAGTTGATCGTGTGCTTGAAACAATCAATGATAAGGTAATCGAAGTGGGGAGTTCTAATCAGCAAATTCTTCAATTCATGAAGATGATGGAGAAACAAATGACCCAATTAGCAGAATCGGTGCAAGGTGAGAAGGGAGCTTTTCCTGGTAATACCCGCTCTGCAGAACAGCTGAAATCCATCGCCACGAGGTCTGGGAAGCAAACAGAAGATCCGAAGTTTGCAGCTGGAGCAAGAAGACCCCGTGCCGACCGGCACGACGACGGTGCCGACCGGCACGCTACAGAAGATGGTGCCGACCAGCACACAGAGGGTGCCGGTCGGCACACGGAGGAAATTGACCTCTCGGGTCTGAAAAAGGGAACTGAGAACAAGGAACATGGTCCTGCTACCTTTCTGGATACGCAGCTGTTGACCAAGACAGAAAGGATTCGACACCATGATGAGCAATTCTCCAGGTTTGTCGATATTATGAAGAAGTTATATATCAATGTCCCGTTCCTTGATGCCCTTCAAGTTCCCACTTATGCTAAGTACATAAAAGATATTATGCAAAACAAGAAGTCCTTAGCATCGGAAGAGGTAGTGAAGATGACAAAGGAGTGCACTGCAGCTATTAATGACATTACACCAGAAAAGAAGCCCGACCCCGGATCTCCTAGTATCCGGTGTTTGATTGGAGCTCAAATCTTTGAAGGGGCTTTATGCGATCTCGGAGCAAGTGTAAGTGTCATGCCTCGCTATGTCTTTGCAAGTTTGAATTTGCCAGAGTTGGAGCCTACGGCTATGTGTTTGGAATTGGCCGATCAATCGGTTCGCTATCCCGATGGAATTGCTGAAGATGTGCCTGTCCAAATTGGTGATCATATAGTTCCTGTGGATTTCATTGTTCTTGATATGGATAGAAGGACGAAGACTTCATTGATTTTGGGCCGGCCTTTCTTAAGGACAGCGAAAGCAAACATTGATGTGGGGAGTGGAAAGATAAGTTTCGACATAAGTGGAGCCTCCTACACATTCAAGTTTCGCCCTAAGGGAGAAGAAGGCCGTACGGTCTCCAAGTGGGTTGAGAAATACAAGTCTCCGCATCATAAAGCAATCGAGGGTAATTGGAGGAAGGATATGTCCTATCATTGAAGGAGAAGAGACAAGAGAACCTTGTAGTGTCGCAACCATATTTCCCGTAGAGCGACGCTAAGGAAGTGAATTATACGAGGAGGTCAAGCTCTACGACCTTTTTAAAACTAAGAGCGCTTTTGGGAGGCAACCCAAAACCCGAGGAGCGAGTCATAGGGTGAGTCTTTTTGTGTTAATGCTTTCGGGAGGGCAACCCGTGAATTAGAAATTTAGTGCTGACCGGGAGGGCAACCTGGCCTTTAAATTGTTTGCTTGTAATACACAATAATGCTCCCGGAATAAAATTTGTTAGTCCAAGTGTTTGTTTTAACTTTTGTGTGAACCTTTGAGCTGTCTGTTTATCCTCCGCGAATTTTTGTTTTTGTATTTTGCTTGTTCACTAACAGCGCAGGAAAAAAAAGGGGGAAACAAAAAGAGAAAATTTTGATTCGTGCCTACCGGCACAAGGCCGTGCCGACCGGCACAGAGCCTGCCACGCCAAATCATGCTCTGAAAGATGCCCCTACTGGAGATGCAAATTAACTGGGGGTAAGAAAAGAAAAATATGCGGAATATTCAAGGAAGGAAGAATTGAAAAGGTAAGTTCAACAATTGTCCGGAGAATTTTTTCCGTATTTTTGGTATTTCTTCTGTGTGCAGAAATATATTGGATGATTCTTGCGGAAGAAGGAGGTATTGGCGGAAATTTTGGCTCGGATGCCGACCGGCGCGTCCCGTGCCGATCGGCACCACAAGGAAACGCCACCTCCAGGAATCTCGATGCTACAGGAAGTCTGACACCCGCATGAAAATTTGAAATCCTGACTATACAAAGAAACGAAGTTTTGAATCGGGCACGGACTGCACAGTGCTGACCGGCACAACTCTGTGCCGACCGGCACACTGGCTAGGAATTCAAACGAAGCATCAAGTTTGCGCACGTTGGAAGGAAGAAAAATCACTGACGTCCATACAGCAGCCGAGCACAGGGGGAACACCGAGCACCCTGCCTTGGGAAGGAGCAAAGGTGCCGATCGGCACGTGACCGGCACGAGGCACGTGCCGATCGGCGCGGCATGAAAAATTCAAATTTCGAATTTGCTCCCCTGTTTCCTGACATGCGACACTGTACGCGGCATAGGGAAGAGGAAAAGAGTTGCTGAAGCCAAGGCGCGGTGGAATTAGTGCAAAATTTGAACCATGCCGACCGGCACGGTCTCCGTGCCAATCGGCACCGCATGGAAAAGCCAAGCCCTTGAACGTGCACCCCTGTCTCCCGACATGCGACACTGTTCCAAGCATGGGGAAGAGGAAAGGAAGGCGTGGCAGCCGAGGGACGACGGAATCCGCGAAAATTTGAACCGTGCCGGCCGGCGCGGCACTGTGCCGACCGGCACGCCAGGGGAATTTGAACCGGCGGGTTCCTTCCCTTGGACGCCTTGGAGAGCTATAAGAGGGGGCACTACCTCCTCCATTTTCGCCACAACTTCCTGGTAAACCTCTCCACTTCTCCACTTCCTCCATTTGCGCAATTAGTTTCCGTTTTCGTAGGAGATGAAGGGATTCGGTTCCACGCTCAAGAGCGCCGGCAAGAGGATTCGCCGGGGGTTCAGCTCCGGCGGGTCGCAGCAGTCCGGCGGCAACAACTCCAACAACAACTCCGGCAGCGACTCCGGCTCCTTCACCTCGACGCGGAGGGCGAGTTCGGCGGGCTACGATAGCCCCGAGCTCTCCGTCGAGATGACTCCGCCACGAGGGCGGGACGACTTCTTCATCGCCCACCGCGACTCCGGCATCCCGCGAGGACCGAGGCCGCGCACGAGGAGCGCGACCGCCGCCGCCGCCGCGGCAGGCGGACCATCGATGGAGGCCGAGTCGAGCATGCCGGCATATGTGCCGCGCGCGGTTCGGGAGGGGTTCACCCTCACGAGCTTGGAGGAGGAGCACACCTACACCAACATCCGCGGCCGCATCGTCCCCAACATCGACATGGACGAGGAGTTCCTTACCAAGGTTGGGGTGTGGCCGGACCTCCAACAATGCCTCCTCAACCTTGGGTGGGAGACCCTCCACGACCAAGTGAGCAGCTTCGACATCGAGCTCATCACCGAGTTCATCACCACCATGAGCCGCGAGACGAACGAGCAAGGAGACGACGAGATCAAGTTCCGTGTGCGGGACGAGCCTTACTCCATCACGATCGAGGACATCTCCGATGCTCTCGGTTTTGATAGGGAGGCCCCCGTATACGACGCGGCAACAACGGAGATGCTCGACGCGTTTTGGCGCCGCATCGCCGACGCGGAGGAGCGCAAGAGGGGGCACATCAAGAACCCCACGATCCAAATTCTTCACCGGTGGATGGCCGCGCGCACCACCGGCCGCTTCGACACCACCAACATCTCCGACACGGACTTGCATTGGCTCTACAACGCCATTGCGAGCCCGTCCAAGTGCAACCCCATCATGTGGATGGTGGGGAGTTGGTTTAGCCAAAGGGCCAACCCTAAGGCGAGGCTAGCTTTTGGCGGCTACCTCCAAACAATCATCTTCAAGGTCACCGACGGCAACCTCATGATGAAGGACGATTGTTGGGTGCGGCCGGCTCTCATCGACGAGTCCATGGTGCGCGGGAAGACCATCACGGGGAGCGCCAAGCTCGGCTACTACGTTTGCGGCACCGGCATCAAGCTCCCCTGCCCCGAGCTCGCTCTCTTCCTCCCGAACTAGATCGACGGAGGAAATTGGCTCGAGGCCGACCTCCGCGAGCGACACAAGATAACGAAGACCAAGCGCGGAAGGAATGAGGTCGTCGGGCAGTCTTCGGCGAGCGCAGCAGCGGACTGGGACAGCTGGGACGCCACGGCACCGGCTGCGCCCAGCCAATCAACGCAACCAGCACCCGTGCCAACCGGCACGGGCTTCGCGCCGGTCGGCACAGGTCCCGTGCCGACCGGCACCGACCCCAGATACTTCGGTATGGCCCCTATCTACCCTCAGCACTTCCAGGGGGCACCCTACTATGCTCCTGCAGGTCCTCCGGGGGTGAACTTTGCCCCTCTGCATTGATACATCGACAACAACGTTCAATACGTTGAACGCATCGACGACTTGGCGGGCGCGATGCGGAGCAACACCGACGCGATGATCGATGAGTTCGCGAGATTGGAGGCGGCATACTACGGCTTCGACTACACGCAGCCACCTCCATTCGATGGGTAGTGTGTTGTGCACGGCACAACTTGTATCGGTTTCCCGGTTTGCGTTTTTCTTTCCCTTTCGCATTTCCTTTTTATTTATTTCCTTATGTGTGTGTGAGCGGGTTGGGAAACCATGTATCAGGTGTGTTTAGTTTGTTGGTGTGTTTTTATTTACGTAAGTATGCTAGTAGTATGTTTAGTATGATCCATCATCATGTAGTCCGAGCTTTCAAAATCCAATATGATGATGATCTTTATGCTTTATTTGAAAAATGATACGAGTATGTATGTCTATCTTGAGAAGTGTTCATGACGATCGAGCGATGTTGAGCACAAATAAAATTTCGAACTTTCACTATAATTTATTCGGCAAATACTTCATATATGGCGTAATTGATTTCAAAATTCCCATGCAAGTGCGACAATAAGATCGATTTGGATGACATGACTTAGTACTTATTTATTTATAAAAATTCAAATATTCTTATTGTGAGCTTTAGAATCCCTCCGTATCATTCGATTACGCCTACCAATGCCAAATATATGCGACTCAAATTAAGCCTTTGTTAAGTAGAGACTATGATTGATGATTGAGCTCGGTTAAGACTTAATTCTTCCGGTATGAGACTTGAAAATTTGGCCATATCTTTTGCGTATCGTGTTGATTTTCTAGCCTTATTTCCGCTCGAGCTATGCAAATTGCCGCATTGGAATTGTGCATAATTCGCCGAGTATTCGATACTTGAGAACCAAATTTCTTGATTCGAATATCAATCCTTGACCACATCCTACTGCATTCTTGGCTACAAATCTGCCACAACCGTTCAGATGAAAATTCCAGAGCAACTGGGCAGGTACAGACACTGTGCCGACCGGCACAGAGTGGTGCCGACCGGCACAGAAAGAAAAAAAAAAAAAGAAAAGAAAAAAAAGAAAAAAAAGAGGAAAGGTCTGCACCTTGCGTGGTTTTGCTCGGGACTAGCAAAATTTTAAGTGTGGGGGGAAGGTGAATTCCCTTAAATTCCTATCATCAAATAGTAGCCAAGAATTTCTTTCCGACCATGTACACCATCAATATCTGTGAGTTTCTTTCTCAAAATTCAATTCCTAATGGCCTTTTGACAAGTCTCAGTAAAACCAATTAGAGTTATTTCTTAGCTTTGCAATATGTTGTTGATTTATGTCTAATTTCCTTGGATTTCCTCACCAAGCTACACATATTGCCTTACACATATATATATCAATAAAGTAGATTGTAGGCGAGTGATGGAAGTTGAGTTGTTCATTTGATCGTTTGAGAAGGAGGGTTGCTTTTGCTCACAATACCTTTTTAGTGATTTACACAAGTGGAAAAGTCATGTGCATCGAGTTGAATATTTTTAAGATTTGCTTTGGGAAATACTCTTTCTTGCTCAATACCCATATTTTGAACATATTTGCTGGATACTAAATTGATTTGATCTCACAATGACTAAATGCTCAGCTCGTGTAGATTCGAAATACTTTTATGATTGATGTGACTATGTGCAAGTTGATTTTCATTCTTGACTTTCCTCGGGACGAGTAAAGGTTTAAGTGTGGGGGAGCTGTTGGCGATTTCTAGCATACCATTTTATATGCCAACTGCGCCTTATTTAGAGCATAAATGTCATCATTATAGGCCATTAACCCTTGATAATAGCACTATATTTGTATATATGTCGTTCTGGAGAATTATTGCAGAAACAGATAAAAAGGACGATATTCTGGACAATGTAGCTGATCTGGACCTGAAGAGAAGAAAAGCAGCAGAAAAGGGCTACTGTGCCGACCGGCACAGGGGACCTCAGGGCAATCAAGGCTGGCCCACCACTCAGTTGATTCTAGAAGGAAGTCATCCGAACCAATCTTGGGAGATATTCGTCACGAAGATATAAAAGATACTCAAAGATTTGAAAGAGCAATGCAAGACTTGATCTCGAAGAAAACTGATTGGAAGGCCCACATGGAAGCCACCAAGGACTTCGGAACCGACTTAGAGGAGAAGCCGAGCTAGACACGAGGTGTGCCGATCGGCACGACCTTTGTGCCGATCGGCACAGGGACTCTTTTCCCGAGATCTCTTTCCTTTCCGAAGCACAGCCCTATATAAACTTGTGGGAGCCCTAGGGTTTCGAGATCGGCCGCCAGAGGGACAACACTGATAGTAAGTTTAGAGCCACCGGAGCTTTGCCCCGTTCTTCATGTTCTCTAGTTGTTAGATCAAGAACCGCTGGTGCTAAGAGGTGATCCATCAAGGTAGGTCTACTAGATGGTGATGTATCTTGCACTATGTATTATCGAAGTATAGTTGAATATGTGGATGAATGGATTTGATTATTGATTGTCTGGATTTTATGGTCTTTACATGCACTTGTTCCTACGCTTAGTGACGACAAGTATTAGATATTATCTTAATTGTGATGGCAATAAGGGGTGAGAGATCCAATCTCTCACTACCTCCATTGTGGTTAAGGTAGTATTGGGATCTTGTAATGCGCCATAATTGCATATTGTCTCCGTACCTCAACGCGCTGGAATATGCGATCCTTGAGATGATGTAGAGTAGGAAGAGGCTACCGACTAAGGCGAACTGGTCGTGACAGGGCACGTCGGAAAGGGGTTTCGACCTACCGATCTTCGGATATCAATAATTGAGTAATTCCGTTTATGATGCTTTTTAACTAAGCTTTTTGGTTACGATCTCAACTAGCAGACTTGGCTAACTTACCTCGTGATCTAATCAGGTTCCTCAGGCTGTTCAAGTAACACTTGGTCATCTCAGCCTTCGTGCCAACCGGCACACCTGGTGTGCCGACCGGCACGCCCCCCAATTTTCCCAATCTCGCGCTCACGCTCACTAGAAAGCCTGGCTAACTCTCTTACTGATGATTTTGCTTAATTCCCATTGGTCCTTGTGGTTCGATTAAACCTTGGAATACTCTTCTGGGGGAAAAAGTGCTACAACTGTTGACCGTCCACTTGCGGTATATAAGTAGGTGCGTATAAACGACCAACACCCAGTTAGAGCAGGCACAGACCCAGCTCGCCCTCGCACAGGCTGAGAGAGAGAGTCTGCAGTGGACTCTGGACACCACCCGTCGCCTTTGGGAGGAGGACGCGATGTGCCTGATCTGTGAGCTTAACCGCCACTACAGATACTGCCACCAGGAGCACGGAGGACCCCGTCGCC
Source organism: Eragrostis nindensis (assembly GCA_012490785.1). NCBI lineage: Eukaryota > Viridiplantae > Streptophyta > Magnoliopsida > Poales > Poaceae > Eragrostis > Eragrostis nindensis. The sequence continues at coordinate 13,858 of JAAXCT010000807.1, forward strand.
TCTTCACAGCGAAGATGGGAGGACCGCACGGACACCAGCACTACGCTTGCCCGACAGACACTGAGGAGTACTCAGACTACTCCGCTACCCTTGCAGACTCAGACATGCATGACCGTGGACTCCCCTGAGGTTGAGCAGGCGGACGACTCCGAGGAGCTTGCCAGGTGGGCAGCAGAGCTTGAGGCCGCCCTTGAGGCCGTTGAAGACTCCGAGGACGAGCCGATGGAGGACGAGCCTTTTGTGGACGTCTCGTCAGAGAGTGAGTCGGTGGCGGAGAACGTCATCGATCTCACTGGCACCGATGACGAGATGGACATGGACGAGTTTGTGGTGATCGACTCGCCTGCACAGGAGGCACCAGCAGGACCTCGCCTTGTTGGAGACGTGGAGGGCGTGTGCGGCGTGTGTCTAGAAGATTTTGAGACAGGCAACGTGCTGCTCAGGATGATGCCGTGCTCCCACTCCTTCCATGAGGAGTGCATCTTCAAGTGGCTCCGGCGTAGCCATGTCTGCTCTGCCGCTTCCCGCTGCCCACGGAAGAGCATGTGGGAGGATGAGCAATCAGCTTGTCCTGAAGCTTAGAGTAGAGCGCATGTAATTGGTGTGCCTCATGCTGCAGCGTATACAGAACACCAAGTCCACATTAGAGTAGGTACTGCAATCTAGTACAAAGATTTTGTTGGATGGATATTCTCAAGAATTGAGTTCCGACGTGCACGTTTGAAGAGGTCAGACAACCGTGAGTGACACATAGAAACGACGTGATCAGTACTTTGCTCTTTGGTTTCTCCTGCCTACGAAAGGTGGCATTACGATCTCATCGCATGAAAAGTCCCTCTGGAGTATGTGGATAACCAGCCTGTTCGGCTCGCTTTTGCAGTCGCAGTTGCAGTTGCAGTTTTTTAAGAGAGAACACTGTAGCTGCTGGAAGTAGAACTGTAGACATGTGAGGGAGAAGAAGGAGCAGCCGGCTGTAAAGCCTTCAGCCGAACAGCCCGAACAAGAGGTCAACAATCAAGTGATCAGCATTGGTTGTTTGTTAGCAGCTCTACCCACGTGCTGCTAGTACTGGTATTCAAATAATTGAATTATCAGGTTGTAAAATAGAGGTCAGTGCTATCGTCATAGCTAGGTAGTGGCTGTCTGCAAGAAGTTCAGCCACGTGCCGACATCTTCGTTTTCATGCAGATCAATCTAGCTGAAAAAGCATTGCCTTCAAGCACAAGCTCTGTCATGCACCAGCCATTTCTTCCAGCGCTTATCCACCGAGTACGTGACAAATTTGTGTGGCACTCTCAAGCTTATAGGTCCCACGGAAAATCTCCTTGTTGAATCGTTTTGATGATTTACGATGTATCAAGTGAGCAACGAATCCCTTTTCTCTATCTCTGACATGCATCAGGTGGGATAGTTTTCACCAAATGAGTGTACAAGTAAAATGATTGGGCTAATATGTCCATGAACTTTTTTTTTGCGGGAAATATGTTATGAACTTAACGCGCATCCGAGTTTGTACAGTAGATTTGAAGGGGTCAGTCGATGACAGATACAAATGACAGTGTACCGGTCCTTGGTTCCTTTGTTTTTCCTGCCTAACATGGTACCATCTGGGGTCTGCGTTCTGGTTAACTTGCAATTCAACAATAAATTGGCCATCATCGGTAGTAGACGTTTAGCTGAAGTGGACCCTAGATGCTGGTACTGGTACAGCTCAGAGGATAGTAAGCAGAGGTCATTGCCAACGTCACAAGTACCGACTCTTGACTGAGGCCTCATACTTTCTTCCAGCGGATATGTAGTGCTTGATTAATTGCATGTCCAGCGTATGGAGCTAGTGTGATGTATATATTTCTCCAGTGTCGTAAGTAGTACCCAAAAAGGATACTTCATCTTCATGTACTTGAAAGGGAAAGAACAGAGACTGACCAAATCCGTTTTTCGTGAAACTCTGCATCACATGTTACAGAACCTCATGAGCGGACGCGATTTTAAAGATTGACCACTAGTAGTAGTTAAGAAACCAGTTCGCCTGCTGTGTGTATAAAACCTTCCAGAAATTGCGCATCCATACAAGAGCACTGCCTCCTAGCAGTATCATCCACTCCACACACTTTCCAGTTTCCACCACCAATTCAGAGACATCTTCTTTCCTAGTTGTGACATCCTCTGCTTCCTCGCATCTCTCCATGGCCGATCACGGCCACCACCATTTCCTGATCGTGGTCTACGGCACCCAAAGCCACATCAACCCAGCGCGCGTCCTCGCTCATCGCCTCACGCGGCTCGGCGTCGACGGCTCCATCCGCGCCACGCTCTCCGTGCCAGTCGCCACCCACCGCCGCATGTTCTCCTCCTCGTCAGCCGACGACGAGGCCACCGACGACGGCGTCATATCTTACGTCCCGTACTCCGACGGCCTCGACGACGGCACCCTGCCCAAGGACGCCGAGGAGAGGGCACGCACTCGCCGCGTGGGCTTCGAGAGCGTCTCGGCCATCATCGCCAGCCTCGCCGCGCGCGGGCAGCCGGTGACGTGCATCATGTGCACGATGGTGTTGCCCTTCGTGCTCGACGTCGCCGCGGAGCACGGCATCCCTCTCGCCGTGTACTGGATCCAGCCGGCTCACGTTCTCGCCGCCAATTACCACTACCTCCACGGCTACGGCGAGCTCATCGATTCCCACGCCGTTAACCCGGCGCACGAGGTCAGCCTGCCCGGGCTGGGCCGTCCTCTCCGCATACGCGACTTCCCGCACTTCCTCGTCGACACGACGGGCAGCGAGATGACCAAGGCCCTCAACGAGGCGATGCGGGAGCTGTTCGAGTACACGGATCAATGGCGCTCCAAGATTCTCATTAACACGTTCGAGGAGCTGGAGCCGACCGTGATCGCGGAGATGAAGACGCACATGGACGTGTTTGCTGTTGGGCCAATGGTTGGGTCCTCCACGGAAGCACGGCTCCATTTGTTCAAGCACGACGACGTCGACAGGAAGAGGTACATGGATTGGCTTGGAACTCGGCCGGAGAAGTCGGTGGTGTACGTCTCATTTGGAAGCGTGTCAAAGTATAAGAGGCAGCAGATGGAGGAGATAGTCCAAGGACTGAAGCAGTGTGGACGGCCACACTTACTGGTCGTGCGCAAGGATGGGCTTGAGGAGCAGGACATGAGCGACATATTGGAGCCTGTTGAAAACCAGGGGATAGTGGTGGAGTGGTGCAACCAATTGGAGGTCCTCTCGCACGCTGCAGTAGGGTGCTTCGTCACGCACTGCGGGTGGAACTCGACATTAGAGGCTGTGGTCTCGGGTGTGCCGGTAGTCGGCGTACCAAACATGTTCGACCAGCCAACGAACGCATACCTGGTGGAGGAGGAGTGGCTAATTGGCGTAAAAGTGGAGCGTAATAGTGAGGGGATTTTAACCGGGACGGAGTTGGCAAGGTGCATAGAGTTGGTCATGGGTGAAGGAGCAAAAGCAAGTGTCGTAAGGGAAAGAACAAAGGCTCTGAAAGAGATAGCACGAGAGGCAGCGGATGCAGGCGGGCCTTCAGAGATAAATCTTCTAGATTTTGTCAAAACAGTTGAAGTTCACGGTACAGTTCGTGTGAAGAATGCGAACTAGCACGTCAAATCAGACAAATAGTAGTAGAAAATTACCGAGCCACTTTCTACTCACGGAGTCAATTTCGAGATGATGTTGCTCCTAGACTGAGCAATTGTTCATGGCATTAACAAGCTTTTAGAAGCTTTATTTTCCCTGTTGAGAACCGGACAAATCCAAGACCACGGTGCAACTACCCCTCCAATAATTTCACTCAATATGCTCATTTATTGGTGACCCCAGTCAAAAGCACCTGTCATTTTTTTTGTTGTTGCAAATTTATGTGTCTGTAGCATTTCTGGAGTATATCATTATATAGCTGTTTGGCGTCCATTTTTCAACTGAAGCTTGAGCTTGTATGGAATCCTACGACCCAACAAATGTTTTTGTAAATACTTAATTATTTGAGCAAATTCACCTTTTTAAATTACATGCAGGGCACACAAAGTAAGCACAAATAAAACATACTCACAGATGCAAGACAGAAATTTTGGTGGGCCAAGTTGTACATGTCAAGATGTTGATAGAAATTTATTTGTTGATGTCCCTTTCTAGATCTCGTGTTCTCTTAACAAAGCTTCGAAGGCTTATTTCCGAGAGCCCACTAGTTCCTACAACATCTTGTGCTTCCTTCTTCAAATTATTAGCATTTTCCTTTATCTTCGTTGCTTTTTCGCTACCACCCATTAGTAACTCCACACAGCTTACAAGTTCTTTTTTTGTTAGAATTCCTTCTGCATCACGTTCTGCTCTAACGCCCACTCTCCACTCCATCTCTACCAAGTGCGCATTTAATGGTTGATCTGACCAACTTGGCGCAGCAATCATTGGTACACCGGCAACTATAGCCTCTATTGTTGAGTTCCATCCACAATGAGTGACGAAGCAACCTATAGATGGATGAGCCAATACTTGCAGCTGGTCACACCACTCCACCACCATCCCTTTGCTCTCCTCTATCTCCTGCAACAATAAATCTACGTCCTCCGCACACCCTTCTTTGCGCACCACCCATAGGTATGGCCGCCCACACTCCTGTAAGCCATACGCGATCTCTTCCACTTGTCTCTTTGTATACGTCAACAAACTCCCAAAAGACAAGTATACAACAGACTTCTCTGATTGTATATTGAGCCACTCAATATAGTCTTTCTCATCTTGTTTAAAGAGATGAATCTGTGCTTCACTTACTTGTAGTGCACCAAGAGGAGGAACTGCAGGCCCTATGGCAAAGACATCCATATATGGCCTAATTGCATTTAGTGCAACGTCTTCCAATGCAGCGAATGTGTTAACGAGGACGATTGGCCTTTCTTGGTCCATGTACTGGAATAATTCTTGAAGGGCTAGCATGATTATTTTAGATACATCCGTGGGCTTATTTTCGGTGAATAATGTTGGCATGTCACGAATTTTAACAGGATGGAGGCCAGGAAAGCTCACCTCATATGTTGGTTCACTGATATGTGGGAGGATGAGTTCATTGTACCCGTGGAAGTAGTGGTAGTAGGTGGCAAGAGTGGTTGCCGGTTGAATCCAATAAACAGCGAGCGGAACCCTGTGCTCACGAGCTACTTTGAAAACTACTGGCATGCTGAGAGTGCATATTATGCACGTTATTGGCTGGCCACTTGAGGTGAAGCTGTTGATTATAGCCGAGAGACTTTTCAAGGTTGCTTCACGTCTTTGCATCCGCTCTTCCGAGTCCTGGGGCCAACTTTGATCATCTTTTCCGTCGGAGAAGGGGATGTAGGAGATGACACCATCATTCATGATATCCTTAGAGGATTTATTGTGAGAGGAGAACATGCGACGGTAGCTAAAAGCTGGAACTAAGAGAGTGGCGTTGCACCCACCAATAAGAGCGAGACGACGTGCCAGAGCCCGTGCTGGATTGAGATGGCTTTGGATGCCGTAAACCGCAACAAGAAAGTGGCTGCGACGATCCTGCTCGCCATTGTTTTGCTCTTCATGTTTTGCATGAGCCATAGTTTCGGTAGGTAGCTCTTCGTTGGTGCACTCTGGGTAGCAAGTGTTTTGGACTTCGCTATCTGGATACGATGGCTAATAGTACTGGAGGTTAGTCCGTTTAGCATCACTTTATATAGAAGGTTGATATTGGTACACTACCGTACAAAGAGTGCTGATATTCCAATATGTGATAGCGTCATGCATGACGACTAAGCAAACATTATTAATTACGATAATGTGACATTTTGCTCCACTTCGCTTGCGAGTAAAGTTATCTACTACGGGACAAACGTGAAAGTCCATACGTTATCCTAATTATCTGGTTTTGTGTTGACGGTAGGATAATCGATCGGCCGTTGAATTTCATAATGTCCCATCTTGGAATGATAACTTATGGACATCAGGTTCCAACGAAAAGGATGGTTGTTTATACGTCTATCATTCCAAGATACTACGGCATCTATCAATCCGGTGCCTTAGCATGTTGATGCGGAGCTTCTCGAGATACTACCTCAAGAAGCTTCTCGAGATACTACCTCAAGTAGCATAATTCTTTTGTTGTTAACTTAATTTTCTATGTAACCGGTTCCTTAGCAAACTTGTCTGTTGGGGAGTAAAGCCACGCCTAGGCTCGGTCTGACAAAGCTCCTAGTTGTACTGCTGGCACAATATAAACTGCTTCCTTCTTATTAATGGGCCTGTTCGGCTGGTGGCTTCAGCCACCTACGGCTGGTAGCTTTGGATGTTTTTCTCTCAGGTGCTACAGTGCTAACAGCCAAAGAACAGTAGCCTTTTCCATCAACCGAACTGATGTTTTTAGCACTGTAGCCCATACTGTAGCATAGCTACAGTTGCACGGCCCATCTAATTTACCCTTTGCGGCCCACCCTGGTGACCTACTGTAGCTCCGCCAATGGCCGACAACGTCCTGGTCTTTAAAAAAAAATACAAATGATGCAGGGTGATTTTTCTACCGGCAACGACAGTCAATCATGTGGGCTGTGGGCCTGTGGCAAGTCACCGTATGTTCGGTCCTAGTCCAATAATTGGGCCAAGCCTACTAGATTAGCAAAGCTTAAGTTGGGTCTACTGGACCAGGCCGTGGGCTATCATAGGAATAGAAAAACAGGGATCCAGTTAACAAGATGCTCTTCCTCTCCAAAAAAAAAAAAAAAAAATAACAAGATGCTCGCTCTCGGCGATCCACTCCCTTCCGACGACGACGAGGCAGCAGCCGCCGCCGCTCCTCCCGGCCGCTCCATCTGCCACGCCGGCTGCGGCCGCCCGTCCCGCGTCTGCCTCTGCCCTTACTTGCCTTCCTCCCCGCTGCCCACCTCCACCACCGTTGTCATCCTCCACCATCCCCACGCCCTCCGCCGCAACCCCCTCTCCACCCTGCCCCTCCTCGCGCGCTCCCTCTCCAACCTCCACCTCCTCCCCGGCCGCCGCCTCCTCCCCTCCTCCACCCCACTGCTCCCACCTCCCTCCCCGAACCCCGTCCTCCTGCTCTACCCCTCGCCCGCCGCCACCGACCTCGCCTCCTGGTGCCGATCCACGCCTCCCTCCGCGCGGGCCAGCCCCACCCTCCTCCTCCTCGACGGCACATGGAAGCAGGCTAAGGAGATGCACGCCGCCAGCCTCCCGTTCCTGTCGTCATTCGCGACCCCTGTCTCCCTGCCCGTCGACTGCGGCGTTGACGGGGACAGCATGTTCGAGTCGGAGCTCGTGGTGAAGAAGGAGCCGCACAAGGGGTGCGTGAGCACTATGGAGGCCGTTGCGCGAGCTCTGCGGCTGCTGGAGCCTCAGGGCAGGGGCAAGGAGATTGAGGAGGCGATGCTGGGAGTGCTCCGGGCGATGGTAGCATTCCAGGCCGAGCATTTGCAGCAGAGAATGGTAAAGCCGAGAGTAAAAATGAGGAAGAAGAAGGAGCTCAAGAGGGAGGAGGAGATTAGGATTAATGCCGAGTTACTATGACTGAAGGTTTGATTTTTTTTCTCGGGCATGTAGATGGGTAGTTAACTTTAACAAATGCTTTGTTGTTTAGTATTGGGATAGCTAAACTGAGTGGGATTTAGTTATATTGGCTCAGAATTCAGAAAGTTCGCTGGAACCTACAAGAATACCTGTTTACATATTCTAACATTCGGAAGCATTAGGATTCAGGGATAGTTAAGGTTGTCTGATTGAAGAGGATTCTTCTGTAATTCGCTTTAATAGTGTTCCGGTTGAACCCAGAGATTTCGATCTTTCTGTTATTGAAGTTTCCACACCAGGAATATATAACTGTTTTAATTAAGGTAATACATGAGTGTTTTCGTTTCTGCTTGATGAATTGTATGTGTATGTGATGCTGCTGGTACCAGGCAATCAAGGTTGACTGTCGGTGCTGAGCAAATTATAGTCGTATAGAACTGCAGCTAATTATCAGAGTAGTGCAATTTTGAGGACCTTATAACTCGAAATGTCTGTTCAGTTCATGAGTTTTCACTTGATGCGGCGTCTTCTCCGCTCGCTAATTTGTAGACTATACTTTTGGCATCATCCATGTGCATGAAGGACCTCTTTAGTCGCTTACCCATGCTTGTTGTACGCCGTAGCTGTTCCTTTCTCGCCGATCAGGCCAAGTAGTTCTTGCAAACTCTCAGGTCCCAAACTCCCAATCATGCCTTCGAATCACACCATCTTGTGTAGCTTGAAGTTGTTGAAGATTCTCATTTCACATGGACACTGTCATCTTTTAAACATAAGATATCATCTCTCTTACTATACTTCATCAAGCTCAATCCGTTCCTTCAATTCTTGATCAGTTGAAATATTGTCATTTTGCCACAGATATGTAGTGTTATGAAAGGTTATGCAGTTTTCCACCATATAAGAATTGTGAAACCTGAACCAATACATCAATTATCCATATGGTTGGTTTGGTTAGTGCATTCACTCTAACATAATCAGCCGCTGTAGTGCAATTATAGTTACCTCGCTTCTGGTATGACTTCACTAGCTGCTTTTTAGTAATATGTCAATCCCATAAATCACTAAAAGATTCATGTTATCAGATGGAAATCATGTCCCAGTCTTTCTAGTTAGTAGTTGTCTTGGCGAAGTACGCACTTACGCCATTCTAAAATTGGAAGGAGTAATTTTAGTCCCATTTCTGCATCACTGGGAAATTATTTTTTTTTTCTCCAGCTGTCCACAGAACTTAGAAAATTAGTCCTGGGAAGCCTTGCACAGCCGTAAGCTGGAGATGCCTCTAGTTGGAGGCAAATGTCTTGACTCTGTAATGAAAGCTGAAGCTGGCAAAGGAGGTTAGGAATATCTGAATGTTTGCTGCAGCCAGTTAATATGGTGTTTAGACTGTTTCTGAATTCTGATGTACTGGCTCTGTACACAGCACCTCTTGTGATATAGTACTAAATACAGTAGTAGTTCTGTATTGCAAAAGCCAGCTCTTTGGAATTTCAGTAATTTCAAAATAACTCCTTTGCGTGCAGTTACACCATGTATCTTGTATTGCTAAATTGCATGCTTCCTAAAATCAATGCTTATGCAATGAAGATTATTGACATCTGCAACCTGTAAGATGCACAAATTATTTTGCTTATGAACCGTCTCCTGGTAATATTTCAGTGTACATGAACACACTGTTTGCTTATGCCGGTGATAGGTCTGTTTCTTGGTCCGTAAGGTGACATTGCTCGTCAGACTGTAGAAATATCAGGGTGCTGAGTATCTTATAACCTAATATATCACCTGTCAGATATTATAATTTTATAGGTCGTGGTAGTATCGCAATTAGCCATGAGTTGTGCCCAAGAGATTGTTGATTAGTCTAAGCCTCTAGTTCCGGCAATCTCTACAAGTGACAAATGCCCACAACACACTGGCCTTCTCGAAACGAGCATCTACTCTACTGTTTGACTTGCGTCTTGCACAGGGCTAACCCCAAAAACCAGGTCAACGAGCTGCTGGTCTCGTGACAACAAATGATGCCTTTTCAGTCTTTGCCATCATCGAGAAAGAGCGGATATGACATGCATTTCACAAGAAAACTGCGGGAGAGCAGTGCACGCCCCCAACAAAGGTCGAGGCTTTTCAACGCGCCCGTGTCTCTCTGCTCCCTCCTGCACCGAGCCCTCCCTATTCTTTAGCAGCAGAATGCATCAATGGCCGAGGCGCTGCCTCCGCCTCCCTCCAAATGTTGCGCTCCCGAGCTCTCCTCGGCTTCCCTTCCCCGGCAACTCCTCCCAGCCTCCAGCTCACGTCCCTCCTAAACTCGTAGAGAATTCAAGGCAAACTCAACGAGCAAACACGCCCCCGATTTGCCTACACCGCCATGACCAGACACGCTCCAGCTCGGTCTTGTTGCGTGACCTTGGGACATTCGTCAAACTGACTTCGACGACATGGCGACGTCGGGGAAAAAGATGAACCCGCTCCCTGCCCCGGCCAGCCGGCTGTGGGAGGCGAGCATCCGCAAGCTCCAAACCATCCGCCGCGCCGGCTCCGTCGTGCCCGCCGCGGTGCCCGGCGACGTCGCCGCCGCCGCCGCCTGCAGCGATCCCGCCACGCTCAGCCTCCTCTCCGTCAGCTCCTCGGCGTCCAACACCATCTACCGGTACAATGACGACGAGGGCGGCGGCGGCGGGGACAGCGACAGCGCCACGGAGGGCGACGACGACACGGACGCCGGCGAGGAGGAGGACGACGAGGATCCCGCCGCGCTCGGCGAGCCCAGCCACGCCGAGCAGCTGCTCCCCAGCGGGGAGTTCTACCAGGGCGACCTGCGCGGCGACCTCCCGCACGGCGCCGGCAAGTTCCTCTGGACCGACGGCAGCATGTACGAGGGCGACTGGCGCCGCGGCCGCGCGTCGGGGCGCGGCAAGTTCTCGTGGCCGTCCGGCGCCACCTACGAGGGCGACCTCGCCGGCGGGTACATGCACGGCCACGGCACCTACATCGGCGAGCACGGTGACACCTTCGGCGGGCTGTGGGCCAACAACCTGCGCCACGGCCGCGGCACGCAGGCGTACGCCAACGGCGACGTCTACGACGGCCACTGGCGCGAGGGGCTGCAGGACGGCCACGGCCGCTACATCTGGCGCGACGGCCACGAGTACATCGGCACGTGGCGGGCCGGCGAGATGCACGGCTGCGGGACGGTCATCTGGGCCGACGGCGACCGCTACGACGGCGCGTGGGAGGACGCCAAGCCCAAGGGCCAGGGCACGTTCCGGTGGGCCGACGGCAGCATGTACATCGGCGCCTGGTGCCTGGAGGACGGCGCCATGCTCGCCAAGGGCGTCTACTACCCGTCCTCCGGTGGGCCTCCTGTGCCGGCTTCGGCCCGCGAGCCATGCGACACGTTCACGGCGCTGCTCAAGGAGCTCGAGGTGAGCGAGGGGAAGACGGCGTCGCTGATGCCGTGGCAGAAGGTGCTGACGTGGCCCGGCGTGGAGGGCGTGCTCAAGAAACCGGTGTGGCGGCCGCCGGAGGTGAGCGCGGCGGACCAAGGGAGGAGGTCCAGCGCGCACGGGAGGAGCAGCATATCGTCGGACGTCGACGGCCTGGTCGTCGAGGGTGAGGACGGCGGCGAGGAGACCCGGACGGACAGGTCATGTCTGCGCACGCCGTCATGCATGCGCACGCCGCCGCCGCCGAAGCCGGGGAAGAAGCAGGGGGAGACGATATCCAAGGGGCACAAGAACTACGAGCTCATGCTCAACTTGCAGCTCGGCATCAGGTGCGTTCCTCTGCTTCTTTTGTGACACGTTCGGGCCTTGCCATTGTGGCATTGCTCTTCTACGACACGTTCGGGCCTAGTCATTGGATGGCGTGATGCATGGCTCCCCTGTTTCTTGTGATGCATTGCTACTCTGCTTCTGGCGCATTGCTACTCTGTTTCTTCTGCTCTTCTGCGACACGTTCAGGCCTTGCCATTTGATGCACTGCTCGTCTGCTCCTCTGCTTTCTCTGATGCACTACTACTCTGCTTCTTCTGATGCATTTCTACTCTGCTTTCTTCATTGCACTGCTCTTCTGAATGTAATTCTTTGGAAGTTGTCGTTCATGTTTTTCTTCGGCACTTTCAGGCACGCTGTGGGAAGGCAGTCAGCACCAACTTCGCTGGATCTTAAATCATCAGCATTTGATCCAAAAGAGAAGGTCTGGACTAGATTTCCCCCCGAAGGTTCAAAGCATACTCCTCCTCACCAGTCGTGTGAATTTCGGTGGAAGGACTATTGCCCTCTGGTTTTCAGGTCAGCAACTAAAGCTATTACTATGATTATGTTGCTTTGCTGGTGCTGATTTCCTCGTTTTCAAGTGGCAATGATTGTTATACTTTGCTGCCTCCTGTGTCGAATGCAAACCTCATTTTTCCTTATGTGCTTTGTTATAGGACTTTGCGCAAGCTCTTCGATGTGGATCCTGCAGATTATATGATCTCCCTCTGCGGGGATGATGCACTCAGGGAGCTTTCATCACCTGGTAAAAGTGGAAGTTTCTTTTACCTCACCAACGATGACAAGTACATGATCAAAACAATGAAGAAATCAGAAGTTAAAGTAAGTCCACATCTTCTCTCCTCGCTTAAGATTAACTTGAAATTTGTATAATTAAATTTATGTTTTTTCATCTGAACAGGTACTTCTTAGGATGCTTCCAGCCTATTATAAACATGTCCGCGCTTTTGAAATACTCTAGTAACTAAATTCTTTGGTCTGCACTGTGTTAATGTTAAGCTCACTGGAGCTATACAGAAAAAGGTTAGAATGCATGAGTAATCAATTGCCTTATGAAAAATAAATTTCTTAGAGGTTGCTCAAGTTCTATAACCTTTGAGGTACAGGTTCGCTTTGTTATAATGGGGAATCTATTCTGCTCCAACTATGCAATCCATAGGCGTTTTGACTTGAAAGGATCTTCACATGGGCGCATGACTGATAAACCCATCAATCAAATCAGTGAGCATACCACGTTGAAGGATCTTGATCTTAATTTCATTTTCCGGCTAGAGGGATCTTGGTTCCAAGAATTCTGCAGGTACGCACCCCAACTTCCAGAGGACAAAATTTTTCCTCCCTCCACTTACTACACATTTTAACAATTGTAATATATGCGTAAAAGTTCACTAAAAGAATATTTGGATTCAAATGAAGTCCTTAAGCATGTTCCATAACCATTGATACATTTAAAGAAACCCAAAGAATACCTTGTTCTCAGATTTTTGAATCTTTCCAGGCAAGTTGACAAAGATTGCGAATTACTGGAGCAGGAGAGGATCATGGATTATAGTATGTTAGTTGGTATTCACTTCAAGGACCGATGCAAAGGTATGTTCCATGATACATGCTTTCTTTTACATTCTTGAATTTCCAAAAGATATATGTAGATATTTAAGACTTCAGACTGAAAATATCATTGTTTGTTGCAGATGATAATGGAACAACTCCTACTAGCGCTGATGATTCTGAACAAAATAGGTAGCAACATGCATTTCATCAATCACAATGTGCTAATATGCATACTTTGGTCACTACTTTGATATTATATGAACCAACTTAAGGCATGGTTGTATTGTGCTAGTATCACAGAGACACAAATAAACATGCTTCACAATACTCCCTCCATTCTTTTTTTTTATGTCATTTTAGACATCCCAGTTTTACTAACCACAAGTCAAATATCCTTGTCTGAACGTCATCATTTCAATGAAGAAGGGAGTATGATGATAATTTCCACTTGATATATCCTAGAAAATTATAGAGTCAAATGTGATAAGTAGCTAATAAATCACACTAATTCTTTCTGAGTTCGGATTGATGAAGCCTTCGAATTTTCACGACATGCAGTACATGACAGCTGCTCTCTCTTGCATTATTCATCCTAAAGTTTAATTGTAGTACTAAAATATCACTTGTGCTTTTGCAGAAAAGCCTCATTAAGACTAGGGATTAGCATGCCCTCAAGGGTGGAGAATGTAGTGAAGAACCCTGATAGTGAATCTCTGCTAATTGGGGAGCCCACAGGCGAATTTCAAGATGTGATCCTATTCTTTGGAATTATTGACATCCTACAAGACTATGATATTAGTAAGAAGCTTGAACATGCTTATAAATCCATGCAGTATGATCCCAACTCCATATCAGCTGTTGACCCGAAGCAATACTGCAAGCGATTCAGAGACTTCATTTACAAAGCTTTTACAGAAGATGTACAATAACTACTTAATTGACAGAAGCAACACGGGATTTAACTAATGATTAACTATTCTTTGGTGGAGGTTCTAAGCCCATCCTCTAGTAAGTTTTGTAGGTAACATCATTGAATTCTTTCCCCCCTATCAATAGATGGAAGCACCTCAATAGAGCAACCAGTTTTCTTCTTCTGTAGATTTTGTACATTTTCAAAATATTTCTTTTGTCATTGGAGGTAGTTTAACTGTAATCATGTCACGGAAAGGATGTAGACAAAATTGTCCTGTTTATGTAAAAGAAAGGTTCATGATTTAGAAAGGTTTTTCTTAGTTCAAAAGAGTGAAACTAGCATGTGTGTCCCATGGGGAAAAAATGTAAGACAATGGCGGTAAGTTCAAAATACTTATGTGTAAATATGTAAATTCGATATGAACCAGATGGCAGTGTTATGTATGTCAAAACGTGCAACTTCTAGATGAACGAACTGAGAGAAACAAATTGTACTCCTAATCCAGTTGTTTTGGTCGGCTCTGAAGATTCACTATTCATTTGCGTCCTAAGATCCCTTTTTTTTTTTTTTGAAAAAAAAGGCAGGAACAGCGCCATTCGTTAAGATAGATAAAAGAGCATTACAGCCTAGAGGTACATAAACTAAAACAAAATAGAACATCAGAGGACGCTGTTAAGATAGCACATCTGAGGCTCTGTTGGCGACTGAAAGGGTCGAATCCCTTCAGTCATCATCAGTGGTTGTTGATTGGGAATGTTTATCTTGAAAGTGAAGAGAACCTTGTAAAGAAAGAAAGAGATTCAAAAGTTTCGGGTCCGTCTGGGAATCGGAAAATCAACGCAAGCGGGCGTTGCGTAGCGCCAACGCAGCGTATTGAAGTCGGAGTCGGACTCGCGTCCTGCCTGCCTGACTGCCTCGGCCGCTCCATAAATCCAGACCCCCTTCATCCGTCACCTGCCATCAATCCTCCTCCCTGCGTTCCGTTCCATCAACCCGTCAGGGTCGGTCGCTTGGTGCCGGATCGATCGCCTTCTCTGCCGTTTCGCTCCTCCGCCTGCGTCGCATTGTTGCCTCTTCTAGCTTCTCTGCCGTCTGCCTCCGATCCACCGAGGAGCCTACGCTGATGGCTGAGATGGGGGATCTCTGGAAGCAAATGTCACCTGAAGAGAGGAAGGCACACATACTAGACATGTATGCTGCCTCGCTCATCGCTGACATAGACATGCGCGATTACGACGACGACGAGGAAGAGGAGGAGGAGGACGTCGTCCCGGCCTCCAAGAAGGCCATCTTGAACCTCCACGTGCCTACCTGGGGCGAGACGTTTCAGAGGAGGGTGCATGGTTGTGAATCTTGTGATATATGCCGTGAGGACTTGGAGATGGGCCAGCAGTTTAGGATGACGCCGTGCTACCACTACTTCCATCAGACGTGCATCTTCGAGTGGCTGCTTGTTGACCGCCGCTGCCCAGGCTGCCGGTTCGCCCTGCCATCCGAGGAGGAGCAACGCCTGCTGGACGAGGAAGAAGCGCGTGCCAAGGATGGAGATGAAGGAGAAGACCAATTTGTCATCATCGATTGATTCCTTGTGTAAACTTCAGTTACGTTGCTCTGTGTATATGGGTTAAACTGAAACAGCATATGGGTTCTGTACTTCTGTGATTCAGTTTGATAACATGTATGGTTTTGATTTTTGAATGTTTCAAGGAGGGTTCATGTGAAATTATCATGAGTACACACGTTCCAAACGGATCCTTGTTTGCCATGTTGTGAGTATGAGAATACGATGGGTTCATGTGTCGTATTAACTGTTTCAGCAAGAAACTGCCATTAATGGGATTCCCATCACAATAAAATCCAAAGGAGATATCAAACTCACACCTGAGTTTATCCATCAATATAGAAAACTATAAGGTATATCATTGATGAAAATAACAGGAATAAGAAAAATAAAACATCGTGAGGCTTAGTGCTATAGAAATATCCAGCTGCATAAGCAGCAGAACCATGTTTATAATGCAGCATCTCTGCATTTCCAGACTAAGAATAAGGCCTTCGATTTCCTAGGGCCACAGGTTTTTGCAACCATTTCTCTTCTTGGTCCATCGATGGTTAAGATCCAATGAATGGTGCAAAATCACAGATGATTTAGTTCTAACAGTTCCTAGGAAGACCAATAAATGGAACAGCGAATGGAAAAGCCAGAAGCACTTTCAGAAAAGAAACTATTACAATCACGCAGCCCAATAAGGTATTTCACAGAAGCATTAGCTGAAGCCCGACTAATCTCCCTAAGCTTGGTTTTAGCACCAGTGAATATCTCTTCATCATTGACATAGGTTCAAGACTCAGCTGGTGCAGACTGGGGGCATACTCAAGCACAGCTGAAGCTATCGCTAATTCATTATCTCCACCCTTGTAATCTTTTATGATCAACAATTGCAGGTTCAATATGCAAGATAAATTCCTTAACTTTGCAGGCCAGTCATCATTTAGGGTCATCAGAACATTCATCAACATATGCCTTATCCTCTCTCTTTAAAATAGTCAAATGTCAGCGAAAATTGGTGTTCAAAAGGTTTTAAGGTTTAGGGTTGTCATTAACCTTTTGAGTTACTGTTTGACTCGTTTATTATTGTTCAAAACATATTATTGTTTTGAAAACTTATAAGTTATGCATAGTTTCTTTAGTGAGGAAAACAAATCTAACAAATATATGATAATTTTTAATTTTTTGTGAATAAACGAATGGTAAAATGTAACTCAAAAGTCAACGGCGACATCAATTTAAGAACGGATGGTGTAATCACAAAAAAAAAAAGAATCTAAATTTTTTTCCCACTATCATATTACAATATTACAATGACCAACGCATGAATCATATACCTAGTCCTAGGGTTAGAGGTACTATTTTATTCCAGAGGGACAAAAACGTGTGTCAAGGATTGTCTGCAGTTAAAATATATATTTTTCATTAACCCAACATACTAAATATCATCAATCACACGTTTTTCCCCTCGAAGTACTCATCTCTATGCACACGCCGCACGCACACCTACTGCTATAAGCGTCTCCGAAATAATAGGCCAGTTTGATCTTTAGATTCCTGAAGTCATCATAGGCACTTCGGCCTCGCTTCCACTGAATGAATAATTAGCCTTAAATACAAACACATGTATCAAGTCTGGATTTGAACCTAGGTGGGTGGGTTCGACCACAAAAAGTCTAATCAGCTTTTACACTTAGTTTGCATCAATCACATGCATGTTGAGTCTTCCAAAGCCATGCTTCCTATGTGAGGAACCGAAATTTATTTTCCATACAATGAACCTACGGTATGATGAGGTATTATTTTTTAAGTTTCATGGAATCAAATACTGTTATTGTAAATTTTCAATAAAGAAATGTTGTTTCTTTTTTAAAAACGAAAAAAGATCCGTTGGATGATTTGGGCTGGTGCGACCACAGTCCACAGTACTCTCTCTCTCTCTCATGGCCAACCAACCAAGGTCATGGGATTTGATCGCATCATGTGCAGTGCAGGTACACGAAGAAAACCATCACTATCGCACCGGCCGGAGAGCTCGATCTGGAAAGCATCCTACCAGCAGCTCTGTCAGTATCCTCCGAACTGATGATGGCACGCACCTCTCTGTCTCGTTATTGCCAAGACAAATAAACCGTAACTTATATATAGAGTGAACAAAAAAGAATACAGCGTGGAGACAAATGGCAATCACCTCCTCCCCCTTGCCTCGGTGTTTGTTTTGAAGTTATCGGACACAAAAGTTAATGCAAATTTGAACTAAACATCATGTCCTAACGACATCAAAATAAAAATAGAGGGTGCAAAATGATTTGGCAAACCTTTACTTGCTAAAATTAAAGACAGAAAAAGCAATTAATTACCTTGGCAAAAATCCAAGATGTTGTTTTAACCATGCATGATGTTATCTACTGTTTGAAACAATAAATACACAAAAAATAAAAAAACTCTAGGTTTATTATGGAAGCTATAAATCAGGCGGATAAGAATGACTAATACCCCAAGTATTAGTGAGTGTAGATCTTTTTTTTTTTCCCGAACAATGGTGAGTGTACATCTGTACATAAAACAAAACAGAGATAAGGCAATAACTCTTACAAATTCGATTGTATGATCAATGTACCCCAAAAAAATGGAGCATTATCTAACTGACACGTAAAAACCATGCGATGCGACGCGATGCACGAAAGAGCATGGAGGTACGGACACCAGCTTCAGTTCATCTTCGTCCCTGCTAGTGCACATGGTATACTGCACGACGATCTTGTTCATCTCCTTGACCAAGCCACACAAAATGACTTAATTTGGATCGTCTACACCGAACTGAACATGTAGTATGTGTGTGTGCATCTTGACCCCACAATGACGATCAGGTCTTGCTGACACATGGAGGAATGAGTACTGACATGTCCTTGGGTTCCCTCATATGAGGACCGGAGGACGAACGGCCAGGCTCCGCTGCCGCGCGTACGTCTCCATCCCTCTCCCAGTCCCAGAAAAGCAAAGCAATCCATTCCATACAAGGAAGGAGGAAAGAAGCGTCTCAACTCCCCTGCACAGTCAACTCTAGCAGATAAGAAACTAATAGTTCATTAAGGATGACTAATACCCAACGTATCAATTAGAGAGTATTACATGAAAAAATTGATAAGATAAGAAACTTTACAAATTGGATTGTATGAACAACTCCAGCTTCACTTCGTCTTGATCCGGAGATTGCTCAGAGCTAAGCCAGTCTGCTTAATTGCGCAGACTCCTTGTGCCTGTGCCAGTGCACCACTGTCACCGCTGATGGTGTACGTATTGCATCACGATGATACGATCATCTGACCCTCTCCTTTTGGCCACGCATACGAAAAAAAAAAATGAAAAACGTAAACTGAACCGAGCATGTGCTTGGGTTCCCTCATGAGAACGAACTAACCGGCCAAGCTGCTTCTGCCTGCCTAATCTCCATCGATCCATATAAACATCAAGCAAGCAATTCCATCAAAGGAAGGAGAAAGGACGCGTCTCCACTCTCACTATATACACTCCACAGTCCGTCCATATATATCAATCTGCACTCCAGCACTCCACCTCGGCACCTCCCATTTGATTTCTTGAGGAAGCAAGCAAGCAAACTAGAAGAAGAGCACCGCATTCCAGATCCTTGCGGAGGCGGAGGAGATGGAGATGGGAGGTCACGGCCTCCGCCTCTTTCTGCTCATGGCCCTCCTCGCCGGAGCAGGAGCCACCAGGCCGATCACCGACGCGGAGAAGGAAGCTGCCCTCCTCGCCGGAGCTGGAGCCAGCACTCACGCAGATGAGGAAGCCCTCCTCCTCACCGGAGCAGGAGGCACCATCCAGGCGGGGGAGAAGGCTCCTCGCCGGAGTCACCACCGCGGAGTCCATGGCCGCCTTGCTTGATGGCCAGCAAGGTACGTTTTGTATGGCTCTGGTCTCGGTCGGATCCATCCGACAAAATAAAATAAGGAATCACGCATGCGTGTGAAGGAAGCACGCAAAGCTTATGATTTTCTACACCCATGCGTAGAGATCCGTTTGATTTCTACATGGCATCTTTAATTAACTTGCTCTTGCTAGCTTCAAAGATACAAATGAGTTCAGAATTAAGCCATTTGTTTGTTGCGAGGGGCTTTTAGTTCGTTGGGGGTCAGATGAGTAATATTTGGTTACGCCTAATTCATGCGTGCAGGTACCTCACCTGTTGCCGTCCCCGGCATCGCTCGGCCGCCTCCAGCCGCACCTCGACACAAGCTGCTCCAGCAGCCTAGCAGCACCGGCGAAGAAGAAGGTCACGACGCCAACCTGCGAGGTAGTTACACTCTGCACTTGATTGTCAGTAGCCGTATCAACCCGTACGTGCATCAGCACGAGCTAGTAGTTTTTGAAAAGCATAGTTAAAATAAGTTTACGATTAAATACATTTAAACATTAAAATCATTGATAACACTTAATAACGTAAGGGTTCTAATTAATTAGAAATGTAAATTTCATTCATTCCTGTTGGCTGCATGTTCTGACCGCTCGTATTCGTATTAGACATTCAACGACAACACAAAGTGCTAACATTTTCAAATTTAATTACCACTGCTTCCCATTCTTGTTCAACGCTGCTTTTATCTAATCATGTTTTCACCCTTCATGCATAGTAGCCCCGTGGCCCTTCTCCTTCGAACTTAGTGTTTAAATTTTGTTTCCCATGGTTTTACGACGGCAGTCCAATTAATATCCTAGACTAGACTATTGAACTATGTAAGTATAATGCAATGTTTAGCGATGGGCATTTTTCATAGAGAATACTGACACTCGTTGAGCGTGTATGTTATTAGTGTTCTCCCTGCATTCGAGATTGTACCTCTATGAATTATATTCATGAAAGTTTACATTTACCAGTACTTATTGAGTTGCTGTCATGTTTTCTGTACTCGAACTACTAAAACGCCTAATACATGCGTGCAGGTCCCAGGATAATATCGTGCAACGCTGCACGGCTCTCCGATATTCTCATCACCCAGTGTGACCGAGACAGCTTGATCCGGTCAGAAAAATCTTCTCGAGGATGTTGCCAAGCAGTTCTGAAGATTGTTGATGGCGGCAGGGGGTGCCTATGTGCTGTGGCCCGCGAGTTTGGCTTTATGGACTCTCGTCTATCTGTTCGCTTCGTATGGAAGACATATAAAGCTTGTGGAGGTCGCCACAAGGTACCCAAACATGAAGACAGCTGCTCCCTCGCGCCTCCTCCTTCACCTTCACCACCACCTCCTTCGCCGCCTTCACCTCCTACACCTCCTACACCTGAGGCTGAGGAGGGCCTTTCACCGGCAGTACTGGCTGGGATATTCTCCGTGTCTATCCTGATGGCCGTTGCTGCAGCTGGTGCCATCGTACTCGTCATTTGGAAGAAGGTCAAGTTGCAGTATGAGATGGCAGCTCCGGAAGCAGTCCCAGCCCCAGCCCCAGACTCAGATAGGGAGATAGAACTTGTTTCTCTCCCCTTAGGGCCCTTACCCTCTGCACCACCGCTGCAAGCAGCACCCGTACGAGCTTCAGAGTCGAATGCACAGACCAACGATGAAGAGGAAGCATTAGCAGAACTGCAGCGCCTACCATGTCCACGGACAATTGTGAGTATATATGATCATTTTCCTTTACAAACTGCTATGCACATTTTCCTTTACAATTGCTAGCTATGATATGCTTGTAATGCTGCCTAGCTTTTCCAATGTTTGTTAGCCGTAGCCATAGAAAGAAATATAGCAACATTACTCATCTAACTTTCTTGTAGGCGAGAACATCATCTCATGCTGGCTCAGAATCTACTAACAACATTGGTGATAATGATGGCCATGAATGCAAGAATCTTGCTGGTGCAACATCGGCGATTCTGGCAGCTTGATCAGTTTCAGAACTGAAGAATGGTAGTCTGTAGTTTCATATCATAGTGTTAACATACTCACGAGTTGCCTTGCATGGCACTAAATGTGACGTCGGACATTTGGGACATTAATTGTGAATGATGAATGTCAAGTATGCTGACACACTTTTGAATCAGATTCCAGTGTATGGAGGAATGCAACTGTTACTTTTATGATTGAATCGTGTCATTTGTAAAAGTGCATTTGAACTGGTTGCTGACAACAAATTTTCCCTATTGGTCTGCATATTGCTGACAACTGTATGCATCTGTACAATTACAAATAAACTAGTATGGCCGCTCGCGCATTTGCACGGCTAGACTTACTATACTATTTTAAAATATTTATATATATTATTCTAGAAGTTCAACATATTTTATTAATTTTTTATACTCTATAATATTTATAAAATGATAGAAATAGATTGAAGAATTTCTCACAATGCCTCAATTCGAGTGTGAGATGAGTCATCATTTATTTTGGATTGTGTCTTAGCTAACTCATTGTATTTGAATTATAATCTAATTGAAGATTGATCATCTAAGTATAGAATCTGTCGTAACCCTAAAATTCCTGATATTCTGAAGGCTAATTATAGAAGTTTCCGAAGACTTGTCTTGCACGTCAAGGATTAGGAGATATGTTCCGATCTCTTTACAAATATAGAAAGTTAAATTGTAATCACGCTAGGACTCTATAGGCGGTTGCTTGGCCTATAAATATTCTTGTACACCCCCGATGAGGAGGGAATCGACACTTTCCGCAACCTTAGCGTGAAGGCTGTCAGCATAATGAAGTTCTACACTGGACGTAGGGTTATTATCCTTCGGGAGGCCCGAACCAGTATAAATCTCTGTGTGTTCTTAGATTGATCTCTACTTTCCATGTTGCTCCCACGATCCAAATATCTGCCGAACGCCCCGTTCAGACGGGCTACGACAGAGGCGCGCCAGGTAGGGGGGCAGCGTTGAGATTCCGTCAAGAGCACCAGATGGCATCGCTCGACAACATGAAGTTTCCTGTCGGCGCCGAGTTCCGCTTCGGATCGCTCGTGTTCGTCGCCGATGGGGAAGGTGATCTCCAGCAAGTAAACCCGCCAGTTGTGCAGGAGGCACTTCTGGCGGATTCGATGGCCACATTGCACCTAGCTGAAGAGATGACGGTAGAAGATCACGATGCGCCGCCGCCTGGATCGCAGTGGCCGTTCGGGTTGAAGAACTCGACGGACGCCTTCCAGGAGGAAGCGTGAGTATCGGGCTCTCCTTCGGGAACCCGTCCGGAAGTGGAATTCGCCTCGAATCCATACTCTGGCTCTGCCCTAGAAGAACAAGTGGTCAAGGCTATCTTGGAAGGACGCTACTTTCCTGGCTTCGGTCTCGGCTTTCCTGGCCGCGATGATGAATCGTGGGCCAGTGATGATTGCCCCGAGATTGGAGAGGATCTGGAAGAAGATGTGGACCCGTCTCGCGAGGTCTGCATGGCTGGACGTGCCAATGATGAGGCGTCCAGCAACGTGCGAACCATTGGCTCCATCATGTCACGGCTTCGGCCACCAGCTCAATCTCCATCGGCGGTGACACCGCGCAATCTGAACCCGGCGTTCGACGCCGTTCGATTGCAGACAACGCTGGACAACTTAAACCGGCTGGCTCCTGATGGATCTCCGATGGCTCCCTTGATCCAGCAGGCTGCCGAGCTAGCCGGACGACTCCAGCCACAGCAAGGCAATCAAGTCGTGGCGGCACCGGTGCGGGCGGCTTCGAGCATTCATGATCAGCTCAGGCCCTCGAACGCCCGGGGCCCCCAAGCTTCCTCACATGGATCTTCGTCGCATAACCGGCGGAATCAGGGGCGGCAGCTGGCGCCTTCGGATGCCCGTCACCAACTGAACCAACGTCAAGCTGTACCAGTACATCAGCGCCTGGGAGAACGAGTGCAGCCGAATCATCCGGCTCGGTCCCGATCTGTGGGGCCCCGCCAGAGGAACATACATGAGCATCCGCCGGCTTATCGGGCACTTGGACGGTATCTCCGAACGGTGCAATGGCCGGACAAGTTCAAGCCCAATATCATTGAGAAGTATGATGGCACCTCTGATCCCGGCGAATTCCTGCAGATCTACTCCACCGTCATTGATGCGGCTGGTGGTGATGAGAGAATCAAGTGCAGTTACCTTCCCACAGCTCTGACAGGGGCGGCAAGGACTTGGTTGATGAACTTACCCGCCTACTCGTTCGACTCGTAGGATGAACTGGAGAAGATGTTTAAGGGGAACGTCTTGGGTTCCTACACCCGTCATGGTACGGCGGATCAGCTGAGGAGCATCAAGCAGAAGCCTGACGAGACCCTTCGGGATTACATGAAGCGCTTCTGCCAGATGAGGAACACTATCCCGAACATCCTCGATATAGAGGTGATCTGGATCTACAAGGAAGGGTGCCTGGATGTGAAGACTGTGGAAACCATCGCTGAGATGGAGCCCAAGACACCTGCTGAACTCTTCGACATCGTCGAGAAGTGTGCCAAGGCTGCCAACGCCTGAGCTCGTCTCACTGACAGCAAGGGAAAGGGCCAGAAGAAGAAGTCTGATGACCGTGAAGTCATGGTGACTGATCGGAAAGCACAAGGTGAAGGCTCGTTTCGCAAGAAGCGCGGCCGTGATCATGATCGTCCCGAAGGGGTGAGCAGGTGGTGTCCCGAAGGGGTGATTTCGAAGACTGCTACGAGTACAAGCGCCTGGAGTGAGGCGGCTCGAGGAAGGCAAGATTCAAGCCCGTGAAGAGAACCGAAACCGTGACCGGAACGATGCACCCCCTCGTCCTGAGAGGGCAGAACCGGAAGATGAAGCAGAGAGATACCCGGAGATTCATATGATCTTTGGGGGCAGTTCGGCGCTAACAACCAAGGCGCAATACAAGAAGTTGTCACGAGAAGTGCTGAATGCTGAGCCCTATGTGAAGCGGCTTGAGTGGTCCGATGTTCCGATCACCTTCGGAGTTGATGACCACCCGAAGAGTCTTCTAAGCTGGTTGGAGCTACCGTTCGTGGCAAAGATTATTGTCCACCGCAACAAGATCGCGAAGACCCTGATCGACAATGGGAGTGGCCTAAATCTGCTGATGAAGAAGACGTACCTGGCGATGGGGCTACCGCTTTCCGGGCTGATACCGGTTAAGGACCCGTTTCATGGCATTGTTCCTGGTACTTTCTCCCGACCACTGGGCAAGATCAATCTGGATGTCACGGTGGGGCACGGAGACAACAGGAGGACAGAGATCCTGACGTTTGAGGTTGCTGACTTCGAGTCAGCCTACAATTGCATCCTCGGCAGGCCTTTTCTGTTCAAGTTTATGGCAGCTGCTCACTTTGCATACGGTATGCTGAAGATCCCAGGGCCCAAGGACGTGATCACTGTGTACGCTGACATGGAGCAGGCTGTTCGGTGCGATCTCAACGCCCTGGCTCTGGTTGGCCACTTTGATTCTGAAGAACCGAAGACTGCTCCGCCTGCTAAAGTACAGAAGGGTGATCTTGTACAAGCTGCGCCGGTGGACAAGACTCCAGAAGACCCGAGGAACATGACTCTGGCACTTCCGACGCCGCCAACGAACCCTGAGAGTTCGAAGGCCGCTGAAGCCAGAGGTGACGTGGGGAACAAGAACATTCAGCTCGACCCGGAGGATCCTGCCAAGAAGACCACCATTGGTGGTAACCTCGACGCCAAATAGGAAAACGCGCTCGTCGCCTTCCTCCGGGAGAATGTCGACGTCTTCGCATGGAAGCCGTCTGACATGCCCGGGATCCCCAGGGAGGTGATCGAGCACAAATTGGGGATTGATCCGGCTTTCAAACCGGTCAAGCAGAAGCAGCGAAGGTATACTCCGGAGAAGCGCGACGCCATACATGAGGAGGTGACTAGGCTTCTTCAAGCCGGGTTCATTAGAACGGTCGACTATCCTGATTGGCTAGCAAATCCTGTATTAGTTCCGAAACCTGATGGCTCGTGGCGCATGTGCGTCGATTACACTAGCATGAATAAGGCTTGTCCAAAGGATGAATATCCTCTTCCTAGAATAGATCAAATTGTAGACTCCACTTCGACTAGTGAATTATTGAGTTTTTTGGATGCTTACTCTGGGTATCATCAAATTAGTCTTAGTGTGGATGATCAGGAGAAGACGGCGTTCATTACGCCCTTTGGCATTTTCTGTTATGTCACGATGCCCTTCGGGTTGAAGAATGCGGGTTGCACTTATCAAAAGTGTGTGAACCTAGTCTTCGAAGAGCAGATTGGCAAGAATATTGAAGCCTACATTGATGATATTGTCGTGAAGACAAAGAAGAAAGAAGATCTCCTGAAAGATTTGAAGCAAACCTTTGATAATCTGAGAAAGTACAAGATGAAGCTGAACCCAGAAAAGTGTGTCTTCGGGGTCACTTCGGGCAAGCTCTTGGGGTATATGATTTCTGAAAGAGGGATTGATGCAAATCCAAAGAAGGTGACGGCCATTGAAAAGCTGAAGCCTCCAAGAACCCGAAGAGAAGTCCAGAAGTTGGCTGGTATGATGGCAGCCCTGAACCGATTTATTTCAAGATCGGGTGAAAAAGGTATGCCCTTTTATAAATTACTGCGCAAGAATGATGGCTTCCAGTGGGATGATCAGGCGGAGAAGGCGTTTCATGAACTGAAAGCTTATCTTAAGAAGATGCCAACCCTAGTTCCCCCTCAACCCAATGAAGAATTGCTGTTATATGTTGCGGCTACTGATGCTGTGGTCAGTGCAGCCTTAACTGTTGACAGGGAGCATGAAGGAGGATCTAGGCAACATGCGGTGTATTTTGTGAGTGAGATTCTCAAAGAAGCCCCAACGAAGTATCCAATGGCGCAGAAGCTGTTATATGCAATCTTGATGACGTCCAGAAAGTTGAAGCACTATTTCTTGGCTCATCCTATCAAGGTGGTTTCTGATAGACCTCTGCAGGCTGTTTTGCACAGCAAGGATGCCGTAGGAAGAGTGGCTCAATGGGCAGTTGAACTGGGGCAATATCACATCGAGTTCGTGCCCCGAAGGGCTGTGAAGGGTCAAGCTTTGGCAGATTTTATCGCTGAGTGGACGGATGATGGAGAAGAAAACCAACCTGATCCTGATCATTGGGTCATGTATTTTGATGGGTCCTTCACCTTGAAGGGAGCTGGATCTGGAGTGGTGTTTGTGTCACCCGAAGGGAAAGTGATCAAGTACGCTGTGCAGTTGCTGTTTCAAGCTACGAACAATGTTGCAGAGTATGAAGGCCTTGTTACAGGTCTCCGCATTGCTAAGTCTCTCGGTATCGGTCGACTGCTCGTGAAAGGGGATTCGCAGTTAGTCGCAAGGCAGGTACAGAAAGAATACCAATGCTCCGACCCGAAGATGGCTGACTATTTAGAGGAAGTTCGAAAGCTTGAAAAGGGGTTCGATGGTTTCGAAGTGCGGTATATTCCGCGCCTGGATAATCGTGATGCTGATCATTTGGCGTGGATTGCTTCATCCCGATCACCTGTCCCCGATGATGTGTTTCTAGAGAAGATTTCGAAGCCTTCGACGGCTAAAGTGTCTCAAGAAGTGGACTTGATGGTGATAGACTCAGGGGAAGGCCACGCAGAAGACTGGAGAACTCCAATTATTCAGTTCTTGGAGAACAATCCGATCCCAGATGATGATGCTGCCACAGAACGAATTGCTCGGAAGTCTAAGCAGTATCTGTTGATTGATGGAGTGTTGTATCGAAGAGGTCGTAATGGCATTTTGCTGAAGTGTGTGTCTTCGGAAGAAGGGATCCGGTTGCTAAGGGACATACACGGTGGCATATGCGGAGCTCACACTGCATATCGGTCTTTGGTTGGGAAGGCATTCCGGCATGGGTTTTACTGGAACACAGCTAAGCAAGATGCCATGGAGTTGGTGAAGACATGTGCTAACTGCCAGTTTTTCAGCAGGCAGAGTACTCGGCACGCGCAGGAATTGCACACAATACCGCTTTCTTGGCCTTTTGCTATCTGGGGTATTGATATTCTGGGTCCTTTTCCGAGGGCTAAGGGAGGTTACAAGTTCTTATATGTGGCTATTGACACTTTCACGAAGTGGATTGAGGCTGAAGCTGTGGGACGCATAACTCAGGAGATGTCAGTTAAGTTTCTGAGAAGCATTGTCACAAGATTTGGGGTTCCGAAGAAGTTGATATCTGACAACGGAAGGCAATTTGTTGGGTCTAAGTTTGAAAGGTTCTGTGCTGACCATGGGATTATACATCCAACGTCTTCGGTGGCGCACGCACAAACCAATGGAGCGGTGGAAAGAGCTAATGGTGTTATCATGCAAGGCATGAGGGCGCGAGTCTTTGATAAGCTTGCTGCCAAGGGAAAGAATTGGATCGAAGAGCTACCAACCGTGTTGTGGTCTGCAAGGACGTCAACTAGCAGAGCGACCAGAGAAACACCGTTTTATTTGGTGTACGGAGCTGATGCTGTGTTTCCACCAGAAATACACTTGGGGGCTCATCGTACTACTAATTGAAGTCGCTCAGGAAGATGCGCGTGAAGTTGATCTGTTGTTATTAGAAGAGGAAAGAGATACAGCCTTACGCCATGTTCAGAAGTACCAAGAAGTGTTGAGGAAGCAATACAGCCGCAAGGTGTTCGGTAGAAGGCTTGAAGTGGGAGATCTGGTGATCAAGAAAGACATTAACACTAAAGATAAGCATAAGCTGTCGTCTCCTTGGGAAGGACCTTTTATTGTGGTAGAAGATGCAGGCCTGGGGGCTTATGTGTTAGCTGAAGTTAATGGTGGTTTGTTGCCTGGAACTTGGAACACCGATCAGTTGCGGAAGTTCTATGTGTAATATGTTCAAAGAGTTTTCAATAAAGAGTTTGTCAAGATATCCTTTCTTTGCGCGTATGGAAAGGCTGACTTTCGGTCGGTCTACAAAGTTTGGCCGATGTCCTGGCCTCTCGTTTGGTTTACAGGGCTCGGTACGAACAGCCTTTTCAGGCACTAATCGGTTGTAAGACTTAGCCACTATGGTGGTTTGATAAGTTACACGGCCACTGCTGATGTCCTGGGTGGAGACCCTTAGCCCGGTCATGGTTGTCTACCTGATTATGGGGTTTATAAGCGGCTTTGCCCAGGCCGGTTGCACGTTCAACCAATTCTTCGTGACTTATGCTACAGATGCTACATGAAATAGTTATCTGTAGTTGATAAGTGTCGTGTTATCTCTTTTTGTGTAAAGAGATTGTGTAAAATTGCAGAAATCCACATGCCTTGTTGATCGACTACTTTCCTGCACATAATTGTCATTATGTACATAAAAGCAGGGGGCTAGTCATACGGGCATACATGTGTGTTAAGATATAACAAATGAAAGTTTTTCCAGCCATATTACGAGAGAAACAAGTGTTATTACAAATTTATTCCTGGTTTTCACCAGTCTGCTCCTCAACAGGAGATGATACAGATACAGTAAGATTTAAAGCAGTAATGAAGTCTTCGGCATCTGCAGTCACATCATCCATCAACGCATCCCGATCAGCTGGAGGGCATGTGAAGCCTGTCTTCAAGATGGAGAGATCCAATGTGGGGAAGTGGTGTCTGAACAGAGCAATGGTATAGGCACTGCCAGCAACACTTCGGGCTGAAATGTCTTCGGTCAGTTCTTCATTGGTTGCTGCTAGCTTTTTGTTTTCCTTTTGCATTGCATCTGTTTTCTTCTCAAGGCTTTCAATGACTTGGCCCTTGAGAAGGATCTCCTTCTCCAGAGTGGGACTCTCTTGTTCAGATCTGAAAAACGTGAATATAGTAAGATATGATGAGAATATGAAGAAGATAATGAGCAAATTGTGAAGACGTGTTTACCTGTCAAAGATGTTTGAAGAGTAGCATTGGAGGTTTCCAAGGTCTTCAATGCAGCAGCATGGTTCTCCTTCAGCTCATCAATGGTCTTATTGGCTGCTAGCAGATCTGCTTCCAAATGAACAATTCTCTTATCCTTCTCAGACAAAGCTTGAGCGCAGTCAGCGTGTGATAGCTTGTTTTGCAATTCAGTGTTTTTTTGCTTTGCAAGTCTTTGATCTG
This sequence comes from Eragrostis nindensis, assembly GCA_012490785.1. Taxonomy (NCBI): domain Eukaryota; kingdom Viridiplantae; phylum Streptophyta; class Magnoliopsida; order Poales; family Poaceae; genus Eragrostis; species Eragrostis nindensis. Next base: position 43,217 of record JAAXCT010000807.1, read on the forward strand.
AGATTGGAAAGATTGACAAGTCTTGAGGTGCCTGGCCTCGGCAGATTGTAGCTCCTGATACACTCTCTCAAATATTGCTGACCGGGGAGGTGATGATGGAGCAGCCACAAAAGTAGCTGGTTGAACACTAAAGCAGTTTGTGTGGCAGCAGATGTTAGAAGGCGGCGCCTCTTGTCGTCAGAATCAGATTTTTTGCCCTGAGACATACAAGCTTGAGAGATACGCGAGAAGCCAGCAAATAGTGTCCCGAAGGCAATTTCAGTAGATACCTGATCTCCAGGTCGAGGTGCATCACGAAGGGCTCGGATTTCAGGCACATCATCAGGAATAGAAAGAGGCAATGGATTGGGTGCTGGAACTGATGCAGCAGCTCTGTACTTCCTTTTCCTGGTGGCCTTAGAAGCAGCTCTTGTCTGGGGCTTGGAGGTCCCTGCCTCCGAAGTGATTGGAAGAGGGTTTTCGCCCAGAAGAGTTGATTTGAGGTCAGCAACCTTTTGGTCTAAGGCCTCCTTATCAACATCAACATCCTGCTTTGAAGGGATTGGTATATCAGAGATTGAATGTTAGAAGTATGAAGGTGGTGCGCAAGAAAGGTGTCAATTATTACCTGAATGTCGAGATCAGGACGAGCTTGATCAGCAGTTGGGTGTGAAGTCTGTTCATGTTCTTTTTCATCACCGCTGCTGTTGAGCACCACGGCGTCTTTGGGAAGACCGTCTTCAGGGTCGGTGCCGAAGGGGTCCTGAGATGAAGGAAGAGGTACAAATGAAGTTTTGTTGTGATGAAGAAGGTAAAATGTGTGTGATTACCTCAGGTGGAGGATTTGCAGCACTGAATGGGGCTGGGACAGTGTCTGGCATGGGCTGCAGTTCTGCATCCAGAATGTCCCGAACATGCTTGATCACCATATCCTCTGTCAGCACCTCTGCAAATAACAGATGCAAGATGAAATGATTACAAGAAACCTGAAAGTTAATGTGAGAAGAAGTGAGAAGATTGTTCATACCGCCCTCAGGTAGCCACTTGGGTTCTGTGGGCTCGGTGTACATCATGGCCAGTGGGTCCCGATGTTGCAGAGGAAAGATGCGGCGGCGAACAAATTCTTCAACAATGTGTTCACCCCGAAGGCCTTGTTCCACTAGTTCGGTAACCTTGGCTATCATGTTCTGGAGCCGAGGTACTAAAGTGGGAACCTTCCTGATCCAGTCGGCATGGTTGGGCATCAGCCCAGTGCTTCTGATGGAGTACTTGTTATGCATTTCCATATGGAGTACTTCCATTTGAAACCACTCCAGGAAGATTTGTAGGAGAAGGGAGATATGTGCATTTCTGCCTAACCACGAATCCAACAGAAAAGACCATTTGTTGATTGCATAGTAGCCGGGCTCATGGTAAACCCGCCACAGATCTAAGAAGGGGCAGTTCCTAGCCAGCATTCGCAGAGTATGGCAAAGATGCTAAGAAGAGTGATTGCCTAGGGCTTCAAGTGAGCTAGCTCTATGTGATAAAATTTACAAATACGCTCAAGGAATTTGGAAGGGGGAAGATTGAACCCGCACCTCAGATGAGCCTCAAACACTGGAATCTCTGTGGTGTTGGACCCATCTAGATCCAGCTTGTCGTTGGGCCTGGCGGGGAAGAATGCAGAGATCAACCCGTCCTTCAGCATTGTGTCTAGGTCTTTCTGCTTCAGGAGCCCTGCTTTCCAATACTTGGAGGATCAGGGATTTTCCCTTTCTTGGTCATGATTTGGCTAGGGTTGGAGAGTCGGCGTCGCTGCTGGATTCAGCTGATCTGTGTTGAGTGGAGCTGTGTTGGTCCTCGGAGGATGCAGTGGCCATGAGATTGTGGAGTTTTGAAAGGTCGCGAGAAATGGCAGATGATGGATTGAAATGAGATAAGGAAGAAAACTGTAGCGATTGGGTCTTTAAGGCTATCGCGACGGTTCAGTTCCCGAGAAAGTGGGATTTTCTATCCCCTAAATGCGCTTGGCGACGGTATGTTTCCTATAATGCCGCTAATATTCCGATTTCGTGGGGAATAATTCCAGGGATTGCGGTGATGGTTGTTCCGTAAAAATGGAAAATATTGTTGGAAAAGGAAGTGACGGATTATGAGGAATTTGTTGCTGTTGAATAAGGCATTTCCGAAGTGTCATTCCTATGCGGAAGTGTTCTCCGAAGGGTTGTCCGGGAAGTTCTCCGAAGTGTTCTTGTGAGAGTTAACCGAAGAGGTTATTTTGATGGTTTTCCGAAGAGTTGTTTCCTGGCAATCGTCTCGAAGGATTATGTTAGTCTATGTGTTCTCCGAAGTCTCTTCCAAAGCAATACAAGACAATGTATGAAGGCTACTGATGTTGGATTGAAGGCAGCTTCCCATTCATTCATTCATTCATTCGAAGATCCTATTACAAGATCTAGATACAGCTGAAGTATGGGGAAAGTGCTACTACTTGAAAGAAGAATAAAAAACAAAGAAAAAAGGCCCTAATCTACATGGAGAGCTTCTCCTGAGAGCGACCCGGGGGCTGCTCGAGCTCTACTCCTGCCGCTCTTCTGCATCTTCAGGGGATGCTTCTTCAGCAGCTTCGGGAGAGCTCCTCGCGTTCCCCACCATTGCGCTGGTGATGAGGGAACGGCGAGTGGAGGCGAGAGCACTCTCTGCGTTAGACTCAAGGACCTGGTTTCTTCCCAGGCTTGGATGCGGGACTAAACTACCACCCGGTAGATTTGTTGTTGCCGGTCTCCTTGCAGCAGATTGGTCTGCAAGGGGATCGTCTGGTAGGGCCTCCTCGCTTGGGGGCTCGTCGATGTCGTCGTCGGAGTCGTCGATGGAGATGATGTTGGCATCGGCGGGGACCCCACGCGGCCCCTTGTTCAAGGCCACGTGAAGAAGGCGAGCATACTCCTCGTCGCCAGCGATATCTGTTGGTACTCCTCAAGATTGATGGCCAATGACGGATCTGGAGGAGGGCTGGGAGGAGGAAGCCATAGTCGTCTGTTGCAGTAGGAGGATTTGGTGGATTGGATGGCTCGGTGTGCCTTAGGGATTTTGTGGCTGGTTCTTCGTCAGGAAGCATGGAGGAAGAAGATCCGGATTCACCGGTGAATTGGGTGTCGAACCACCTGGATAATCTACGGTTTGCGCATCTCTTTTTCCCATGGTGGATGGTGGAAGTGAGTCTGGAAGTTTTGGTGAGACCTGTATTTTCGCGAAGTGGCTTTTCGGTTACTGGAAAGGTTAAGGAGTTGGAGTATTCTAAGCGTTTCCGTGTGAAAACGTGTGGCGACGTAACGTTGTTGCAGAGATTCCGGCAGTCCAGCCAGGTCAACAGTGGTAAAATATGACTGGTCAAGTCGCGTCCTGTTTGGTACAGTGCCTATAGATAGGATGAAGTTAAGTCAAAGGCTGTGAAGCGTTGTACGGAAAGATTCCTTCTGGTAAAGTGTTCGGAGTGAAGAGATGTTGAAGGCTTCCGAAGACATTGCTGTGAAGGCTTTTTGAAGATATTATTGCTGAAGTTGAAGACTAAGGCCTTAGAATATCTGGATTTGGGTTGATTATCGAACATATCCCCTGTCCTATGTTCACCAAACGCTTTTTGAGGTGTTGATTGGGTGAATAGGCCAAGTGACATGTTCGGGGGCTTATGTCGTAACCCTAAAATTCCTGATATTCCGAAGGCTAATTATGGAAGTTTCTGAAGACTTGTCTTGCACGTCAAGGATTAGGAGATATGTTCCGATCTCTTTACAAATATAGAAATTGAATTGTAATCACGCTAGGATTCTATAGGCGGTTGCTTGGCCTATAAATATTCTTGTACACCCCCAATGAGTGGGAATCGACACTTTCCGCAACCCTAGCGTGAAGGCTGTCAGCATAATCAAGATTTACACTGGACGTAGGGTATTATCCTTCGGGAGGCCCGAACCATTTAAACCTCTGTGTGTTCTTAGATTGATCTCTACTTTCCGCGTTGCTCCCACGATCCAAATATCTGCCGAACGCCCCGTTCAGACGGGCTACGACAGAATCCATTCAATCTAATAGGAGTATAGCATGTGGTGTTCACTATACAACTTCTAGGTTATAAGTAGCATGTAAAACCCAATATTATGACGACTGGCTAGTAAGGATTCAACATATCGAATAGTGAGCGGGTAAGTATGGTGTAAGTGTGTTTAGAATAACAAATGAATCACGAGTACAATATAAAATAATAAATAGGATATGAACTCATGGTACTTAAGTTATAAATATTACTTTGTCACTGTGGAATACATTTGAGTAGATTTTAAGACCTAAATGGCATGATACCTCTCATAGGATGCACGAATACCCATATTATTGTTATTACTTTTTATTTTGGAATGTTTTATTAAGAATCCACGTAGAGCCCAAAAGACCTGATTTTGTTTTAGAAGTGAGGTCGATTCAAACGTGCATGCTAAAAAACCAACATATGCCATGGTAAGAAAAAAACACCCTCATGCTACAAATAAATCTATTCAAGGAGACGTGCCATGCTAAAAATAAGAGAATGTGCATTAGCTAGACTATGGTGGTGCATTTTTATAACGGTGTACTTAGAAATAGGAATTAACTGTATTTTGGATATTTTTTTATTCAACACATTAGTACGTTTAGAGTCATAGTAGTATGGTGCGTAAATAAATTTAGTTTTTCTATATTCCAAATTTAGTTATTTTTTGGACTTATAATGGCATGATGGTAATTTAGAAATAGGTGTGAAAGGTTTTTTTGTTATTTTTATTATTCCGAATTTAGCTATTTTTTGACTCATAATGGCATGGTGGGTAATTTAGAAATAGGTGTGAGGGGTATCTTGGATATTTGTTATAATTCCTACTTTAGCTATTTTATAAATATTTATAGGGGGTTTGTGACTAATTTTCTCGTAATGGCACTGATGAGTAATTTTCTTGTTTTATTTTCTCGAATTAATGTGGAAATTTCTAGGCTTTGAGAGCGAACGTGGTGGATCCGTTTCGTGGTCAATTATATATATAATAGATACATATTGGCATGTGGTATCAGAAATTTGCTTATTGAATAAGGCCTATCATTTTTAACAGCCATCGATGGATTATTGTACAAGGAAAATATATTAAAAGAAACCATCTAGGAATTTCATATACTTTAAGGCAAATCAACGAACACCTTTCAAGCACTCAATTAAACAACCTAGCTAACTATTCCCAATCTAAAGCTTAATCTGGAATAGAGACCATGGACCTGTAAAATCTATAAACAACGAATAAGTAGGAATCGCATAGCCTTTGCCAATGTCCAATCGAAAACATAAATGCATGTATTCTTCAGGAGAACACGACATTGGTTTCTGGTTCTGGGCACACCTACAAAAGCATGAAGACGATGCCAAGATGGTGAGGAGGCATGTCGTGCTTTGGAGTCGACGGTTATGCAACTCTTCGTCAACCATAGATGAGATTTAGCAATAAGATTGATCTTTAATATTTCATTCAAACTATGTTGGTATTGCATTCGGTTTTATCTTGTATAGTGTGCGTCATGGGAACGGAGTGCTGCAAAAAGGTCAAGGCCGAGACATTTTTTTCCCATTATCTAAAAAAGCTGTTCAACTGCACAAAGAAGAAAAACACCCGCACCACTGATATGTCTTGCCACACAGAGAGAGAGAGAGAGAGAGAGAGGGGGGGGGGGGGGGGAAAGGGTTAATATAATCCACATAAGTGGAAACACCCAAAATGAAATAATATCATTTAGAAGGAGGAAAGCAACAGTAAGTAATGGTAAATAAACTGGGTGGGATAGGACCCTGTACTATTTGGAAAACACACGTGGCTTCATATTCACATAGAAAAATTACAATAGATAAACTCAAATGCATGTTTAACAGATTAAGAAAATAGCGAATTATAAAAATCAAATAATCATAATAAAACTAGCCGCGCAAATATATATGCTGACTTTTGCTCTCTTTGTATGCTTAGCCCGCACCACCAAAAAAAAAAGTATCTCTAAAATTTATTGGATGATCATCCCCACCATTTGGGAATTGAGGCAGCAAAAGCCAGCGGAAAAGAAAACACAAAGCTTCGTTTGGATGTAGATATTGGAGGCCTTGGCATTGAATTGAGCTCAATACCAATTCAGCCTAGGCATTGAAATGAGCTCAATGCCAAGCCATAGTTTGGATGTAGATGGAATTGCAAGATAGAATTTAACTCAAGGGCAAATACCAATTCATGTTTGGGTGAACATGACCTTTGAATTAAGAATTCACAAATTGCTCCACATCCGCAGACACTGCAGTCGTTGAGGATTGTTAATGGCCGCAGGCCGCCGCCTCCATTGGCCCCAAGGCAAGCTCCATGCATGGTTGCTGCTGGCCGTCTCATAGCCCCCAAGACGGCATGCCTTGACGAACGATGCAGATGCGGTGCCACCCGCGGGATCTCATCCATCGGCCGCCGGAGTTGAGGAAGAAGTGGTTGGAGGAGGGATCTCGGCCACCAACTTGAGGAAAAGAGGATGGAGGAGGTCGCTGCTCCCGAAGAGGAGACAGTCGTGCCAAGCCGCAGGTGGAGGCGAGTGAGGCAGCCGCGCGCACCGCCCCGGCACGCGTCGGCGGCGACGTCTGCCCACGATGTTGAGGTCGCCGCTCGGCGGAGTTGAGGGCTAGGGAAGGAGGAGGCGCCGCTTGACGAGAGGAAGAGGAGGAGGGACGCGGAAGGGAGGAAGAGGAGAGGACGCGGACGGGAGGAGGATCTCTGGGGGGCGGCGGCGCTGCCAGCTGGTGTCTCGAGAGGGAGGGACGCCGGCGTGGTGGAGTCGCGGGAGGGAGACGAGACGATGCCGATGAATACGGAGTGGAAGGGGTCAGAATTGAGGGAGGGGGTGCGGCTGAAGACCAATACCTCTTGGTATTGGAGGAGATTTCCAATTCTAATGCCAAAAACATCCAACAACGGCATTGAGGGCACCCAATGCCATTCCGAATTCCACACTCCAAATCTACATCCAAACGGTACCAAACAGATATTGAAACCGGATGGAATTAACGAAAACAACAACCGAATCAAGTTGTACTATTATTGACCCTTGAAGACCAAGAAAGTGAATTATCCAGACGAGCAGCACGACCCGTAGAAACATAAAAAGGGGGAGGAGCGCCTCTGGGAGGTCCCGGACGACCCAGAAATCAACTAGGGGCAATGCATCGTTTGGGCCTTTGACTCCAGTCGACCTCCTCAGGTCTTTAGCGGTCCTGCCCTTCCAACCTAGGTTCTTACCCCACTGTATTAGGAGCCATGACATCCTTCCCCAACCCACGACATATGATGCTTGTTCCTGGGAGATATGGGTCTCCTCCTCCCACCGCTGACTGAATTCTTCACGGATCATTTGGAACCGCATGGCTTCAGATATCATCACTATAAACCTGACCATCGCTCCTCTGACCTCATCAAGGGTGGTCGTGCCAGGGTCGTACCCTGCAAGTGTCCTGGCGGCTCCTATGGCGGATTGCTTTCCCAGAGGAACTGTGGAAAGAAGCAGGTAAGGTTTATCACCATCTGGATCCCCAAGGAGATCGCCATAGTTCTCATTAATCGGTAGGATAGTACTTCCAGGTAGACCTTGGAACTGTTCTCCTTTTCCTTTTAGTTTGTACCAATTGCCGGCACTATTACTGAAACCAAGAACGTATAGATCGTCATGTGCTACTGCCAATGTTGTCTCCGCTTCTTGTCCAATCCTGACATGGATCATAATCCATCTCAGTGGCTCGCTGTAAAAACTGGCGCGCCGCACACCGAGGATAAACTTGCCATGGACTTCAGGTGGGTCGTATGGTGGGAGACTCGTCTGCGAAGATATGTACTTAGCCTGTTGTATAGCTCAAGGTGGTCTCAGTAAGGAGATCGAAATCAATATGGTCCTCTGGAACTTGGGCTTGAGCCAGAGGCGCAGAGGCTAGAGAAACGAGGAGGACAAGTATGCAAAGCAGATCCATGGTTTGGTCCATCTCGTATGTACATGTTGTCTTTGTACTTATATATATTATTATACGTACGTCACAACAGGCAACGTATATCGCCTATCGTAAGAACTATGGCATGTAATCACCGATTTGTCTCGTTTGTACCTTTTGATTAGCCGACGGAGATCATGGCGCCATGTGGTCGCTCTCGATCCCTTGATTTGGCACCATGTATATACGCTTCGCTCATGCCCATGGTAAGTACTAAATGATGCATTGTATATATCCCTTATCATTTCTTTCCTAGATTAGCTTGATGGTCCATGATTCCTATTTAGACTGTGTTTCAACGATCGGCTGTATTTTCCCTGCCTCTGCGGCTCTCTTCCTGTCACGCCGCATCCACTTGCCCCAGGACAGCAGGAGCGCGCTAAGGCACTTTCCTTTTCTCCATCGATTTTAATTCTTTAGTGAATGCGCCGACGGAGATCACGGCGCCATGTGATTTGTTGATCGATTAGCACTGATAATACAGGGATTTGCTCCCTTCGTTTGGCATGTATATACGCGTCGCTTATGCCCATGGTAAGTACTATAAACTGATTAATTTCTGTGTGCGTAATACTAAATGATTTTTATTTAGACAGTGTTTCCAACGATCGCTGTTTATTTTCCCTGCCTCCTGCGGCTTTTCGTCTTCCTGTCGCGCCGCATCCACTCGCCCCAGGACAGCAGGCCGGAGCAATAACCCGAGAAGCAGCTGCGCCATAAGGTACTTCCATTTTTCCATAGATTTAAATTCGTTAATGAATGCGCTAGATGACTATTTGATAAGTGAACCTTATTGGTTGTTCATCGCCAAAATCTATTATTGGTTTTCATCTTGTAAGCCATCAGCCATTTCTTCCGCAAATCAGTTATTACTGTTCAATTTTGCTAGCTAGGTAGGCCTCACATTTTCTAGTTTTGCATATTTATACATCCTGATCAGCGGACAGGCTAAGAAGACCCGGACATAGATCAAAACTTTCAATGGATCTACTACCTGACGACATGCTGACCAACATCCTCGCCCGCCTCCCGCCGTGCAGCCTTGCGGCGTCACGATGCGTCCGCAAGAGGTGGTGCGCCATCATCGATACCCGACGCTTGCTCCGCGCTGACCTCCTCCCTCTCCTCCTGGATGGCTTCTTCTTCCTTGCGGAGGATCTCGGCCTCGATTTTTCTCGAACATATTTCTTCTCACGCCCCTCCACAGGGCGCCGAATCAGCGGCCACCTCAACTACTTGTTCGACGATCCATGGATCCTGGACCACTGCAATGGTCTCCTCTTGCTTTGGGAGAGGGTGTTTAACCCTGCCACACGACAATCGGTGACCTTGCCTCCCTTCCCAGAACTACCCTCCTCCTATGAGAGATATTTGCTTGCATATGATCCCTTCGTGTCACCGCAGCACTACGAGGTACTTATTATTCCCGGTATCGACAGCAAGGAGGGGTCAGCTGAATGGCCACAATCTCCAATTCACAATGCATGTCTTCTCGTCACGGCAATGGAGGTGGGAGAGAGGTCCTTCGTCCGGGAAGAGAATCAGGCAGATGCCGGGACCACGGCTGGCATGATGCGCTCCGTTGATTGTTGGGGAGAGGACCAACTCCGCCATGCTGTCTATTGGCGAGGAGCACTTTATGTGCACAGCCAAAATGACTCTATTATGAGGTATCCTTTATTCACTCCATTGTTTTGTTGGTTTCTCCCTTGACTAACTTTACAAGAAATGTTTTGTATTCTTGTTTACATTAAAAAATAAGCTATTGATTTTCACCAATCTTATATTTGCAGGATAACCTTGTCGACAACAAGTACCAAATGATTAAATCACCAGCAGAGACCCATGGTGTTGCTTACATTGGAAAATCACAGAAAGGGTTATATTGTGCGTCATTTTTGGATCAGAACCGATTTCAAGTTTGGTTGCTTGATGAATCATGTGGCGAGAGGAAGTGGGTTTTTAAGAGCGACATCAACCTTCAAGTGATGGTGGAAACTTTCCCTATTGATTACACTGATCGATACGTCACGCCATGGATCGTGAACTACGAAAAAGATGTGAGCGAAGCATGTACCGAAGATGAACTGGAATGGGACTTTGAAAGTGGTGTTGTCCTTCATGAAGCCCAAGATAAGATAACAACATGCTTCAAAAAATGTATTTTCCTTGGATTCCATCCTTACAAAGAGATTGCCTTCTTTTATATACCATTCTCAAGAGTAGTATCTTACCATTTGAGCAGCTCAAAAGTCCAAGAGTTGGGCACCTTAAACAAGGCCATAGTAAAGTCGTTTCCATATACACCGTGCTGGATGGGAAAGCTATTTGAGAACAATAGCTCATCAAATTAAGGTTGTTAGCATACTTTGTTTGGAACCTCTGTCATATCATATACTGATTATGGCTGCTTTTATAAGAATCCATAATAATATGTTGAAAGAGTGATTCAATGATTTCATTTTCATTATATTTGGGTCAGGTTTTGCTTTTCTTTAAGTGATAAACCTTGTTGAGTATGGCTTGCTTGCTGAGTAGGTCGATCCCTGTTTCCCGATGTGTAAATCCAAGCCGCGATCCCTGCGCCGCTGGAACAGCCATATGAGTAGTTTGTACTAGGTCGAAACTTTTCTTAATGCAAAACATACAAAGCACGAGCTAGAAAAAAAAGGAGAAAAAAAAATCTAATTGTTTCATACCACTCACGTTGATAATCCCTATTTTTAGTACGATAGTCTCAATAAGTATGGCCTCTTTTTTAAAAGCACGGTAGTACATATCAGTGTTTAGAATTTCTGTCTTAAAAAATTACCGATGCCGAATGTTAGTATGAAAATTAAATTTTTTAGGAAAATTAATTGCAGAGTTTGTCGGGTGTCCGATACTGGTACGCCCTGGAATCCTTCTCTTCTTGGTTCAGTTCTTCTCCCTCTACATGTACTGCAGATCGATCTCAGTTAACGGACTTTGAGCCCAGGGGTTGGTTCCAGTTTATTGTCCCCTAACAAAGGCAGCCCCATGCAGAAAGGAGAGCTGGTTCAGTCTCGCTACTGCAAATGGAGCTTGACTGAGATTCTGATTATGCACCCAACGAATGAGCCTTTGAGCTCGTAATCGACTAACCAGTAACCAGATAGTTCTTCGCGTTAGTAAAGCAAGGGAAGGAGAGCTTATTTGAGGGGACTTTCATGGGAAAGTCGTGATACCGTGTGCTTAAAGGCCTGAGAAGGGTAGGCAATCTGCATGCGACGGGATTGAATTGCACTTTTGCGCATCTGATAATTTTTTCTTATCACTTACATAGTTTCCTGCTTTATTACACGGTCCCATGCCTCAACTTATTGGGAGCCAAGGATTTAGGAAGGGACTATATAGGACCTGAAAAGGGTGGGCAGCCATGGGCTGCGAAATCAAAACTGAAGGTTTACGCATATTCAATATGGTTCTTTACTCAGGTATCTGCTCAATTACTCTCATTTGTTATATTCATTGCTCAAAATGGCCTAATATCTAGAGGGATCGGTGTGAGCTGGTTGGGATCAACATGTCAGACATGTAAGATATAGATGTAGTTGAGGTTTGAGTGCAATTATTATTGTCAAGGGGTGGATGATGATTGATCTATTTCGTATCATCATTATTAGCCCCCCCCCCCCCCCCCCCCCCCCCCTTTCTTTTCTATGCAGGTTGGTATTGGTTTTACTCATTCATATTGGGGATATATGTGATCTTCAGTCTGCAAAGAAACCATGAAGTAGTAAATCTTAATAAAACTATGAAAATAGGAATGTCGGTTGACCTAGGAATTTTCCTCTATCCTTCCAAATTAGCCAGCAACAAAATTTAGTTACCTTATTCTTGGCTCTCGCTTCCAGCGGACATCTTCCTAGCTAGCTCAAGAATGGTAATTTAGTAAATCTTAACAAAAATTTCCTAAGAGAACTTTATCCATACATATTCAGACAAATAATTTGCATTATTACCCTACATCTTAAATTCGGTACCATTGATTGTTAAGCGTTAATTTTGAGGCAATAGATGACCCATAGTATTTGCACACACCGTAAAATATCTCCTAACTAAACTAGCATAAAGCAATGCGTATGGCACATCATGCACTACCCAAGGGAAATTATAATGAGTAGAGTGACAAACGGCAGCCCAAATCACAAGCATCCAGACCGAGGCAACACTGCTTCGCCTGGCTCTAAATCCACCTCCTTATGCTAGCATCAAATTCGACAACAGTGTCGTCGTCACCTCCAGAACCACCCTCACCATTCTTTGACTTCATTCCACATACCTCTCATCATGATTTTTATCCTTGTTTTCCTTTTCCGCTTTTTTGTCAGCCATCCCTTTTCTTAAATCGTTGTTGGTAGGACCTTAGATCCCCAGAAAATTTGAGTTAGATTCTGCATCATCTTGTTCTTCAAAAGAATTTGAGAATTCAACCTGGAAAAAGTGATGGTTAATTAATCAAGCACAAGTATGACTCATAGAAAAACTACAAATAAATAAAATATCTAGCATGTTAACATACGTCTGCCCAATTGCTTAAGACTGGCACATGATTGGGGAGTAGAATGATGAAATTAACATGTCAGTAGCATTGTTCAACAAAAAGTAAGGTTATTTTCATAAAGAGGTGGAATTATTTTGTTGAAAAATGGAAACATATATGTTATTGTTAGTTATGATTTCTTAGTCTTTAATACGTCTTAAATGTCCAAAAATATGCATAAATACACAAGTCATCATTGAGTGGCCGCACATAGTAAGGTTATTAAGGACAACCATAGCTATGTCACATTTGTCGTCACGGTCAATCCTTACCTCCTCCTTCATGATGCCTACGTCACTGTAGAAACCGTACCCTACCAATCTCACGAGCCTGCAACTCATAGTATTGAAAGTGAAGTTACAAAAAAGGAATTGGGAGAGAAGGGCAACCTACTGTGAAAGTATGAAACAACAAGATCAGAAGACCCATATACAGAACCGATGGCACAAGGTGTTCACATCACACTTCAAAGCAAACATAATAGCCTTCAGACTGTTGAGTCTTATAGTGGTACAACATAAAATATGGCAAGGATAGCATAGCATCAATATGCACCATGTTTATTTATTTCATAGGTAGCCAGCGAAGCCATATATCGGGCATAACCACAACAGATGTAGTTACATATATATCACATCCTACACGGTAAACAAAAGTACATTGTGATACAATATCACTACAAAAGAAAACCCAAACTGTGAGTCCTCTTGCTGGTTCAACATCAGGCCATACGTCAAGCTGTGACATCCAGAAGCATCTTTACATTGGGAAGCATCTCAGGACTACAGACAATTCATACTCCCTCAAAAAAGCAACCTATCGACAGATGGAGTTTGGCACGATCAAATGTTAGGGTATGAACAACGATACGGATTGAACTGGACTAGTCAAGAACTACGGGGATACTGTGTACTTGTGACTCCTTGTGAAATTTCGAAAGCTTGAACAGCCCTAGAGTGTGAAAAGTTTCGAAAGACTCGCAGAGAAGTATAATTCGGCTGGTTAGTCATGTGTGGCAACGGCAGTCCGGCTAGCAGCTGGAAAACGTCCCTCAGTTCACGGGAGCGGCCGTCGCGGTGGTACTCATGGGACACCTGTCGCTTAGCAATCGTGTTGCTGCCTAGCTTTATCTGCCGCTTCTCCTTCTCGCCTTGGACGTGGAGGAGATTGGGTGGCGTCCGCTGCTGGTTGATGCATTCCTCATGGAGGACAACGTTGAGACGCAGGCCAGCGTCGCGGTGCCTTTCAGTGTCCGGGACGTCGACGAACTCCTGCATGCAGAACACCCTCTCCATGGTGCGTCTCTCGGGATCGTAAGCGAACAACTTGTGCCGGCCCGTGGCGAGCAGGATCTATCCCCCGGCGCTGCAGAGCGGGACGACATCCCAATCCTCGACGAACTCATCGCTGATTTGCCGGGGCAGGCTCTGCAGGTTGATGCAGCAACGCAACGACCACGAGTCGGCGGCGCCGCCGCGGCTACATGTGTAGAGCACGTACTTGTTGATCTCGTGGCGGTGGTCGGCGACGGCGCATAGGGACGCGTCGCTGTGGCAGATGCGGCGCGCCGGCGGCGTTCGCAACATCTCGAACTACTCGGCGCCGACGGAGAAGGACAGGATGGCGGGCTGGGTGGCGGCCATCTCGAGCAAACAGTAGAGGCGCCCGTCGAGGAACACCGGCGGCATGGCGACCACGAAGCCCGCCGCGTGCGGCGGCACTCGCCCGGCGCAGGTGCGCCACCCGCTTGAGTCCCCACGGAATGAGGCACACCACGCATCTCGTCTCCCCGATTCGGTTCTTGAAGAGCCTGACCACCTTGTGCGCGCCGGTGGCTTGGTCGAACCCGAGCCCAGCGCTCGACAGCTCGAAGGCGATCCAAGGAGGAAACCGGCAGTGGACCATGCCGATCGATGCGCAATGGCTCCGGCGACCTTATCGCTGCAGCCGGTTCGCAGGGCGGCGGCCGGGAGGGAGGCGTTCTCGCCGGTCGAGACGTTTCAGACGTGGTACCCTGACGCGCGGCCGCCGCCCACGATGAGCGTGAGGCCGCGGCACGGCCTTGGGGACAGCACGACGACGTGCTCTGCGCCGCTAAGCAGGTTGCTCACGGTGAGGAGCTCGCGTGCGGCGGATGGCGGCTCACCGTCGCGAAGCGTGCAGGTGTACATGGCGAGGTCTGGGCTGCGGCTACCGACGGCATGAAGAAGAGGAGCTCTGGTTCGCGTGCTGTGGCTCTGGCGCGAATGAAGTCGTCGGAGGTGAGGGCAGCGACCCAGACGGTGACGGCGCCGTTGACGAGCAAGGCGAGGAGAAGGAAGCTAGCAGAGGTCGATCGCGCACGAACCGGCGCCACTCGACGACGACGGTGGAGACGAAGAGCGCGCTGCTGAGCCTGGCTCGACGAGGCTGGCGAAGACGTCGGGCGCGCCGTTGCCGAGCGAGAGCAGCGTGACGCCCGCGACGGCGGGGGGCAGGCGCAGCGCCGCGAACGGATATGATGGTGTTCTGTTCTTCCAACCCCCGGGGTGGACGCTATTCGAAATAGCGACCACCCCTGAGTGTCTGGTGACCGTTGGATGCGTCGTGTGCGGGCTGGAATGGATCAACGCGGATAACTCGACTCCACTTTCCGCCTTCCTCGCGCGCGACTGCAGTGCAGTGCAGGCCGCGTCTTCTGTTCTCGCCAGGCTCGTCGCTCGACACCAGGGAGCGCTCGACGCCGGCGCGTGCTCCATGGAAACGCTCGCTGCGCCTCACCGCGTGTTCCTTTCCCCATGATGGCGACGACACTTGCATGGACAAGCACACCTCGCATCGCATCTCGTCTCCCCGTTTCGGTTCTTAAAGGGCAGGACGGCGGCGTCCTCGATCGCCGGTCGAGAGGTTGCAGACGTGGTACTCCGACGCGCGGCCGCCGACGAGGAACGTGAGGCCGCGGCACGGCCTCGGGGACATCACGACGACGTACTCTGCGCAGCTATGCAGGTTGCTCACGGTGAGGAGCTCGCGTGCGGCGGACGGCGCCTTCCCGTTGCGGAGCGTGCGCGTGTACATGGCGATGGTGTGGGCCGCAGTTGGCACGAAGAAGAAGAGGAGCTCTGGTTGGCGTGCCGCGGCTCTGGCGCGAAGGAAGTCGTCGGAGGTATACTATGTCGATTTTTAATGGCTCATTAGTTATTCAACTTTCTTGTTACACTGCAGTTTGTGTTGTCCGAATGAACAAACATAATACATTACAACATTGTTGTTTTTTCTAACAGGGGCTGCCTGGGGTTTCTAACAGGGGCCGCCGCTTGTAATCTGCTCTATCCCGATCGTCGGCGTGCACCGCCGAAAGGGAGAGCAGGTCTCCGGAACCGTCGTCCTCTGAGCTCCTGCACCGGGTGAGGGCGAATAAGGTTTTTGGGAAGCGCTCTGCGCGACTGCTCGATCGCTTCCATCACGGCTCGTCTTCCTCCTCGGTCGCGTGCGGGAGTTGCTGCTCGTCGTCATCAACGTCTACATCGTCGTCCTGCTACGGCTTCCACTACTCCGCTGGATCAACAATACGTGTTCTATAAAACCATGTCTCCCCTATTTGCCTATCTGATCCATGCTTATACGGTAGTACTGCGAAGTATGGTAGATCTTGCTCTGTTTACTATAGTTATAGACTTGTCTAGATCTTGCGTAGACTTGTCTAGTTTAATCTGTAATATGTTCATCATGTTTATGATTTATTTCAGTATTAAATTAAAGCTAAAAGTGCTCATAATCCTCATCGCCGATCGAGAGGTTGCAGACGTAGTACTCTGACGCGCGGCCGCCGCCCACGATGAGCGTGAGGTCGCGGCACGGCCTCGGGGATAGCACAACGACGGGCTCTGCGCCGCTAAGTAGGTTGCTCACGGTGAGGAGCTTGCGGGCGGCGGAAGGCGCCTCACCGTCGAGAAGCGTGCACGTGTACTGTGTACATAGCGAGGGTTGGTACGAAGAAGAAGAGGAGATCTGGTTGGCGTGCACGTGTACATGGCAAAACATGGTTGGTTACATGATTTGGATTTGCATAATTCAAGGAGGCACTTGCTATAAATTCACTGACACGTGAGCATTTTGTAGGAATTTTGTAAAAGTTTTAAGTAGATGTGCATTACTCCTGATCTTGAGTCTGCAAAGAAACTATCAAGTAGTAATCTTAATAAAACTATGACAATAGGAACATCGTTGACCTAGGAATTTTCTCTATCCTTCCAAATTTGGCAGCAACAAAATTTGGTTGCCTTGTTCTTGGCTCTCGCTTCCAAATGAGTCAACGACAAAATTGCATTACCTAGCCATGATCTCGAGCGGACGTCTTCCTAGCTCAAGAGTGGTAATTGAGTAAATCTTAACAAAATTTCCTAGGAGAACTTTATCCATCCATATTCAGACAAATAATTCTCTCAATCTTAAATATCTTATAAAATACTGAAGTACCTTTTAGTTGGTCCCATTGATTGTTAAGCGTTAAATTTGAGGCAATAGACGACCCATAGTATTTGCACACGCCGTAAAATATCTCCTAACTAAACTAGCATAAAGCAGTGTGTATGGCACATCATGCACTACCCGAGGGAAATTATAATGAGTAGAGTGACAAACGGCAGTCCCAAATCACAAGCATTCAGACCGAGACAACACCTCTTCGCCTGGCTCTAAATCCGCCTCCTTATGCTAACATCAAATTAGACAACATTGTCATCATCATCCCCAGAACCACTCATCATGCTTTGACTTCATTCCAACCTACCTCTCATCATGATTTTATCTTTGTTTTCCTTTTCCGCTTTTTTGACAGCCATCCCTTTTCTTAAAATTGTAGGACCTTAGATCCCCAGGAAATTTGAGTTAGATTCTGCATCATCTTGTTCTTCAAAAGAATTTGAGAATTCAACATGGAAAAGTGATGGTTAAATTAATCAAGCACAAGTATGACTCATAGAAAACAAATAAAAATAAATAAAATACCTAGCATGTTAACATGCGTCTGCCCAATTACTTAAGACTGACATATGATTGGGAGGAGAATGATGAAATTAACATGTCGGTAGCATTTTTCAACAAAAAGTAAGGTTATTTTCATAAAGAGGTGGCATTTTTTGATTTTATTTTTGTCGAAAAATGGAAACATATATGTTATTGTTAGTTATGATTTTTTAGTCTCTAATACGTCTTAAATGTCCATAAATCTGCATAAATACACAAGTCATCATTGAGTGGCAGCACATAGTAAGGTTATTAAGGACAACCATAGCTATATCGCATTTGTCATCACAATGAGCCCTTGCCTCCACCTTTGTGATGGACACGTTATTGTAGAAACCTTACCCTACCAATCTCACGAGCCTGCAACTCATATACTTCTGCTTAGGGTTCTGAAAGTGAAGATACAAATATGGAATTGGGAGAGAAGGGCAACCTACTGTGACAAATTCTGCAAATGGTGGAGGCCATCGTGTGCTTCTCGCCACTTTACTTTTCAATTTGGTCGCCCCTCGTGTATCATTGGTACAAGGAAGCGAACGGGGTAGCGCCCTGGCTTCTAGTTGTGATTGGAGAAACAAACTTTTGTTTGAAAATAACATGAATAGATTAAACATTAAGCAACCATTAGCATACCACCATGTGGTAATTGAAAAGCATCCCAAAAATAATAACACATGTGATTAGTTCAAAGAAGATTCACTAAACCAACCCTTACTACATGATTCTTAATTGAAAAGCACAAATCCTAATATCTTACTTTAATTAAGAAATCCTTTCCGTATGAACAACGATACGGATCGAACTGGACTAGTCAAGAACTACAGGATATTGTATACTTGTGAATCTTGTGAAATTACGAAAGCTTGAACAGGATTTCTTTTCACCATATTACATTTTAGTGCACTTCAATTTGTGAAGTAAAAAAATTGAA
The DNA here is from genome assembly GCA_012490785.1 of Eragrostis nindensis. NCBI lineage: Eukaryota > Viridiplantae > Streptophyta > Magnoliopsida > Poales > Poaceae > Eragrostis > Eragrostis nindensis. The sequence continues at coordinate 61,760 of JAAXCT010000807.1, forward strand.
ATGTAAGAACAATACATTGGAACCGATTGCAAATGGTGAGAGTAAAAATTTGAAGTATGTTGCAATAGTACAATTGAATATACTCTAATTTGTAATATCACATTTGGGAAAACTGGAACCCTGCAGCACTTCTCTCTCTTGACTTCACCAATCCACACAGCTAGGTGGGTCCCATAGCTGCAGCACTGCGTCAGATTGCAGAACACACTGGGCAAGGCGGTCAACACGCATGTGCAAGGTGGGGCCAGGATTTCGAACTCAATGCATGTTCAACAGTGGACGATAATGCATGCGGCCGCATGCCGTTGCGGAGATACATTATGGCCTAGCTAGTTCGCTTACGATCCCGAGAGACGCACTATGGAGAGGGTGTTCTACATGCAGTGCGGGGGTTCGTCGACGTCCCAGACAGGCACCGGGACGCCGGCCTGCGTCTCAACGTTGTCCTCCATGAGGAACGCATCAACCAGCAGTGGACGCCACCCAATCTCCTCCACGGCCAAGGCGAGAAAAAGAAGAAGCTGCAGATAAAGCTAGGCAGCAACACGATTGCTAAGCGAACACTTTGTGCCGGCCCGTCGCGAGCAGGACCTTTCCCCCGGCGCTGCAGAGCGGGTCGACATCCCAATTCCCAATCCTCGACGAACTCATCGCTGATTTGCCAGGGCAGGCTGCCAGGCTCTGCAGGTTGATCGATGCAGCAACGCAACGACCACGAGTAGCCAGCGCCGCCGCCGCTCCATGTGAAGAGCACGTACTTGTTGATCTCGTGGCGGTGGTCGGCGACGGCGCATAGGGACGCGTCGAGGTGGAAGATGCGGCGCGCCGGCGGCGTTCGCAACATCTCGAACTGCTCGGCGCCGACGGACAAGGACAGGATGGCGGGCTGGTTGGTGCCCACCTCAAGCAACCAGTAGAGGTGCCCGTCGAGGAACACCGGTGGCATGGCGACCACGAAGCCGGCCGCGGCGGCACTCACCCGGCGCAGGGACGCCACAGGCCGCTTAATCCCCAGGGGATGCACACCTCGCATTTTGTCTGCCCATTTCTCTGGTTCTTGAAGAGCCTGACCACCTTGTGCTCGCCTGTGGCTTGGTCGAACCCGAGCCCAGCGCTCGACAGCTCGAAGGGGATCCAAGGAGGAAAACCGGCAGTGCGCGCATGCCGATCGATGCGCAATGCCTCCGGCGACCTTAGCGCTGCAGCCGGTTCGCAGGGCGGCGGGAGGGCGGCGTGCTCGCCGGTCGAGAGGTTGCAGACGTGGTACTCTGACGCGCGGCCGTCGACGATGAGCGTGAGGCCGCGGCACGGCCGCGGGGACAGCACGACGACGTGCTCAGCGCTAAGCAGGTTGCTCACGGTGAGGAGCTCCCGTGCGGCGGATGGCGGCTCACCGTCGCGAAGCGTGAAGGTGTACATGGCGAGGGTCTGGGCTGCGGCTACCGACGGCATGAAGAAGAGGAGCTCTGGTCGCGTGCTGCGGCTCTGGCGCGAATGAAGTCGTCGGAGGTGAGGGCCGCGTTACACGCTCGGCAGACGGCTCGGAAGCGGGCGGCGGTGGCGGCCGGCGCAGGCGTGTGAAGACTTCATCGACAAGCACATCATCAGGCAGCCGGGGCGGCTGGCTATGTGCGCGGCGCCGCAAACCGGGTCAGTTTCTGCACCGGCATCATGGAACCGGATTGAGGCGTTGGGACCGAAAGATGGATGTGTGCGCCTTGTATACAAGTAGGTAGGAGCTGAAACCTTTATGTTGGCGGCGCATAGGGACGCGTCGAGACCGTGCGGTGGGGTGGCAGATGCGGCGTCCATGGAATTGGAGAAGGACAGGATGGCAGGCTGATTGGCGGCCATCTCGAGCAACCAGTAGAGGTGCCCGTACGTCGAGGAACACCGGTGCAATGGCTGCCACAAAACCGGCCCAGTAGGAGGAGCGGCGGATCCGATCGAGAGGCTGTCGGCCGGCGGCTCGCTGTAACGCCCCAGATATTGACTAACCTGGAGGTTACTAAAAACATACTATAAAATTCCTACTAAGTAAATAAATTATTCAAAATTTCGGCAGAGTTTCCTTTGTAATTCTAACATCTGCGGGCACACAGACATCAAAATAATCACAATAAAAATAAATAAGGCACATCCGACCATCAAACCATGGAAACGTTCCACACGATCAACCAAACATCCCAACAGTTATGAATAGTCTAAACAAAACAATCATAGATACTAAATATATGTGATGGTATATGTATGCTCAAAAGAATGTGCTACTCCCATCCAATCCAATGCTCGCGTCAATCAACGGGTACCTAAAAACCAAATAAAGCACAAGAGTGAGTAAAAACACTCAGCAAGTTACAAATTAGAACTGGAAGAACAAATACAACGATATGATAAACAATGGAAATCCAGAATCAAGAAACCATCTCTTAAAACAACATAGAAATAGTAGTTTCCGTCTGAAACGGACGTCACCTGAAACTTCCTTCGCATTTACGGTAACGCTGAACAAGTGGGGCCAGCACTTATTCACAGGAACCTGAATATAAAAACCAGATAACACAACCGGTGTTCATTCAAACCCCCGGCACTTGAATGATATGAAAAGGAACACATAAACCTTGAATATCCAACAAAAGAATAGAAATCTTGAAGCAACAAACATATGAAATCAAAAGGACATCGAATTGAGAATATTCAAAGAAAACAACATGATCAGCCAATCACATTCGCATCACCAAGAAGTTCGTCATTGCACTTTCCTTAATTAAGCTTGACGAGAACCCGACGCTTGATGGGAACGGGGAACAGGAAAACGAGTCTGTTAATCAACAGGAAACCTAAAGCAATATCCAATGGTCCAGATTGATTCTAACGTAACTAATTCATCCGAAGTCCAAATCCAATGTATGAGTAGTCAAACGAAGTCGTTTCGACGAGCTCTATACATCTACGGTCTCCGATCGTACCTCCGAGTAACGGTTCAGAAAGTCATTTTTGGTCAACTCTGGGAGTCTTCTTTATTAATTATTTCTTTTTGTTAAATATTTGGGATATTACACTTGCCCTGCTCGGCGCTGCAGTGCGACGCCCAGACGACGAAGACGTAGCCGACGTAGAGCGAGACGAAGGAGAGGGCGACCCAGACGGTGACGGCGCCGTTGACGAGCAAGGGGAGGAGGAGGAAGCTAGCAGAGCAGAGGTCGATCGCGCATGAACCCGCGCCACTCGACGACGACAGTGGAGACGAAGAGCGCGCTGCTGAGCCCGGCTCGACGAGGCTGGCGAAGACGTCGGGCGCGCCGTTGCCGAGCGAGAGCAGCGTGACGCCCGCGACGGGCGGGGGCAGGCGCAGCACCGCGAACGTACGGATGGTGTTCGGGTGGTCGCTATTCGAAATAGCGACCACCCCTGAGTGTCTGATGACCGTTGGATGCGTCGTGTGCGGGCTGGATCAACGTGGATAACTCGACTCCACTTTCCGCCTTCCTCGCTCGCTCCAGGCCCTCCCCCGTTCTCCTCGACATACGGCCGCGTGCGCGCGACTGCAGTGCAATGCAGGACGCGTCTTCTGTTCTCGCCAGGCTCGTCGCTCGACACCAGGGAGCGCTCGACGCCGGCGCGTGCTCCATGGAAACGCTCGCTGCGCCTCACCGCGTGTTCCTTTCCCCATGACGGCGACGACACTTGCATGGACAAGCACACCTCGCATCGCATCTCGTCTCCCCGTTTCGGTCCTTAAAGGGCAGGACGGCGGCGTCCTCGATCGCCGGTCGAGAGGTTGCAGGCGTAGTACTCTGACGCGCGGCCGCCGCCCACGATGAGCGTGAGGCCGCGGCACGGCGGCCTCGGGGACAGCACGACGACGTGCTCTGCGCCGCTAAGCAGGTTGCTCACGGTGAGGAGCTCGCGTTCGGCGGACGGCGCCTTCCCGTTGCGGAGCGTGCGCGTGTAAATGGCGATGGTGTGGGCCGCAGTTGGCACGAAGAAGAAGAGGAGCTCTGGTTGGCGTGCCGCGGCTCTGGCGCGAAGGAAGTTGTCGGAGGTATACTATGTCAATTTTTAATGGCTCATTAGTTATTCAACTTTCTTGTTACACTGCAGTTTGTGTTGTCCGAATGAACAAACATAATACATTACAACATTGTTTTTTTTTCTAACAGGGGATGCCTGGGGTTTTAATTATTGATGTAACAAATCACAGCATGTTCTGGTTCAGAAAGGAAAAGCATAACAAAAAGTATTAAGAGTTGTAAAATCTTAGATCTACTGACAGCTACTTTAACGCAAATTAGGCGCTTTGGTGCTCCCAACCACAAGATGCACAACAAAAATTGCACGAAAAATTTCAACAAAAATATGAATTGATGGTTCATGTTGTCAAATACTATCATGCAAAATTTGAGATGCAACAACTGCATGTGCTAGATGCAATGGAAAAAGAGAAATCAACTTGTGAGTAGTAGTGGGTTGCCGGTCTAAAATAAACTAGGTAAATTCCCTACGCGTTGCTGCGGGAATTTAGGAATAATATAGTGAACGTCGGATGAATGAAACAAATGAGAGCTTAACTGATTGTGAGATAAAGATGGTTAAAAATAGCAGGTGTGATACTAATTTTGCTAATAACCAAGTTTTCTCATCAAGAAGCTGCCTAAAGGTCACAAATTTGATATGATTAGACTTTTACCGAAGATATGAAAAGAACATCCGCCATACAACCAATGAACACTAACTTCATGGCACCCAATCATGTATGCTGAACTTGCATGTTGGTACGTCAGAAATGCCATCAGTTTGTATGATTCTGTATATGCTGAATGTGTAGACTGTTAGACCGATGCAAATGCTCTGGACATGAAACCGAGTTGAGAAATGATCGGGATAGCAAACTAAAGTCGCTTTGGATTCAGACGTAATCCACCTCGCGAAATCTTGGCTGTCCTGCACACGCTATCGGCCGATTTTGTCGCCCGTGCATTGGCGATAAAATGAACTGCGGTGCTGTAGGGGCGTATGTGGGCGAGACAAAGGGGGTGTTCGTTTCATTAGTCCTAAAGGTCACATCAAAACTAATCTTGCTATTTAGGAGTATTAATACGTCTAATTACAAAACCTTTTTAAAGATGTGTGCTAATTTACGAGACGAATCTAACGAGCCTAATTAATCTATGTTTGCTACAATGATGCTACAGTAACCATCGTCTAATTATGGCTTAATTACCCTTATTAGATTCGTCTCGCGAATTAGCACAGGGTTCTGCAGTTAGTTTTTTAATTAGACTTTATTTAATACCCTTAAATGACAAGATTCTAGCAGGCCTAAAATTAGTCCTAAAGAAACGAACACCCCTAAAGTTCAATGAGAGCATCAAACACAGTAGCATTGGCTTGCGCGGGCAAGGGCGTCGATCCGAACAGCCTCTGAAAACTGACCGGCTGCACTTGAGTTAGCTACCTTGGAGAATATTAGTAAATTGTCAATTTGTACAGAGTGGTGAAAGGATAGAACACCCAGAGAAACAATTGGCCGAGAAATCGAAAGAATCAAACATCATTGCCGGGATATGGAAATATTACATAAGCAGAGACGTATGAGCAGCGTAGGAGCTAAATCAAGATAAAAGGTGCATATGAATGTCATTCAGTTCAGCAGCAAGGAAATAAAGGGAGTCGTGTGAGGAAGGAAATATATTGGATGGAAGCCGAAGAGTCGCAAATGGAAAGGCTAGTGTACAACGGCCAGGATGCAATGCAGAGCATGATCTAACGGGCCAAGTTTGTTAGATGACGTGGAAGCATGCAATAAATGAGTGTTAGTTGATTGCTTATATAGTATATATAGATACTCCCTCTGTCCACAAATATAGTGTCTATCTAGTTTTGTACTAAGTCAATTTTTTTGAACTTTGACCAAATATATATATAAATATATAATTTCTAAACTAAAAAAGTTACATATTGTGCTACTCCATTTCATGATGAATCTAGTGACATCTTTTTTGTTGTTGTTAATATTTATAGTTTTTCCATAACTGATGGTCAAAATTGATTTTCTCTTTTTCATTGTGGGGGCGTTTTGGCACGGCTTGCACAAGTATTTTTGCATCTCAAAAATTGCATAATGTAGATGAAAACATGAACTATGTTTAGAGCACCGGAATGTTTAAGGTGGCTGGAGCCCCTGATATTCACTCCCTACTTTATCTACCAGCATCGATCATATCTCTCAAGGCTGTTACATTGCAGAATATTTTCAGAACAGAAATCATCGCTCTCCTACTGAAAAGGCAGTGCTTCAACGTCTGCACCGTCAGACTTCTTCCTTCCCATTGCAGAATAACTTTTTTTTTTTGCAAGAATGCGATCTGTTTGATTGCACATCGATGTGCTAAGTGATCAGTGCTGAAAAAAGCAGATCATGTTGCTTAAGATAACCTATAAGTGCTACCAGCAGCTTGTCCAGCAGCCTCCAGGTATTAACAACCCACAAATATCCTGAACATCTTGATTTACCTGCATAAGGGGAAATATGACAAATAAAGATTACAAATAAGGAAAATGTGAAGCGAAGGAGAAAATGTAGGAAACAATCGTTGCTGCTTAGGTTTGATCTGGCTTTAAATCAAGCAAAATAAGATTACCATGCGCTGTCTCTTAGCGTGCAAAGCAGGAGAAGGCACACTGGGCGAGTCCAGCCGGCGGGGGTCGGCCCACCCCCAGATGCGGCCCAACATGCTTTTGGAGTACTGTAGCACAATTTTTCAATTTTTTTAAATTTTGGCCCACCTATGTGAGCCCAACATGCTTCCGGCCAACCTCTAAGTTTGGGCCTGGACTCGCCACTGCCGCACACTCGCCTTCAATCTCGGACTACCGTAGCCACCGAGGCTCGTTTTCGACTTCTTCCAACCGTAGTAGTTGAAAATGAGATACCGAAAATGAAAACAAAAGTGAAAGTATTTGATGAAAACAAAAATGAAAACGATTTTAGACTTTACCGATCGTTTTCGACAATTTCCGTTTTAGACCGGAAATTACCGCATATATTTTACCGTTTTATGTTAGTCTAGCCAACTAAATATATATTATATTTGTAATAGGCAACAAATAATGAAGTCGCCACTTATATTTTTTACATTTTAATGTAAACATCTTTTTTCAAATGTCTCGTGTCTTTTATGATACATTTATAACTAATACGAGTACCAATAATATATTCACAGTTGATATTTTTATACATGATATGATACAGCTAATATACAACTGTGATTTGTGTTACCGATAATAATATCGATTCCCGATCGATATCGCATATTTCTGTCGTGGTAATTCTATTTTCGATATTTCTGTAATACCGATGCCGTATTTATTTCCGTTAGTACCGCTATCGATTTCGCTATCGAGAAAAAATATAAAACTGAAAACGATATAGCCTTCTTCTGACCGTTTCTCGATCGCTTTCATCCCTAGCGGCCAGTCTCGCGAATTGGAGCCGAGGATAGTTGTTGTGGGGGGAGAGAACAAGCGGTGAAAGGAGAGAGGCCGCGGGGAGTTTTTTTCTCGCATGAGCGTCGGCACGTTGTACAGCAGTTCACGATTTCACGTTGGTGGCTTCCAGAGGCACTGGTGTTTCTTGGTCTCTACTGTCGCCCCTGGTGGAAGAACCTGGAGAGAGATTTTTGTTATCTTGAAAACAACGCTTTTGTTACGGATCTTTACCGTCCTTTTTCAGTCCGACAGTTGAAAACTTTTTTACTGACGTGGATTGTGTCAGATGCCGAGAATGCGACCGCGTTTGGGGATCAGGAGTGGGTTTGTTGCACCCTCCTCTAAAGTTTAGACCAATCACATTAAAAAGAATTTTACTATTTAAAAATATTTTTATTTATTTAATGACAAAACCTATGTCACGACTCCCCTCTAAATCACGAGACGAATCTAATAAGCCTAATTAATCTAAGTTTCGATGCTACAGTAACCATCGTCTAATCACTGCTTAATTATCCTCATTAGATTCGTCTCGCGAATTAGAGCGGAGTCCTAAAATTAGTTTTGTAATTAAACTTTATTTGTAATCACAATATTTATTAAAAAAACCCTCTAAAATTTAGATCCCATGCAACGAACGTACCCTAAGTCAGCGTGCTGTCCTCATTCACAGATCGGATCTCTCTCGATCAGATCACGAGTATCATATACTACTACTCTATTGACAAGCGGATCCAGATTCCCTTAACGTTCATGTTTGCTCGTGAGGCATGCAGTTCTTTTTCTCTCTCTCTCTTAGAAATCAGGAAATAAAATACAAAAGGGAAACTGCCACCTCTGTATAGTAAGAGTAGCGGACAAATGGGCACGTACTCTACATGTGCTAGACAAACAGCTGTTTTTTTTTTCCTGTCTTGTTCACTGGCTCCCTTCTCGTTTCCTTCCCATTTGCATTATCCCCCTTGTGGAATCTGGTATTCATCAAAGCAAGTGATCTTCAAAGCATCAATTTTTTTTAACCCAACGTACAAATGATATTGCCAGTCCACAAAAGTTGCTCTAGAAAACACCACTAAAAGTTACATTTGATAATGTCGTGCCCAAAGAAAATTCTATATTTCTACATAGAAATAAAAAGAAATAAAAGCTACATCTTGTTCGTTGGTACCATATATACGAAACATACTCCTTATTTTTGTAGTAGAATGAGAAGGCCGGAACTCCGCTATACATACGAATATTGTTTACTTCCTCCGTATACGACCAGCGGTTCATAGCCAATAGATCATGCTCATAGCTCACGCCGTGAGGGAAAAAATTAGTATGTAGAGAAATTCCGAATGAGAAGTAGTATTATCAAAGGAGATAGTATTTAATATCAATGACAGTGCCAACCCATTTTCAGGGCGAGATTAGCTGTGTAATTAAATTACAGAGGCACCACAAACTGCTCAATTATATGACGCGATGCTGACAGCCTGCTCCTGAGCTAACAACACATTCAAAGCATTTACAAAATATGCGTGTTTTAAAATTTGTACGCTGTCTATCTCATTCCTTTCATCAAACTAAAATGTCTCTCGGGATGTTTTCGTGCCGGTAACATTTCATCAAACTAAAAATCCTCGTGATTCCAACCTCAGGATGTGTGGCAAATGGGAAATATGGGTTGGTTTTGGGATTGAGAAATGAATCTTCAGGAAATGGAGGATTGATATGTAATATGATGGAAAAATAAATGGTCTAGATCTCCTACCTTTTATTCCTTATCCTAATCCTCTCTATTTCCCACTTGCCAAACGGGCCCTAACAAAACTGGAATTGTTCCATTTCGTCTCGAGAGCAAACACAAGTTTACCCGTAGTAAACCGGACCGAAAACCGGATAAACGGAAAAACCGGTCCGGACTGATTTACCCGGTCCACCGGTTTTTGAATTCAAAATTCAAATTTTTAAAAATTTGGAAGAATTTGTAACAAAAATATGTAAAAAAATAGATGTAATAGTAGAAAACGAAAATACCACGAAAATGGTGCGAGTAATGGTGGAAGAAGAACACGAAAATACAAATGTTTGCTTGGTAAAAATTTTTTGCAAGGTTGCAGCTGAGAAAAAAGGGAAAAAATAGTAGAAAACTACCTTATCTCTTTCACGTCATTCGCCTCCCGCAATCGAGCTCGCACCAACTTGGTCCCCCGGCGCCGCACGACGTCGATCCGCCGCCGCCGGCCGCCCTACGCCGTCGTCCGGTCACCGCGGCCTCGTCGAATCGATGCGCGGCCCGGTAAACCGATGCGCTGAGCCGGCTAGCCGGGGGAGAGCGGCGGCTAGCCGGGGCCGTAGGTCGGTTTGTTGGGGATGCCGACGACAGCAACCGAGCCCGGCAGGGGCTCCTCAGACGAGCGTGGTTTATTTTTTTCTATCTGTTTGTCGCTGTGCCTATGAATCCTCGAAGAAGATAAAGATACTGTTCGTCAATAGAGTCAGACTTCCAATCCTCGTGCAAGATGATTTTTCTCCCTCGGCTTACTGTCACAGCCTCAAGGCACTTGCGTCTGCAATTATTGGTTGATCTCCATTTGCAAAAAGGCGATCTCTACGGCGAAATGGCATGAGCCTGAGGAAGATGGTTACGCTGGAAGGGAAGCCGACGAAGGAAGCCCTCGTCGATTAGCTTGTCCGGTCCGTTCCGATGGACAATCTGGACATGAATCGTCTGAAGCAAATTTGTGTTGCATTTGGTGTCTGGATGCGGGAGAAAGGAAGATTTTGTAGCGAGACTGAAAATATTCGTGAGGAATTTTGGACTTCAGAATTCAGTATGTGTGCTTCTTATCTGATTTGCTTCAATTTTGCCCATTTTCTTTTTCTATATCGGTTTTCCAATTTTGATTGCCGGTTTTTTCGCTAAAACCGACCGGTTTCGCGTTCAAATTTTTCAATTGAATCTTGTCCGGTTTTCGGGAAAACCGGAAACCGGTCCCCTCCGGTACCCCCGGTCAGATCGGGATCCCTTTCCCTTCCTTCCGCGCGTCTACTCAAATACTCTCCCCGACGTCCCCGTAGACCAGACAGCAGAGGCAGCTCGTTCTCACTCTCTCCCAGTCCCAGTTCCTCTTGCTCGAGGGGTCGAGGGAGACCAGCACGCCGGCGGCTTCCACCCCCCAGGTGAGAAACGAGATCTCCCTCGCCATCCTCTAGAAAATCCTCCTCCTTCCTTTTGTAGTTGACATTTAGGCTGGACGTAGTGGTGATGGATCGATCCCGAAGATTTCATCCCAATCAGGGATGTGGGGATTGGGAGGGGAATTTTCATCTCTCGGAGGAGAGGGGTTTCTCCCTACCTCGCCCTCTTGCTCGGTCCGCCTCTGCATCTGCTAGAAAATTCCCAATCTTTGTTCACTTTTTTTTTTGGGTGCGTGTGCGCAAAGGGGCTAGCTTTTTCTTGGCGGAGCACTCCACCATAAGGAAAGAGCGACATTTTCTTTCTTAAATTCTGTTTGAGAAGGCCCTAAGTCATGAAAAACCCAAACTTTCTTTTGGTGTTGTTGAATTATTTCTTACATTCTTGAGGTGAAGGGGACATGACCCTGGGACCAGCGAAAATTTAACAGTCCTGTTTACATTTTGATTCCTCTCTAGCTAGTAGACTATCTCACGTTGCTATGGATTTCGAATTGAGATGGGACCATCAATAATTGCTGGATCTGAGGGGTCTTGGGCCTCTCTTCTTGTCGAATTCTGCATGTCGCAGATCTGTTCTGTTTACAGGTTAATAAACTATGTTCATGGAATGCTAAATATAAGCGAGCGCTCGCATGCATGATTCAGTGGGCTATGCTTTCTAATTTTGTTAATCACGGCTTGATAAAAAATAAAAGAGTAGAGGTTGGACATGTCGGTCCCAGAGTCAAAAGCAGCAAAACATATTGTCTATTATCCTGGGATCTGTATTGCTTTGTCTAGATATGCAGTACATTGCCGAGGTTCATCCTTTTTTAGCAAAGTTTGTGAAGCCTCTTTTCGACTTTGTTGCTATCTGGACCAAGTTACCCCATGCTTGCTTTGTAATGCTTTCTTCTACCTGGCACATCACATGCATGCTCAATCAAATCAATGCCACCTTATTTCTTTCCTGTTTTCATGAGTTGCTTCTGGTCCTACAAGTGATGTCCTAGTGTCCCTCCCTTAATTCTTGATATGATCTATTTATGATTTATCAGTATGTCTTGGCGGTCTTGATATTTGTTTTTTTATACATCTCATGTAGACTCTTTTCGTCACTGCCACAGATATATGACACTAGTCAACTAACTCTGCTTTGTATTCTTTCAACCTTTCCATTTCCAGAATCAGCCTCCAACCATGGCGGATGTGCAGGAGCCGCTGGTGCGCCGCAAGAGGAAGAAGGTTTTGGTGGACTACTTGGTACAGTTCCGATGGATCCTTGTGATCTTTGTGGTCCTTCCAATTTCAGCTCTGATCTACTTCAATATATATCTGGGAGATATGTGGTCTGCCATGAAGTCAGAGAAGAAGCGCCAGAAGCAACATGATGAGAATGTGCAAAAGGTCGTGAAGCGGCTCAAGCAGAGAAACCCGAAGAAGGATGGTCTTGTATGCACAGCCAGGAAGCCCTGGATTGCTGTTGGCATGCGCAATGTAGATTACAAGCGTGCCAGGCATTTTGAGGTTGACCTCTCTGCCTTCAGGAACATCCTTGAGATCGACAAAGAGAGAATGGTTGCCAAGGTTGAGCCCCTTGTCAACATGGGTCAGATAACCAGAGCTACCTGCCCGATGAATCTTGCCCTTGCAGTCGTTGCTGAGCTCGATGACCTTACTGTTGGTGGGCTGATCAATGGCTATGGAATTGAAGGGAGCTCTCACCTGTACGGTCTTTTCTCTGACACAGTTGTTGCAATGGAAGTTGTTCTTGCAGATGGCCGAGTTGTTAGAGCCACCAAGGACAATGAGTACTCTGACCTTTTCTATGGCATTCCCTGGTCCCAGGGAACACTTGGGTTTCTTGTTTCTGCTGAGATCAAGCTCATTCCCATCAAGGAATACATGAAGCTCACATACATTCCAGTTAAAGGGTCACTGAAGGAAATTGCTCAAGCCTATGCTGATTCTTTCGCGCCAAGAGACGGTGATCCTTCAAAGGTCCCTGACTTTGTTGAGGGAATGGTGTACACAGCAAACGAGGGTGTCATGATGACTGGTGTTTACGCTTCCAAGGAAGAGGCAAAGAAGAAGGGCAACAAGATCAACAGTGTTGGGTGGTGGTTTAAGCCGTGGTTCTACCAGCATGCTCAGACAGCGCTCAAGAAGGGTGAGTTTGTGGAGTACATCCCAACAAGAGAGTACTACCACCGCCACACCCGGTGCCTGTACTGGGAGGGGAAGCTGATCTTGCCATTCGGTGACCAGTTCTGGTTCAGATTCCTGTTGGGTTGGCTCATGCCACCGAAGGTGTCTCTACTGAAGGCCACCCAGGGTGAGGCTATCAGGAACTACTACCATGACAACCATGTGATTCAAGACATGCTGGTGCCCTGTACAAGGTTGGGGATGCCCTTGAATTTGTTCACCGGGAGATGGAGGTGCGCTTTCGAAATAAATTCTCTCTAGGAACAAGTTGTTACAGCTTATTATTGTGAATGATGTGGGTCAAATAATTTGTTGTTACATACAGGTTTACCCGCTGTGGCTGTGCCCTCACCGTCTGTACAAGCTCCCCGTGAAGACCATGGTGTACCCGGAGCCAGGATTCGAGCACCAGCACAGGCAGGGCGACACCAGCTACGCCCAGATGTTCACTGACGTGGGTGTGTACTACGCGCCTGGGGCGGTGCTGAGGGGCGAGGAGTTCAACGGCGCGGAGGCGGTGCACAGGCTGGAGCAGTGGCTGATCGAGAACCACAGCTACCAGCCGCAGTACGCGGTGTCGGAGCTGAACGAGAAGGACTTCTGGAGGATGTTCGACGCGTCCCACTACGAGCACTGCCGGCGCAAGTACGGCGCGGTGGGCACCTTCATGAGCGTCTACTACAAGTCCAAGAAGGGGAGGAAGACGGAGAAGGAGGTGCAGGAGGCGGAGGCCGCCATCCTGGAGCCGGCCTACGCCGACGAGGCCTAGAACCACTTGCTCTCTGATCGTTTAGATGTTTTACCTGATCACGAGGTGTACTCGTGTTGCGTGTTGCTTGCTTAGAACTTGATGCCTAGTGTCTGTCTGTAGAACTCTGTCTGGATGATTGTCAGTGTGTCGTTGCTATTTCTTCCCTTTATTATTATGGAATTGCTGAACTTATTCAGAGATTTACTCCACATCTGGATGAATGCGTTTGTGTGGTCTTTGTTGCAGTATTACTACAGCACCTTTGAATTGTGAGGAGCTAGTTTATTGTGAATGATTTTGCTGGCCTGCACCTGGATGAATATTCAAGCAGCTTGCATACAGGATGGACAGTCAGTCATTGGCTGTAGTAATCCTGGTTTCACTTAATCACTTTGACAGCTGTGAATAGTAAGATCACGCCAGGAGAGACAGCGTTGGGGGGGATCAGGTCAGCGTTCTGTCCTCATGCGCAGATTGGATCTCTCTCGATCAGATCACGAGTATCATATACTCCATTGACATGCGGGCCCAGATTCCCTTAACGTTCCTCTCCAGCATTGTTATCACATTTACTAAAGTCCCTAATTAATCGATTTATCACATTTACACTTGTACATACAGTCCCAAGCTTGAATAAACGGATCGGAAGACAACAAACCAAAGATGGAGCAGAGATAGTAGCGTGATTAGTGTCCCAAATAATCGGTTTATCAGAGCGCAGGCTAACGAAGTTTCATGAAAGCATGCATGCCCCGGCTTGAATGGATGCAACGTAAAGCAATGTTTATCAGCTATAGTACGTACTTTTCAAAGCACAGTAAGGAAGGTTTTTCAAAAAAGAAAAGCACAGTAAAAGGAATGCTGTAGAGCAATCGCCAAAGAATAATGTCATTACTGCTAGCTGTTCCCTTTGGCTAAACTAGGAAGGGTGGTCCCTCCACTCGAACACTGACCAGCTCAGCTCGCCGTTTTCTGCATATTTCTCATCGCCGGCCAGTCAAAAGATGCTCTCTCATCTACTGTACCCATGTAACCAGCAAATTACTTGGTGGCTGCTGCCTCACATGGCTACTGCAATCGCAGAGATAACATGAGAGATCAAATGTGACAATCATTATTTGCAGTACATGCCGGTTCTCGGCCATGCCATATATGACAAGGAACACCATGGTCATGCGTCCAATAATTAAACTGCAATGTGTTTTAGTTTCATCAAGCCAGATTATATGAAGACTGATCATCATGTATAATCTAGCTAGCTACTAGATTACTGGCGCGCCTTTGGCGCGGCCGTGACCTTACCTTGCCCATTTATATTGGTAAATAAGTCAGATAGAATTCCTCTGTTCATGTTTCCTATCATGACCTCCATATCTCAGTGATCGTGGAGCTAGGCAAATTTTAAAGTGAGAAAAATGGACTAAAATCTAGATTGTTGTGACCTATGATCTGGTACCACGCAATGTACCACGATCAAGCAAATTGTATTGAAACATAAATATTGCTACCTGAAGATAATATGCGCAGCAAGCCTATTGAAACTAATAAATTTTTATTTAAGTATATCAACCGCATATTACAAGTCATAACAAAATTCTAGCAAAGTAACAAATTTTGGTCTTCGCTAATCTAGGTTTGTTAAGATGGTGGCCATAACATTATTTCAACTGTATAATCCTAATGCAATTACACATTTGATGGGCGAATATATCTCGTGGAGCTCCACTGAAGCCCAAGCATACTACTCCATCGTTTGATAGACATCGATTAAGAATAATGACATTAAGTCTCAATGGATATATTGGTCGTTCGCACACGGACTACGGTACCGTTGTGTAAGGGTGGGACAGGGATTCAGATGTTTTTCAACCTGCATGAGAACGTCTTATCTATGCAAAAATGCCCGGGGAGCTGTCTTACCCCACGCAGGTCGAGTTTTTTTAGACTGATATAGACATTCCACTCATCCTCATGCAATGACGAAAGTAAACTTCACTAATATAGCAGATTATTGTTTGGACATGATGCGTGATACTGGAAATGTAATTAAGTTGACTCCCTTGTTTCTAATGATGAGAAGGATGTTCAGTATAAATTTCTGAATGACTTCATCCCAACTTCCCAGTAAAGTCCTTTATTTAATTCAGATGAAGGATAGTAGCTATTATAAGATGTGTAATGATATAGCGCAGTTTGCTTTGATATAGAGAAGGTACTTAGCTAGGGGCTACTAAGTAAACGGTATACTAGTTCTAATCTACATAGAACTCAAGCTCCACAATTAAGGAACCCAAACTATGAAACCCATAATTTAAATACCAGATACGTATGTGGTAAATTTGCTTAGTTTAGAGCAACCAGTTTCTTATATTTACAGTTTATCGTATGTATTCTTCATTAGTGGTATTGATGTCAGGTAAGTACAACAGATTGATGATGCATCATAGTTTAGCATAATCTTCTAATATCCCAAATACGTTAGTGTTGCAGACGTTACAGAGAATTTTCTATGCACGGAAACATAAATTTTGAATACAACTGAAAAAGTAACTAATTTGATTTTATTAATATGCTGAGATTTGAGTTCATACTACCTTTTAGTGAAGTGTTTTTCCTTTATATCTATTCATTGCTTCAGTCGAAAATGGTTGATCTCACAGGTCATGGCGGCAGTTTGCTATGAAGGCCCCTAACGGTTGCTTAGACACATCAATTGAGATACCACGGGTGACATCATAGCTTGAGCAAGAATATAGTTCGTCCATGTTTATAGTGGCCAACATGTTCAGGAAGAACCTGCTCATCTGGGGCATAGACATGGCGCTAAGCCTGTGAAACGATTAGCGCCAATTATGCTGTTACTCAGACATATCGTCGAATACTGGGAGGCAGGGTGTCAATGGAAGTGTCAGTACGAGCGCTACTGCGGCGGGATGAAATCAAGGCGACAGTCTTCTTGTTCGCGGACCTCAGCCAATGGTGATTTCATCAGGACGCATCACAGCGCATCGACGGCTCGGTGTGGAGCATGGCTTCCCTGAGCGCAGCATCGTGCGCGCGCACAGGTCACCGACTTCTGTATCCTCGTCGTTCTCCTGGCCTTGACTGCACAGTGCACGTCGGTGAAGCAGGGGAAAGTAGAGGTGGGCGGCGGCGCGATGGCACGAAGAGGAAGGCTATGGTGGCCGTCGGTGGGTGGGCTTCGAAGAGCGACCACCGACAGATGGAGAAGCAGCCATGGGTGCAAAGAGATGCAGAGCTGTACCGGATGGCGACTGCGTTCTTGGCTAGCCATGTGATCCACAGGAGAATAGTCAAGTCGACTAGGGAGACCGGCGCCCTTGAGTACTTGACATCACTGTCCGACCAGATCCCACGGCGGCGAGCCGGCGATAGCGGAAAGGCGATGGGCGCGGTGGCCTGCAGTAGAGGAGCGGACGGGACGGTTGGGCAGGGTGGCACAGATAGACGAAGCGAGGCGAGATTGGGTTGCGGCAGGTTCTTTCTTTTTCCATCTTCTCGAAGGCTCTGGACTCCAGAAGCAGACTCTACCGGACTTACAGTTACCATGGCTACTTATCTTTTACCGTTACTTTATCATCTGACGGTGCAAGTTCTTTTACTAACGTGGACAGTCTCATAGTTTGAGAATGCGACGCATTGGGATATGAGAAGATTAGGTGGGAGTGTGACGCATCAAACACTACGTAGCCAGGAACAGTCATCAATCAGAAACTGGAATCCAGTGCACACATGCATGGTAATAAAAAATAGATAATTACACAGAAAATTGACCGGCATAGCATAATTATACAGTCGATTGATAAAATAGCTAGCAAAGCATGTGTACGTACGCACTCGAGCCAGCGGGCGGACACGGTGGGCCGCAGCCCACCCTGAGATCCAGCCTTACAGTAGCGTTTTCCTTTTTTCTTTGCTTTTATTTTCTTTTTTCGGCCCACCCTGAGCAGCCCAAAACAGATTCGGCCCACCCTATGGGCTGGGCCTAGCTCCGCCACTATGAGAAAGCATCTAAGCTTCCTAGACTGAGAAGCTGATCGATCACTCTTGCTTACCACCTCCGTGTTCGTAAACCTCGTGGGCTCGTACCTTGATGAAAAGGTGGAAGCAGAGCAGGTCGTTCACTAGGGAGAAGAAAAAGATGGTGAGCTGGACGCCGTCGATGTCGCGGTAGGCGGCGAGGCGAAGGCAGTGGAGCCTGGCGTACATGCAGTGGCCGACGGTGGTGGCGGCGAGCGCGAAGTAGGCGAGGGACCGGCGGCGGCGGTGAGCAGCAGCGCCAGCACTGCGGCGGCTGCCTGGAGCACGCTGCAGCACAGTAGCCCGTAGAGGATAGCGTGTGCCTCGTCGGCAGCCGCAGACGTCAGCTCGTAGCACGTCTTGGACTCGGAGCACTGCAGCACGAATACTAAATTACGCATGGATCGAAATATCGAATCGAATCAAATAAAACCAAATCAAACCAACAAAGAGTTGAGCTACCGATCGAGATGCATGGTCTTCTTTGGTAATTTCTTAATTACCTGCTGGTGGCTAATCGGTTGAAAAAAGTTTCTGGCGCTTAAGCGGCCGAGGAAGTAGGCGGATAAGAGCGCCGACAGGCTGGTACACTGGACTGCCAGGAACGAGTGCTGCTTCTTCATGTCCGCCAGAGCCAGACGCAGAGAAATAACCTCCTCCTCCTCCTCCTTCTCGGTGACGTCCATCACCAGCTTCTTGCTGTCCGGAGGAGACACCAACGAGATGATAAGGATGCCACAAAAGAAACTCACCGGCGAGGCGAGGCGATGCGCTGCGCGACGGACGGACGGAGTGGCAGGTGTGCAGCAGCTCGAACGGTGAGTCGAAGGCAGCTAGTGATGAGCGAGTTCCAAGTGAGAGGAAAGAGCACGAGATCGAGGGGATAAAAGGAGAGCAAGATAGCGCAGCGCGTCCTTACCTAAATTTAAAGCATCACCATCCATGGATCGACACATGGGCACAGAAGAAATCGATGTGATGTGAACATTTTTTTTTAGATAAAGATGTGATGTGAACATGTGATGCTATCTGCGGTCGCTTTCCCTAACGCATCTCGTCGCCACTTTCTCATCATCTCCCAATGCAATCGAGCGCCGGCCACTTGCATTGTCAGCAGCTAGCTTGTGAACCCGTACATGCATGGATGCAGAGTGACTTGTGTGTGCAATGTCTCTGCGCCCATGTTTTTGATCAGAATGCTCTTTTCAGAATTCCGAAGCCAGAGCTAGTAGCTCCATATATCGCTGGCCCTGTCGAGCAGTCTCGATTGACTCCTTAATTAAGAAGGTATTTTTACATATCCACTGCGTTAATGGCCGGGTTACTAAAAAAGCACATTCTTTAAAACGTTAGTACTTTATTTAACTGATTTTTTTTTGTGAAAACACTCATTAGATATACTCCAGTATTAGCTCAGGCATGAAGGAAGCTTCGTGCCTGCCTGCTCATTACCTGTTTGGACAAAACACTTCATGGTCATGTGATGTATTATCTTTAGACTTTAGCTGCCGGGGCCGCCGGGCCGGCCAGCTATCTTATCCTACCTTATTACCACACCGATCAATCTCTTCATTACTGATCCATCAGAATGAATGATGCCTGCCTAAGAGAGATGATATCAGAATGATAACTAAGATATGATTCAACTAGTATAGCTACACACAATCTTTATTCCGATCAGACAAGAAATGCATACAGAATGCACTTTGATAGCTACTGTACTGTCCATCATGAATGCATACATGTTGATTAGAATAAAGATGAAAAGGTGCACAAAGGTAATGTACCGGCCAACCACCATATATGTACGGAGAAGTTTTACTGTCCAAAATAATGGCCATTAGTTTGACAAAACTAATGGCCACACGTTTTTTTGCAAGGAACTATAGTACTTACTCTTCAAAGAACAGTAAGGAAGGCAAAAGAGCAATCGATCCCCAAAGATTAATGTCTCTACTGCTAGCTGCTCCCTTTGGCTAAACTAGGAAAGGGGGTCCCTCCACTCGTACACCAACCAGCTCAGCTCGCCGTTTTCAACAAATGTCTCATCGCCGGCCGGTCTCATCTCTCTCATCTCTAAGCTGGCAACTGTACCATGCAAACTCACTCGGTTGCATACGCATGTGATCTTTTAATTATTTGGTGGCTGCTGCCTTATCACACGACTGACTGCTACCAGAGTTTGGACCTCATGTCCCTTTTTTATCTACAGTGACAACACGAGATATCAAATGCACAATAATTATTTTCTGTACATGCCGGTTCTCGCCCGTGTCATACATAACAAGACACACCTTGCTCATGCATCCAATAATTAAACTGCAATGTGTTTTAGTTTCACCAGGCCAGACTATATGAAGACACTGACCATCATGTATAGTATAATCTAGCTAGCTTCTAGGTGGGACGCATCAAACACTACAGAGCCAGGTACAGTCATCAATCAGAAACTAGAATCCAGTCCACAAATGCATATATGGTAATAATAGTTATATTATTACACAGATAATTGATCATCTTTATTATAGAGTCGATTGATAAAATGGCTAGCAGCAAAGCCAGGTGAATCACTATATCAACAGTAAGTACTAAAGCACTCGATCCATCACAGTACACCATCTAGCAGAGAAGCACGTACTTGCCAGTACCTCAATGAGCAAGCATAATGTTGCATGCCTAATTAGTCAAGTACGTGCTAATGAAGTACTATTGGAGAAAGGATCTAGTATGTATGGATCAGGCTTCCTAGACTACTGATCGATCAGGCGTACGTGCTTACCTCCGTCCTCATCGTCTCGTGTCAGGATGAGGAAGAGGAAGCAGAGCAGGTCGACCACTAGGTCCAAGATGGCGAGCCCTAGCCGGGTGGTGCTGTCCTCTCCCGGGAGGCGGCGAGGAGGAGATACCGGAGCCTGCCGTCCATGCAGTGGCCGACGGTGGTGGCGGCGAGCGCGGTGTAGGCGAGGGCCCGGCGGCGGCGGCCGCCGGTGAGCAGCAGCGCCAGCGCCAGCTCAGCGGCGGCTGCCTGGAGCACGCTGCAGCACAGTAGACCGTAGAGGATGGCGTTAACCTCCTCGGCAACCGCACACGGCAGCACATAGCACGTCTCGGACTCGGAGCACTGCAGCACGTACGACTATATGACACATGGATCGAATGGAATTAAATCAAGAAAGAGTTTATTAGCTAGCAGCGAGATGCCTTTAGTTGGTAATTTCTTACCTCCTGGTCGCTGGTGCTTGGTCCAAGTCCAAAAATGTTGTAGGCGCTTAAGCCGCCGAGTAAGCAGGCGGACATGAGCGCCCACAGGCTGGCAGCCAGGACTGCCAGGAACGACAGGAAACGTTGCTTCATCTTGTTGTTCTCCACCTCCAGAAGCAACTCCTTCTTCTTGATGTCCGCCAGAAGCAGCTCCGTCGCCTTGATCTCCGCCAGAAGCAGCTTCTGCTTCTTCTTGCTCTCCGCTAAAAGCATCTCCTTCTTCTTGATCTCCGCCAGAATCAGCTCCCTCTCCTTGATGATGTCCATCACGCTAGCTGTCTCCAGCTTCTCGCTGTCCAGAGGATACACCAGCAAAGGCATCATCTTCAAGTTGTCCTCGTCCATGGATCCAACCGAGCTAGCTAGGTAGCTCAAATGAAACAGAAAGCTGCTTTAGTCTCTCTTACAGTTATCTTCAAGTTGGTAGAGACGCCAAAGTTAAGAGAAGATATATATACTTGTTCATCAGCCAAATGTATCAGGTGGTTAACTAATTTTTCTACTTAAAAAAAGGCTGTTAGATTAATTTCTACAGAACGAAACATGGAAATTTCATCAACTAGTCTTCAGCTAGCAATTTTGAAGAGGATATTGTATCCTCCGATCCAATTAACTTTATGCCGCATTTGAGTTACCTTGAGGACCTACTGCGTAATTATAACTGGGGATCGAACTCACCGGGCGAGGCGAGGCGAGGTGAGGCGCTACGCGACGGACGGACGGGCGGAGCGGCAGGCGAGCAGCAGCTCGAATGGTGAGTCGAAGGCAGCACGAGATCGAGAGGGGATAAAAGGAGCGAGCAAGATAACGCGTCCAGACCTAACTTTAAAGCATCACCATCCATTGATCGACACGTGGGTACAGAAGAAATATCTAAAGCAAAGCATCGATGTGATGTGATAATGTGACCTCTTTTTCATCATCTGCCCATGCCGGCCACTTGTGTTGTCAGCAGCTAGCTTGTGAACCCCATACATGGATGCAGAAGCCAGAGCTAGTAGCTCCATATATCGCTGGCCCTGTCGAGCAGTCTCGATAAAATCCTTAAGAAATTATTTTACATATCAACTGCATGCGTTAATGGCCGGGTTACTGAAAAAGCACATTCTTTAAAACGTTACTTTATGTAACTGAATTTTGTGAAAACAAATGGAGTGGTATTAGCTGAGGCATGAAGGAAGCTTCATGCCTGAAGGGCTCGTTACCTGTTTGGGGGAAACACGTCATAGTCTTGCTATGTGATACTCGATCTTTAGCTACCCTGGCCGGCCAGCTATCCTATCCTACCTTATTTACCACACACCGATCAATCTGTTCATTACTGATCCATCAGAATGAACGATACCTACCTAAGAGAGAGATGATCCATCAGAACGATGACTAAGATATGATTCAACTAGTACATCTGCACATCTTTATTCTGATCAGCCAAGAAATGCATACAGAATGCACTTTGAAGCTACAGTATATATGTACTGATTAGAATAGATGAAAATGTGCAGTAGGGTCACGTACCGGCCAACCACACTATGTACGACGTTCTTACAGCCCTAAGTGCTACATATATACTGCTGTGATGCTAATTCATGAACGATATCAAAGGTGCTAGATGCAGCTGACTATATATGCACCCTTTGATATTAATCTGTTGACGATGTTGCAGAGTGCAACGCCAACAAATTGAAACTGGAGGGACTAGTCGTTCTAAAAAAAAGAAACTGGAGGGACTAGGGAGTAATTGACAAGGTCGCATACACGCAACATCGAGCAAAATGCTATACTGCACATACTCCCAGTGGTATGATGGCCCAGATCTGCCACAACAATTAACTTACATCTCAGGTAGAGCTAGCACAATAATCTGGCACACGTACTAAATACACTATGCGCATATTCACATTCAACAAAACAAATTAATTAGATAGAGTTCATCACAGAATTGGCGGAGGATAGTTTAATTCCACAGTACGGCATATGCAAAGGCACTAATAATTGTACTAGAGATAGTAGTTCCACAGGATCCTGCGATAGTGTGGATGCATCACACTAGCTACTACTACCCGAGAGGCCCTCATCCATCAGTAAGTACCTCCTAACCTTTCTTACGAAGATGAAAGCACTAATACATGTCGCAAGCAGCAAACTAATAATTATTAAAATTATTAAGCTGCTGTGATCTGAATGCATGCAGACAAGGTCCCGGTAGCAGAGGATGGATCGGAACAGCAGAGACGACCGATCGATGTCGCTACTCCGTTCCTCCGATGAGGAGGGAGAGGATGCTGAGCAGGTCGCCGGCGACGAAGAGGAAGGCGCCCCCGCCGGCCACGATCGCGAACAAGACGTTTTCCGGGTCGGCGGCGACATTGACGAGGACGCCCCTTAAGTGCATGTAGTGGGCGACGGCGGCGGAGACGACGGCGATGAGGGCGAGGGACCAGCGGCTTCTAGCGCGGCGGCGCGGGAGGAGCAGCCCCGCCGTGGCGGCGACCGCCTGGGGCACGGTGGACCACAGGAACCCCTCCGCGAAGGATCTCGACTCAACGTCCTGAGCCGGCGTCAGGTCGGGGGACTGTGAGATCCAACAGCTCTGCATAGCATTCAGCGTACACCATCATGTGCAATTACATAGGTGAAATTGTTTCGAGGAAAACAAAACTACTGAGTCCCCTTGTTTCCAGCATGCTTCAAAACAGCTGAATCGATCGATTACCTGGCTGATCTGGCTGCAGCTAGCGGCCGCGATGGCAGCGAGGATGGCCACGGTAGCGGCCGCGTTGAAGAAGGTGAAGAACGCCCACCCCAAGACCCACTGCAATGTCAGCAATGGCATCTGCTGAAACTTCTTGTTCTTCTTGAGCGGAGCCCATTTGGAGACCTCCTCCACCACAGAAACAGGATCTCAGCCGCCTTCTTCTCCTTCTTCGCCGCCAGCTTGTCCACGGACACGGGGTTCATCATCACGCTGTCGTCCATGGACAGCGGAACCACGGACGATGAAGCCTTCTTCAGCTTTGAAGCGGCCATGGATCTACAAAATTGATGTGCAGGCAGGCTCTTAAAAAGAAATATGGGAAACAAATCAGCATGACAGACAGGGGACGCGAACAGAGTTGAAATTAAGCGGAACAAAAATCGATCTCACACGGATAAGCTAACAATGGCTAGATCGAAACAGTTCCAAGCTTTGATCCAAGTGAATGCACGAAGAAGAAGAAGAAGACAAAAAGGAACAACTACTACAGCCTACAAGTGTCTGGCCGGCAACGGGACTCACCGAACTGGAAGAGGATCGAGGCGCTTCCTTTGGACCGATCGACGGATGGACTAGTGATGCACTCCCTCAAGATGGACGCCACGCCAGTACTGATGTGCTAGTGATCACTGGAAGCTAAGGGCTGTGTTGCTCTTAAGTAGCCGATCGAGCAAAGAAGATTCGAGAGGGGGGCCACCCACCCATGACGTGTCGCACGCGCAGAGGATCCTGAAGCTTTGAGGTTTTCTCTGCCATGCATGCCGTCCCTGTGGTTAAATGGCACTCTGGAGATCGAGTCTATTTTGACAGTTTGATCAGTTATTATATCTACTTCTTCTCAATCAGCAGTGGTGGGATTTGATCCTTTTTTTCTAGTATCTACTTGTTCTCTCTACCGTATGTTTAGATTTGGAAACTAACTAAATCAAAGTATACAAAATCAACGCCAGGGAAAATGGAGAGCTGCCCGTGTGGCTTGCTGATATAAGGCAGCAGATCCACGCCAGCAACGCCACGGAGCGTGTGGCCCCCACGATCCGTCACGTGTCAATCGATCTCTCGCTCGATCATGGACGTACACACATGCATATGTGTCGATCTCTAGATGGATGCAACATGGTAATTTCATGGTAATTAATCTTGCTTGCTTACTTGCAGAACGTTAGTTACCTCTCCTATCTAGACAAGTCCTAGCCATGCTCCACCTACCTATCAATCAGTAAAAGAAAAGAGAGGGAGCTATAGGAAGAGATGCAAAGCAAAGTAAAGCAGGTAGGTAGCTGCATGCCGTGTGCTGTTCCCTTGCAAAACATGGACGCAGGAAAGCAGCAACCGGCGGCCCCCTGACGAGCTTGCCGTTTGTGGCTAAGTTGTGCTGGCCAGCGGGTGAGGCGTCAGAAAAGCCATCCATCGATCGAGCTCACCAATCAATCTCCTCATGTTGTGCTCATCGATCCATGGCGCATGCATGGAGACGCATCCATGTGATGCATCTTGACGCGGCGTGCCCGGACGTCAAAAGACTAGTGCCCATTACTCAACTGCCTATATCTATCGTGGTTCTGACGCAGCTAAATATCTTGCTGGTATCCCGGCCGTGGCCGCGAGGGCCGGCGATCTTGACGAAGCAGCAACCGGCCTCCTGACGAGCTTGCCATTTGCAGCTAAGATGTGCTGGCCAGCCGGTCAGGCGTCAGAAAAGCCATCGACCGAGCTCATCACTGATCGATCTCCTCATGTACTCATCCATGGCGCATGGAGACGCATCCATGTGACGCATCTTGACGCGGCGTGCCCGTCAAATTAAAGACTACTGCCCATTACTCCATTGCCGGCCTGGCCCGACCACATCTATCATGGTCCTGACGCAGCTAAATATCTTGCTGGGTATCCCGGCCACGGTGGTGAGGGCCGGCGATCTCGACGAAGCAGCAGAATCAGGCGGCGGTCGCCGATCGAGCGCCCCGAGACCGTACTGACGAGTTCATCTGTAAACATTGACGTTCCGTTGTTAAACGTGCTCGTCTGTAAACATTGACGAGTTCATCTGCATGCATGTTAAATTTTCAGCTAAGGTCTCCAGCCAAGTCGAATCACATGCATATTGTACTTCTCTTGGATGAGCATGGCTCACCCAGCTGAAATATTGTCGCATGCATGTACGCATTCTTTTTCTTTTTGGGATACTCATCTTCCACGCGCACTTGTCCAAATAAAAAAGAGACCTTTTTCTTTTGGATGTACTAGTCTGAGACCACGTAAAGCTTGCGCTGGTGCTCTTAGTATGCATGGTGAAATATGTTTAGGTAAAACTAGTGGAAAACATTTGTTAGCTAGATTCCATCAAAAAAATATTTGTTAGCAAGATCTCTAAAACACTACATTTATTGCATGATCCAATCTATCTGATTCCAAGAAGGTGAGATTCTTGCTACCTTCCAGGTGACCACCAAACTATACCCTAAATTCTTAGGATGTGAGATTCTATTGTTTCAAGTTAGGGACAAAGTAACTTGAAAGGAAGTTCACCATTTTCATAAACCACTCTAGTCGTCGTCATTACACAATGGATCTGCCATCTCGATGTATGCATAATTACATGCAATGGTAATGCCATATCAAATTAAGCTGCTGGATTATAAAATGAAAGCAAATCCAGTACGTACGTCCGACCTAGATTGTCAATCAATATATCTCAGAGCAAGCTCAAATCTGGCGCACATGCTAAATATACTGTATATAATTCAGAGTAAAACACTCTGTGGTTGAACGTGCATATATATGATGATGATTATGACCTTAATTAATTTACAGGTGAGAAAAGATTCTTAATTCTAGTTCTTCAATGGAATTTTGTTGAACCATTTTTATTTAGAAACTATAGATATATTTGCTTTTCAGTTATAAAACAACCACAGAGTGTGGCGCCGAAAAATCGGCGCCACACTCGCCACAGCACAGCGAGTCAAATCGTCGAAGGAAACGCTGTGGCGCCCGTACGTTTCGGCGGAATCCAAGCACCAGCTATTTTTCTGTGGCTGCCTAACCGGTGGCGTGGCGAAGTCTGGCCACAATCCAAACACGCCCTATATACTCTAGCTTAATCCAGATCTATCTCCTACGAATCAGTGCTAGCTAGTACACAACTTTTGTAGATAATGAAGTACTACTACACAGTTAATCGACCCACACATGCAAATAACTACTACTAGTACAATACTACTGGTAGAAGAAATTAGTAAATACAAAAAGAAAATGCAGCAAGCTGATAGATCGAAATACATGCATCTCGCTAATTAAGCATCTGGTCCCCAGGCGGCGCTGGCGAATACGTAGAGGAGGGCCGCGCAGACCACGGTGCGAAAGGTACGATGGACGGCGGCGCGGTACTGGTAGTTGTTGTGGGCGAGGAGGGCAAACTCGAAGAGAGCGAGGAAGAAGCAGAGCGACCAGGTAGTCCACGCCACGGACACGTAGACGAAGCGGCGGCGCAAGATGCTGCCCGGCGACGACTGCAGCAGCACCGCCGCCTCGAGCGCCCCGATCATGGCGTGCTTCATCATGGACGTCGATTTGGCGCGCAAGAAGGCGAAATCCGCCGCCGGCAGCAGGCGCTGGAGACGGGGTTGCCGGCCGAAGAGGAGGTCGATGGTGCCGAAGATGATGCAGCAGCTGGTCAGCAGCACCCAGAGGTGACCTCTGTGAGCGTCATCAACCGAGGCAGCACGACTGCTCCCTGCAGCTGGCCCAGCATCATCACTGAGATCTGCGTCTAGCTGGCATGGAGTGGAGTGAATAACTCCATCAAAAACTAAACAGATGGAATGCGAACGAAGAAGAAACGGCCGGACAGAAAACGGGGAGAGAGCTAGCTCACCGGAGTCGGTCGGAGGAGGAGGACCGGATGAGCCGGCAGCCCGTGGTTGAGGTTCCTTTGCTTTTTTGTGGGGATAGATGGTCTCTTGCTACAGTGTGCGTAGCAGCTGGTACTTGTGGGGACTGGAGCAAATTAAAGAGGAGCCTGCAGGTTGCCGTTGAATTGCTAGATTTGCTCGTCACTTAATTGGTCAGCAACGCTGATGAGTTCAGGTGCATGTCTTCAGCTAACGTCTCGCTCGTCATCATATCACATCCAATGCTTTACGTCGCCAAAAGAAAAAGGAAAGTTCTCATCACGTCCATATGTCCTCACCGAAACGAAGCGAGCTGCTAGTACGTATACGTCGCATATACACACTATTTCCCCCCCTTTTTTTCTTTTTCTTTTTCGGACACATACACTCGTCTAAAAAAATTATTATTACATAGACAACTTATAGAATGAAGAGCTTTAATTTGAAGGAACACCATCCATCGATCAACACGTTGGCTTTTAGAACAAACACTAAAGCAAAGCTTTGATATGTTCTAGCTGAGGCATGAATGAAGCTTCATGCCAGAAAGGCCCTTACCCCATTACCTGTTTGGGCAAAACACGTAGCATTAATCTAGCACTCAGTCCTTGCTATATGTTCCTTCTCAACTACCCGCTCGGAATCCTATCCTCCCCTAAGAGATGACCCGGCATATGCATCTAGCTGGCCTTACTAGCTTAGTACAACTACACATTTTTATTTTGATATCAATTGCACGCCCAGAAATATGCATATATACAAATTAAAATGCACTTGATAGCCACAGTACTGATGTGCTAGTGATCACTGGAAGCTAAGGGCTGGGTTGCTCTTAAGTAGCCGATCGAGCAAAGAAGATTCGAGAGGGGGGCCACCCACCCATGACGTGTCGCACGCGCAGAGGATCCTGAAGCTTTGAGGTTTTCTCTGCCATGCATGCCGTCCCTCTGGTTAAATGGCACTCTAGAGATCGACCATATGTTTTGACAGTTTGATCAGTTATTATATCTACTTCTTCTCAATCAGCAGTGGTGGGATTTGATCCTTTTTTTCTATCTACTTGTTCTCTAGTCTCTACCGTATGTTTAGATTTGGAAACTAACTAATTAAATCAAAGTATACAAAATCAACGCCAGGGAAGATGGAGAGCTGCCTGTGTGGCTTGCTGATATATATGAGAAGGCAGCAGATCCACGCAGCAACGCCGGGGAGCGTGTGGCCCCCACGATCCGTCACGAGAGTCAACCGATCTATCGCTCGATCATGGACATACACACATACGACGTGTCCATCTCTAGATGGATGCAACATGGTAATTTCATGGTAATCTTGCTTGCTTGCTTACTTGCAGAACGTTAATTACCTCTTCTATCTAGACAAGTCCTAGCCATGCTCCACTTACCTATCAATCAGTAAAAGAAAAGAGAGGGAGCTATAGGAAGAGATGCAAAGCAAAGTAAAGCAGGTAGGTAGCTGCCATGCCGTGTGCTGTTCCCTTGCAAAACTTGGACGCAGGAAAGCAGCAACCGGCCACCTGATGAGCTTGCCGTTTGTGGCTAAGTTGTGCTGGCCAGCCGGTCGAGCGTCAGAAAAGCCATTGATCGAGCTCACCACTCGACCTCCTCGTCTACTCATTCATGGCGCATGGAGACGCATCCATGTGATGCATCTTGACGCGGCGTGCCCCTCAAAAGACTACTGCCCACATTATTGCCTATATCTATCATGGATCTGACGCAGCTAAATATCTTGCTGGTATCCCGGCCGCGACGGCGAGGGCCGGCGATCTCCACGAAGCAGCAGAGTGAGGTGGCGGTCGCCGAGCGCCACGGACTCTACTGACGGCTGGCATGACGCGCTGGAAACGCCCGTTCCACTGTCAAACGTGTTCGTCAACAAACATTGACGAGTTCAGCTGCATGTTTAGTTTTCAGCTAAGGTCTCCAGCCAAGTCTCATCGATCACATGCATTCTTCTCTTGGATGAGCATGGGCTCACCCAGCTGAAATATTGTCGCATGCACCTACGCATTCTTTTTCTTTTTGAGATACTCATCATGCATGTACGCGAACTTGTCCAAATAAAAAGAGACCCTTTTCTTTTGGATGTACTAGTCTGAGACGACGTAAAGCTAGCTGTAGGCATCGTAAAACATTTTAAGGTAAAACTAGTGCAAAACATTTGTTAGCTAGATCTCTAAAAATTAACCTGCATTACTAACACTACATTTGTTGCATATCCAATCTATCTGATTCCAAGAAGGTGAGATTCTAGCTACCTTCCCGTTGACCACCAAAGTACCCTAAATTCTTAGGATGTGAGAATCTATTTTCTTAAGCTAGGAAAAAAAAAGAAACTCTCGAAAGGATGTTCACCATTTCACCTATCCAGTTCTACTACGAATAAGTACTAGCACACAGCATCATCACTAATCTGCTCTAGCATGCATGGAGTGGAGTGAACGACTCCATCAAAAACTAGACAGATGGAATGTGAAATGAAGAAGAAACGGCCGGACAGAGAATGGGGAGAGAGCTCACCGGAGTTGGCCGGAGGAAGAGGACGTACCGGATGAGCCGGCAGCCCGTGGTTAAGGTTCCTTTGCATTTTTGTGAGGATGGATGGTCTCTAGCTACAGTGTGCGTAGCAGCTGGTACTTGTAGACTTTGTGGGGACTGGTGCAAATTAAAGAGGAGCCTGCAGTGGCCAGGTTGCCGTTGAATTGCTAGATTTGCATTTCACGATTTGCATTTCACTTGGTCAGCAACGCTGATGAGTTCAGGTGCATGTCTTCAGCTAAAGTCTCGCTCGTCATCATATCACATCCAATGCTTTACGTCGCCAAAAGAAAAATAAAAGGTCTCGTCACGTCCATATCTTGGATGAGTATGCATGTGCTCGCTGAAACGAAGCCAGCTTCTAGTACGTATACGTCGCATATACACACCGTTTTCCCTTTTTCTTTTTTCTTTTTCTTTTTCGGCACACACTAAAATAATTATTATTACATAGATAACTTATAGAACGAAGCTTTAATTTGAAGGAACACCATCCATCGATCAACACGTTAGCTTTTAGAACAAATACGAAAGAGCTTTGATATGATCGATTAAGCTGAGGCTTGAACGAAGCTTCATGCCATGCCAGAATGGCCCTTAATTACCTCATTACCTGTTTGGGCAAAACAGGTAGTACCAATCTAGCACTCAGTCCTTGCTATATATTCCTTCTCAACTACCTGCTCGGAATCCTACCCTCTCCTAAGAGATGACCCGGCAGCATCTAGCTGCCTTACTAGCTTAGTACAACTGCACATCTTTATTTTGATCAAGTGCACGCCCAGAAATATGCATATATACAAATTTAAATGCACTTGATAGCCACAGTAAATCATGAGTATATGAAGAGTAGAATGAATTGAACATGTATGATGTGTCTCTTGCACGACTAAACTTATGTACAGTACGGTGTTGATTACATCCTCTTATTGTGAGAGATTCTTTTTTTAAGTGAGGAAATAAAGAAACTTGAAAAGATGCTCACCATTTTCAGAAACTTAGTCATTACACAATGGATCTGCCATTCAATGCATGCGTAGTATTACCTGCAATGCTAGTTTCTTTTTCCTTTTCTTTCTTTTTTTTTTGAGAGAGAATGACATGCTAATTTCATGAAGAGCATCAAATAAATATGCTGCTGGACACATGCATCTGATCATACAAGCATAATGGAAGTCCCATAATATATCAAAGACTCTGTAGTTAGACCCAATTATATGGTCAATCTGATGGCTATATAGTAGGAGTACTTCATATCACCATCATCAGTACAATCTGGCAAACGTGCTAATATATGTACTACGCATTATAAAACCAGATAGAGTTCATCGATCATCACACTACTAGTACTCGATCATCATCATGCGCGATGAGCAACTAATCTAATAAGGCACCAACACAACAGAAGCAAACTAATAATTAAGCTTTGACAGTGATCTGAATGCATGGTGCTCCCGGACCAGATTGGAGCATCCGGTGGAGACGATGGATAATAATTGCCGTTGTCACTCCCGTCCGCCGATGAGGAGGGAGATGAAGCCGAGCAGGTCGACGCCGAGGGCGAGGACGTTGCCCCCTTGAGCCACGATCGTGCACACGCTGCCTCCCGGATTGGCGGCGATGAAGACGAGGGCCATCCTGGCGTTCATGTAGTGCGCGACGGTGGCGGAGACGATGGCGACCAAGGCGAGGCACCAGCGGCTTCGCGCGTGGCGGCGCGGGAGCAGCAGCCCCGCCGCGGCGGCGGCCGCCTGGGGCACGGTGAGCCACAGGAAGCCGTCGGCGAAGGACTCCACCTCGACCTCTTGCGCGGGCGTCAGCTCGGGGACCTGGAAGATCGTCGCCGAGGTCTGCGTAGGTAGGAGCAAGCACCATACAACGACGCCACGCGAACAATTAAAACACGATGAGTCGTCGGTCAAGGAAGATGGCAGCGATGCGATGGGTTAATTTGATTGTCACGTACCTGGCTCTGGCTGCTGCTAGTGCTGGGGATGGAGATGTCGGCGAAGACGATGGCAGAGGCGATGCCCACGGTCACGGCCACGCAGCCAGCGGCGAGGAGCGCCCAACCCAAGACCCCCTGAACTGAAAGCAGCTGCATCCGAAACAGAGGCTTGTTCTTCTTCTTGATGCCCGAGGAAGAAGTCACCGGCAGCAGAGCCACGTCCATGCTGCAGGCTGGATCCGTCTGCAAGCTAGGGGATCAACAAAACAATCAAGCAAAATAAGCAGGGGGAATGGAATGGGAAGAGCTAGGGCAAGTGTACTTACCGGCCAGATGGATCGGAGCGGCGCTTGCTTGCGCGCTGCTTCCACTCTCGACGGATGTCACGGATCTGCTTCCTGCAGGTCTTGGCCTGTGTGGAGATGGGAAGGAGAGATGGAGTGGACTGTGGCTGCTCTGATAATTTGTAGCCAGCCGATAGATGTACAACGCGCGCAGAGAGCTCGATCGACGATGTGGCCCCCACAATCCGCGTCCACGTGTCGAGCACCCAAGAGCGCAGAAATGTAACTTGCTGTTTGCTGTGCTGCAAAATTGTTGCGGACATGTGAGTCATGGGCACATATACGAGTGGTTACGCTCCGTGTGAATCGCTTCAACGTATGCATTCTTGTCCCTTTGGTGGCAGCATTTTTTCTTTTTTGAACTGTTGGTGGCAGCATGTTACTTAGCTTGCTCTGTCTATCAATGCATCGGTAAAAGAAAAAGAAAGAGAGGAAGAGATGTTAAGCTTGCACAGGAAAGCGGGAGGTAGCTCTGCTGCTTTTCCTTTGCAAAACTTATTGGAGGGAGACGGGGTGATCGATCAGCTTCCGTTTCCAGTTTATGTGCCGGCCACGGCCGACCACGGTCACTCTTATCATCCCTGGCTTACTCAATAACAAGAATATCCATTGCCTTGTTGGTTAGCATGCAGCTCTACTTCACGTTTTTTTTGTTATTGGAGCTCTACTTCACGTTGATGTAGATTATAATGGCTTCTACACTACATATGAGCAGTTTTACGGTGCCCCATATCGGTGGTATAGGACTAAATCCGACCGGTAACCCATCTAGTGACATACCCAAAATAGGTTGTAAAAGTATAAAACAGCTCTCCAACCCGTGACCTAAAATGATACCCAGCCATGCGCGACTCCCGTTTCCTTCTTCTCCGCCGCAAGGAAAAAGTTGAGCTCGTTGGCGGCAGGGTGGCGCGTGGGGTCGCGACGCTCGGATCCCAGCAAGCGACAACGGCGCGAGGCCTAGGTGGGGCCGCGACAGGGCGGCGGAGCGCGGAACCGTGGCGACGTGTAGGGCTGCGGCAGGGCGGCAGCGCGCGGGGCGACGACGCTGGGGCGCGGCGGGGCTGCGGAGTCGCAAAGGAGGGGGTCGAGCGGCGCGCTGTAGAGAGGCTGGAGGAAGAAGAAGGTATTTTAGGTTTTTGGATCTTTCTTTAGAGATACATGTTTTTGGGTCTTGTATGTTGAAGGAAATCAACACCTAGTTTGGATTTGGGTCTCCTCCACGGTTGGAGATAACCTAATACATAGTATTCTAAAGGGTACCAAGGTCATTTTCACAAGGATCGGCTCATTTTTGCCTAACGCCGCTCCTTTCGTGTCCATCTCGGTTCACTCGTTCCAGCACCCAATGCCCTCACACGATCTCCCCCCTCATTCGTTATTCGAGGGCCGGCACCCTCACACAACCTCTCCTTGCTACACCGTAATCACAAGATTGCCATTAAGTTTCTTTCAAAAAATGCCCTGGTTTTATTAATATCACTTAAAAATACTAGTAGTACGGAGGTGGGAGAAGAACCAATCAGGACTGTCGGATTGAAAATATCACTCATATATGCTAGTGATATGGGGCACCGTAAAAAAGGTAAATATTTTCAAATAATACAAGTCGTTTTTAGAAACTACTACAACACTATATATATTTCAATACTTGAATCGTATCAGTAGAGCCACTCGTTAGGAATTACTGAGAAGGCGATGACGGTCCTTACAGTATGGTGGTCTCTACAGTGTGCATAGCAGCTGGTCCTTGTAGAATTTGTGAGGACTGGAGCAAATTATAAAGAGGAGCCTGCAGAGGCCAGCAGGTTGCCGTTGCATTGGTAGACTTGCTCGTCACTCCGTCAGCAACACTAACGAGTTCAGGTGCATGTTTTCAGCTAAGGTCTCGTTCGTTGTAATATCACACCCAATCCTTTATTTCGCCAAAAGTAAAAGAAAAGGTCTAATCACGTCCATGTCCTCGATGAGCATGTGCTCACTGAAACGAAGCCAGCTGCTAGTACGTACGTCGCATGCACACGTACGTCATTTTCCCTTTTCTTTTTCTTTTTCGGCATACATAGTACACTCCTCTAAAAATATTGTTATCACATAGACATCTTATAGAACGAAGCTTTAATTTGAAGCAACACCATATCCATCGATCAACACGTCGGCTTTTAGAACAAAACTAAAGCAAAGCTTTGCTATGATCTAGCTGAGGCATGAACGAAGCTTCATGCCAGATCGAATGGCCCTTATCTCATTACCTGTTTGGGCAAAACGAAGTACCAATCAAGCACTCGCAGTCCTTGCTACATGTTCCTTCTCAGCCACCCAGAATCCTATCCTCTCCTAAGAGATGACCCGGCAGCATCTAGCTGCCTTACTAGCTTAGGACAACTACACATCTTTATTTTGATCAAGTGCATGCCCAGAAATATGCATATATACGAATTAAAATGCACTTGATAGCCACAGAAAATCATGAGTATATGACGAGTAGAATAAATCATGAATCTTTATTTTGATAGCCACTTGATATATATTTGAACATGTATGATGTGTCTTGAACGACTAAACTTATGTACGGTAGGGTGTTGATTGCATCCTCTTACTGTGAGATTCTTATTTTCTTAAGGGGGGAATAAAGAAACTTGAAAGGATGCTTGCCATTTTCAGAAAACCACTTTAGTCATTACACAATGGATCTGCCATTCAATGCATGCATAGTTATTACCTGCAATGCTAGGGGTTTTTTTTTTTTGAGAGGGAGAGGAAATGACATGCTAATTTCATGAAGAGCATGCATCAAATAAATAATTAAGCTGCTGGACACATGCATCTGATCATACAAGCATAATGAAAGTCCCATAATATATCAAAGGCTCCGTAGTTCGACCCACCTAGATGGTCAATCTGATCGATATGTAGTACTATACAGTACTTCATATCATCATCATCAGTACAATCTGGCAAACGTGCTAAATATACTACGCATTATAAACTAGATAGAGTTCATCTCGATCAGACAACTAGTACTCAATCATCATCACGCACAATGAGCAACTAAGCTGATAACTAATAAGGTACTAACACAACAGAAGCAAACTAAAGATTAAGCTTTGAGAGTGAACTGAATGCATGGAGCTAGGTCTCCCTGCTGGACCAGACCTGGTACAGACGATGGATAATGCCGTACCCGTAGTCACTCCCATCCCCTGATGAGGAGGGAGATGAGGCCGAGCAGGTCAAAGCCGAGGGGGAGGATGCTGCCCCCGCCGACGAGGATTGTGTACGCGATGCCTCCCGGATTGGCGGCGATGAAGACGAGGGTCGTCCTGGAATGCATGTAGTGCGCGACGGTGGCGGAGACGATGGCGACCAAGGCGAGGCACCAGCGGCTTCGCGCGTGGCAGCGCGGGAGCAGCAGTCCCACGGAGGCGGCGGCCGCCTGGAGCGTGAGGAGCCACAGCATCCCGTCGGCGAAGGAGTCCACCTCGACCTGTTGCACGGGCGTCAGTTCGGTGGGCTGCAGGATCGCCGAGATACTGCAATATATAGCTAGTAACTATTTTCCAGCAAGCGATGTTCGAGTTGATTGTTACCAGCAAGCGACGAACGGCCACCAAAACGGCGGCGGCCTCGAGCGCCCACTTCAAGACCTCTTGGACTGGCAGCAGCATCTGAAACCGGGGAGACTTGTTCTTCTTCTTCATGGTTGTACTGGCTGGATCCGTCGGCAAGGGTATCAACAGAACAATCAACCAGAAAACAAGCAGGGTGAATTAATGGAATGGGGGGCTAGGGCAGGTGGACTCACTCACTTACCAGCTAGCGGCCGGATCGATCGGAGCGGCGCTTGCTTGCTCCTTCCTCGACGGATCTGCTGCTTCCTGGTCTTGTCCAGTGGAGATGGAAAGGAGAGATGGAGTGGGCTGTGCCTGTGGCTGATCTGATAATAAGTAGCCAGCCGATAGATCGATGGAGCAACGAATTAAGAGAGCTCGATCCACGATGTGGCCCCCCACAATCCGCGTCCACGTGTTGAGCACCCAAGAGCGCAGAAATGTAACGTGCTGTTTGCTGCAAAATTATTGCGGCCATGTACATATACGAGTGGTTTCGCTCCGTGTGAATCTACAGTCGATTACGATGGATGCAGGCTGCAGCTGATCGCTTCAACGAGTATGCATTCTTGTCCTAGCTTGGTCGCAGCATGTTAATTACCTTGCTTGGTCTATCAATTCATCGGTAAAATAAAAGGAGAGGGAGAGGTGTTAAGCAATGCACAGGAAAGCGGGCGGTAGCTGCTGCATTTCCGGTCCTTGCAAAACTTATTGGAGAGAGACGGGTTAATTGATCAGCTTGCCGTTTCCAGTTTGTTTGATGGCCACGGCCGACCAGATGGTCACATGATCTCATCATCCCGGACTGGCTTACTCAATCACAAGACTAGTATCCATTGCATTGTTGGTTAGCATGCAGCTAAATATATAAAAACCTACAGGTGAGAAAATAATGTTCTTTTAAGAAAATGTACTGTATTTATTTTCAAATAATACAAGCCGTTTTTAGAAACTACTACAGCACCATATATAGTTGAATCGTATCTCACAGTAGAGCCACTCGTTAGGAAATTACTGAGATGGTCCTTACAGTATGGTCTCTACAGTGTGCATAGCACTGGTACTTGTAGAATTTATGGGGACTGGAGCAAAATTATAAAGAGGAGCCTGCAGAGGCCAGGTTGCCGTTGCATTGCTAGACTTGCTCGTCACTTAATTGGTCAGCAACGCTGATGAGTTCAGGTGCATGTCTTCAGCTAACGTCTCGCTCGTCATCATATCACATCCAATCCTTTATTTCGCCAAAAGAAAAAGAAAAGATCTCATCACGTCCATGTCCTCGATGAGCATGCGCTCACCGAAACGAAGCCAGCTGCTACTACGTACGTCACATGCACACACCATTTTCCCTTTCCTTTTTCTTTTTAGGCACACATACAATCGTCTAAAAATATTATTATTACGTAGACAACTTATAGAGCGAAGCTTTAATTCGAAGCAACACAATCCATCGATCAACACGTTGGCTTTTAGAACAAAACTAAAGCAAAGCGTTCATATGATCTAGCTGAGGCATGAACGAAGCTTCATGACAGAATGGCCCTTACCTCATTACCTGTTTGGTCAAAACACGTAGTACCAATCAAGCACTCACAGTCGTCCTTGCTATATGTTCCTTCTTTCTCAGCTATCCGACGGAAGCCTATCCTCCTAAGAGATGATCCGACATCATGCAGCTAGCTGCCCTACTAGCTTAGCACAACTTACACATCTTTATTTTGATCAATTGCACGCCAAGAAATGCATATATACCAATTAAAATGCACTTGGTAGCCAAAGTAAATCATGAGTACATGAGTCAATATACATATTTGAACATGTATGATGTGTCTTGCAAGACTAAACTTTATGTACGGTGTTGACTACTACAACCCCTTACTGTGTGATTCTTACTTTTTAAAGGGGAAAAGAAAGAAACTTGAAAGGATGTTCACCATTTTCAGAAAACCACTATAGTCATTATGCAATGGATCTGCCATTAGGTGCATGCATAGTTATTACCTGCAATACTAGTTTCTTTTTTTTGAGAGAGAAAATGCAATGCTAATTTCATGAACATCATCAAATAAATAAACTGCTGAACTATATATATGCAGCCGATCACACAAGCATAATGAAAGTCCCTAATATATCAAAGACTCCGTAGTTCGACCCAAGTAGATGGCAGTCAGATCAATATGTAGTACTACATAGTACTCGAGTACAATCTGGCACACACATGCTAAATAACTGGATAGTCGAGTTCATCAATCACACGATTAGCACTCGATCATCATCATCATGCACGATGAGCAACTAATCTAATAAGGCACCAACACAAACAGAAGCAAACTAATAATTAAGCTTTGAGAGTGGTCTGAGTGCATGGAGCTCCCGGACCAGATTGGAGCATCAGATGGAGATAAGTCGTCGTCACTCCTGTCCGCCGATGAGGAGGGAGATGAGGCAGAGCAGGTCGAAGCCGAGGACGAGGACGCCGCCCCCGCCGGCCAGGATGTCGTACCCGATGTTTCCGGCCGGGTTGGCGGCGATGATGAAGAGGGCAATCCTAGTGCTCATGTAGTGCAAGCCGGTGGCGGAGACGACGGCGGCCAAGGCGAGGGACCAGCGGCCTCGCGCGTGGCGGCGCGGGAGCAGCAGCCCCACCGCGGCGGCGGCCGCCTGGGGCACGATGAGCCACAGGAACCCGAGCCCGAAGGAGTCCACCTCAGCTTCTTGCGCGGGCGTCAGCTCGGGGGGCTGCAGTGCAGAATCGTCGAGGTTTACAACGACGCCACGCCAACAACCTCTTAAAATTTGATGGGGAGTCGGCTATCTAGTAATTTCCAGCATGCGATGAGTTTGATTGTTACCTGCAGTGTGCTGGGGATGGCCCGGATGGGGATGCCGGCCAAGACGATGGCAGCGATGACGCCCAGGGTAACTGCCACCCCGACGGCGGTGAAGAGCGCCAACTCCAAGACATCCTGGACCGACAGCAGCATGCAAAAAGGAGACTTTTTCTTCTTGATGCCCGTGGAAGAAGTCACCGGCAACAGAGCCGCGCCCATGCTGGCTGGATCCGTCTGCAAGAGATCAACAGAACAATCAAGCAAAATATGCTAAGCTAGAGGTTCTCTAAAATGTATCTTTGATGGGATGAAACACAGCAGGACGAATTGACTATGTTCTTCTTCTTGATCAGATGAGGGGCCAACAAGCAGGGGGGAATCTGTCACAGTCGATTACCATTCATGTTTTGATGATGAACTCATTAGCAGTTCATCTACCACTAACTCTAAGCTAGTTCCAAACTATCTTTGATCAAATTATTGTAACGCGGCAGGAAAGAACAAAATTATGGATCTGAGCCGTGAGAATCGATTGAATGGGGAGGGGGCAAAAGCAATCAATTACCTGCTGCCGGATCGGAGCCGTGCTTCCTCGACGGATCTGCTTGGAGTTTTCTTGCCTGCCTGCTGGTCTACCTACTACTGTCACTTGAGTTTTGGGGTGGGGAAGATGTATGGAGAGCTGCCTGTGTGGCTTGCTGAGATATAAGGGAGATCCATCACTCGATCAGCGCCAGAGAGCGTGTGGCCCCCACAATCCTCGACGCGTCAATCGATCTCTCGCTAAATCATGGGCATAGATACATACGACGTGTCGATCTCTAGATGGATGCAGCTTGGTTATTTCATGGTATCTTGCTTGCTTGCAGAACGTTAATTACCTCGCCTATCTGGCTATCTAGACAAGTCAGAGTCATGCTCCACCTATCAGTCAGTAAAAGAAAAGAGATGGAGCTAGCTAAGGAGAGATGCAAAGCAAAGTAAAGCAGGTAGCTGTGTTTGTTCCCTTGCAAAACTTGGAGGCAGGAAGCAACCGGCCTGCTGCCGAGCTTGCCATTTGCAGCTATGGTATGTATAGCACAGATGGAGACGCATCACATGCATCGAGCATGGGCTCACCCAGCTGAAATTTTGTCGAATTCTTTTTGGGGTACTCATCACATACGCACACTTGTCTAAAGAAAAATCTAGTGTTCTTAGTACGCATCTTTTTCTTTTTGTTGGAGTACGTACTAGTCTGAGACGACGTAAAGCTAGTGTTCTTAGTACGAACGGTAAAACATTTTAAGGTAAAACTAGTGGAAATCATTTGTTATCTAGATCACTAAAAGTTACTTATTAAGCTGCATTACTAACCACAGATTCTAACGGCCTGATCGGAGTGCGCGTGATTCCTCGACGTATCAGATTCGAGCCGGAGTAGCCTGGTGTGTCAGTTGAGTTTGCGTAGGGGAATATGGAGAGATTATAGTTGCTGCTGATTGTGGCGGATAATAAGTAGCCAGCCATGGATCCAGCAACGCGAGAGTCACAGCCACTGGCGGCCATGTGATCGTCGTCGATGACATATATGAGTGTGAATTATGACACAGAGAGCTCGATCGATAGATACAGCTAAACTTGCATTCTTGCTTAGTTGGTTACAGAACGCTAATCTCCTCGTCTAACCATGTTATTAGGTCGATCTATCAATGCCTGGCAAATAAAAGAAAAAGAAATGCAATGCAAAAAGCATAGCACAACCTGGAAGGAGGCAGAGGGCTAAGGTGGTGCTGCTGGCCACGGTCAGCAGCCGGTCAGATGTCACATTCAATCCTGAGTTCCTGACCGATATTTCGGACGGAGATGCATGCATGTGATCCCTTGCATCTCGTCAGACGTCACAAGACTACTAAATGTCCATTGCATTTTCATGCATGCATGCAGTTGATTCAACCTCAGCAGAACAGAATGTGCTGAGCTCGGATAGATCGACACCACTTTCCATTACTAGTACACAACTAATAAATCCACACATATGCCAGAAAACAATTATTTTAATTTATTTTACACAGCTAGAGTAGTATTTGACATCATCTTGTCTTGCTTGCGTCTAAACAAAAGTAGGTTGTTGTACAAGCTCTTACATGCATGTGAGTTTTTCTCTCTCTCTTTGTTTCAGAGGAAAAAAAAGAGAGAATCATGGCAGAACGTGCATAAGTTTTAGATAGAAACCATTTTAGCATTGCACTATGAATCTGCCTTCTGATCAATGAGCACTACATAGATAGTCAATCAACAATATATATCTCAGAGAGAGCATAATCTCTTGCTTCACACATAACTAATTGTTACTAGATAGAGTCCATCGTCAGTACGAGACAGAGCATGCTAAATTGCTAATTAAGGTAGCAACGACGACAGTCACTAATTAATATATGCAGCAAACTAGTTAATAAAGTTCTTAAGCTGCAATCTGAATACATGGAGCTCCCATGCATCCAATCCTATTTCACCGTAATATCACATCCAATCCTATTTCGCCAAAAGAAAAAGAAAAGGTCTCTTCACGTCCATGTCCTCGATGAGCATGTGCTCACTGAAACGAAGACAGCTGCTAGTACGTATACGTACATCGCATGCACACACCATTTTCCCTTTTCTTTTTCTTTTTCGGCACACATAGTACACTCCTCTAAAAATATTATTATCACATAGACAACTTATAGAACGAAGCTTTAATTTGAACAAAACTAAAGCAAAGCTTTGATATGATCTAGCTGATCAGCATGCTTCATGCCAGAATGGCCCTTACCTCATTACCTTTTGGGCAAAATACGTAGTACCAATCAAGCACTCATTATATGTTCCTACTCAGCTATCCGACGGAAGCCTATCCTCTTAAGAGATGATCCGACAGCATGTAGCTAGCTGCCCTACAAGCTCAGCACAACTTACACATCTTTATTTTGATCAATTGCACGCCAAGAAATGCATATATACCAATTAAAATGCACTTGGCAGCCAAAGTAAATCATGAGTATATATGAGGCAAATATACATATTTGAACATGTATGATGTGTCTTGCACGACTAAACTTTATGTACGGTGTTGACTACTACAACCCCTTACTGTGAGATTCTTACTTTTTAAAGGGGAAAAGAAAGAAACTTGTTGAGAGGATGTTCACCATT
The DNA here is from genome assembly GCA_012490785.1 of Eragrostis nindensis. NCBI lineage: Eukaryota > Viridiplantae > Streptophyta > Magnoliopsida > Poales > Poaceae > Eragrostis > Eragrostis nindensis. Next base: position 103,791 of record JAAXCT010000807.1, read on the forward strand.
TTCAGAAAACCACTATAGTCATTACGCAATGGATCTGCCATTCAGTGCATGCGTAGTTATTAATTACCTGCAATAATGCTAGTTCGACACAACTAGATGGCAATCAGATCAATATGTAGTACTATACAGTACTCCATATCATAATCATCATCATCAGTACAATCTGGCACACATACTAAATATACCATGTAGTAGAGCATGAGAATTATACACATATAAAAATAACTGGATAGAGTTCATCGATCACACTACTAGTACTGGATCATCATCATCATGCACGATGAGCAATTTAAGCTAACAAGGCACTAACACAACAGAAGCGAACTAATAATATTAAGCTTTGAGAGTGATCTGAATGCATGCATGGAGCAGGAGCTCCCGGACCAGATTGGAGCATCAGATGGCCGGAGACAACGGATGATGCCGTTGTCACTCCGGTCCGCCGATGAGGAGGGAGATGAGGCAGAGCAGGTCGAAGCCGATGTTGAGGACGCCGCCCCCGCCGGCCACGATGTCGTACACGATATTTCCTGGCTTGGCAGCGATGAAGACGAGGGCAATCCTAATGGTCATGTAGTGCACGACGGTGGCGGAGACGATGGCGACCAAGGCGAGGGACCAGCGGCCTCGAGCGTGGCGGCGCGGGAGCAGCAGCCCCGCCGCGGCGGCGGCCGCCTCGGGCACGATGAGCCACAGGAAACTCAACCCGAAGGAGTCCAGCTCAGCTTCTTGCGCGGGCGTCAGGTCACGGGGCTGCAGATGCAGGATCGTCGAGGTTTGCAACGACGCCACGCCAACAATTAAAATTTGATGGGGAGCAGGCTCGTAATTTGCAGCATGCGAGGATATCCAGATTGATTGTTACCTGCAGGCTGCTGGGGATGGGAATGCCGGCGCAGACGATGGCAGTGACGACGCCCAGGGTAACTGCCACCCAGACGGCGGCGAAGAGCGCCCACTTCAAGACCTCCTGAACTGGCAGCAGCATCCAAAACCGAGACTTGTTCTTCTTGATGCCCGTGGAAAAAGTCACCGGCAACAGAGCCGCGGCGCCCATGCTGGCTGGATCCGTCTGCAAGGGGACCAAAATAATCAAGCAAAATAAGCTAAGCTAGAGGTTCTCTAAAATGTATCTTTGATGGGATGAAACACAGCAGGAGGAATCGACTATGTTCTGCTTCTTGATCAGATGGCCACAAGCAGCTGGGGGAATCTGTCACAGTCGATTACCATTTCATGTTTGACGAAGAACTCATTAGCAGATCATCTACCACGCACTAAACTAAGCTAGTTCCAAACTATCTTTGGTCGAATTAATGTAACGCTGCAGGAAGAATTAATGTAACGCAGCAGGAGAGGCGGAAAGCCCACTTCAAGACAGCCTGTACCGGCAGCAGCATCGGGAACCGTACCTCCCTCTCCTCCTTCTTCTTCTTGATTTCCATGGACGTCACCGGCCACACCTTGTTGTCCACCATCAATGGAGCTGGAACCTTGACGACCTTCTCGTCCTCCATGGCTACAGCCACCTGCAAGGGGATCACCAGCAGCGGATAAAATTAATCAACTTTGGTCGAATGGAACGTAGCAGCAGCAGGAGGAATAAAAGTCATAGATAGGGTGGAGGCAGGAATGTGGAGGTGAGGAACCATGTTGAGATGTGCCATGGTCATAATGTGATGAGTAATTGACAACGAACGAGTTGAATTGAACTTGAGGTTCGGGTTTGAATTGCGGGATTTTGAGGTTTGCATGAGCATGTATATTGTTTATGTTTATGGCTAACCGGAGTTGGTGAAGGTGATGGGAAGAATGGAGGAGATGGAGAAATGTGTTTGCTTGTCTAATGATTGTAGGTCAATGGAGTCAACTTGATGGTCAACGGCGAGAGGATCGGGAGGAACAAGCGGGAGGTTTGGGTCCGGGCGATCGAGAGGCCGGTGAGGTCAAGGGTGATCCACACCGTACACATGACGGACAAGAAGCACGGAGGGTTTCGCGGTTTGGCCTCAAAACCGTGAAGGTGATGAAGACGGCGGGTTGACCAAGTCAAGAGGCGAACGGGAGGCCGAGTCAAGTGAAGGGTCCCGACGGGCTGGGACGAGAAGACTTGACGGCGAGATTCGCGGGACGAGGTGACACGCGTCGACATCGAGGTGGTTTCCCGGTTTATGCCTCAAACCGGCGGGCGGACGGTTTCCCGGTTTGGGCCTCAAAACCGGCGGCGGCGCATGGTGGTGTACGTGGCACCATCGCGAAGGTTGCGTCGAGGCGAAGCGAAGTCGTGAAGGGCCGATGGCGTTCGGGCGAAGGAAAAAGAGTTAGACGATTTTGCCCCTAGTGGTAGGTGGGAGTATGTAATACCTTAGGGGTATGTTGGGAAAGAGAAATGCCCATATAGGGAGGTGGAGTTGGCTGGCCACCTTGAGCCTTTGAGGGACCAAGTCATTTGCATCTAGGTATAGGACTAGCTAGGGGAGAGCTAGAGAGAGATGAGAGGAGAGGGAACAAGGTGAGAGCTTGTATCTTCAACTTTCAACAAGAGAGGGAGGAAGTGGGCGGCGCCCTAGCCATGTACCTATGAATCTCGTGATTGAATCAATGGAATGATGTTTGTTTGAATCAATCTCGTGCTCTTGTTCTTCTTCCCCATCTTATTCCCGAATTCATCTTTTTCCCCATTTTCGGAGCTATTTTCGGGTGATTTTTCGATCTTCCTTTTGGCTGCGATTTGGGTCGGTTTTCTTGGATGGATTCGGAGCTAGGACGTGTGGGAACATGCCTTGATTGATCTTGCACAAGATCTCCCCACGAGTACCTCGAATTTGTGGATTTCGTCCAAGTTTGACCAAACCCTTGTTCTTGCACGTGATCTGAAATTCGAGGGGATTTGGTTGGGTTTTTGGTATGGATCCACTTGGATGAGGTTCCCAATCTTGTCACGCACCTAGGGTTCAAGTTTGGTGATTTTTGAAGGTCGTTTGATTGGGTTTCGGATTTTGGAGCAACCGGTCGCGCGTTTTTGTTCTTGCTGTTCATCGCCTACCGGAGTATCCGACCGAGTACCGGAGTATCCGGACCTGGTACCCGACCGGACTATCCGACACATTACCGGAGTATCCGGACCTGATACCTTCCGGAGTATCCGGCACCCTACCGGAGTATCCGGACCTGATACCTTCCGGAGTATCCGGCACTCTACCGGAGTATCCGGACCTGGTATCCGACCGGAGTATCCGATACCGGAGTATCCGACAGATTACCGGACTATCCGGTGGAAGGTCTCGGTTGGATTTTCATCGGTTCATCTCGTGGAGTGTGTGTTCGTTTGTTTTGCTTCCGCAAGTGTTCCTACATCATTCTTGATCATCCTAGGGTCAACACAACACTCTTCATGTGTGTGTGTGATCTTGGTGATCAATCTTGAGGCGGGTCGGGACATAGGCCGAATTCTTTGAAGAATTTTTATCGGCTCCCATTCACCCCCCCTCTGGTCGCCTTCTCGGTCCTTCAATTGGTATCAGAGCCGGTGTGATCACGTGTTGAGCTTAACCGGCTTTGTGATCCGAAGGCGACATGGAGAAAGGTGCGATCAAGCTCTTGGTCTTCGATGGGGAAGATTTTCCCTATTGGAAGTCTCGCACTCAAGCCTATCTCATGAGTCAGGGCATCGGGATATGGAGCATTGTGCAAACCAACTACGAGATCCCTGAGAACATGGAGACGGCGCAACAAGGTACGATCACTCAATTCGATAACAACTCTAAGGCTGTTAACATCTTGCTTTCCGCCATCGGTAGAAAGGAGTACGATCGCATTGCACACCTTAAGACCGCGCATGCCATATGGGAGACACTTTGCTCCTATCATGAAGGCACTAACCAAGTTAAGACCATGCGTAGAGATTCGTACAACAGGCAGTACCAGACCTTTGCACAGCTGCCTGGCGAGTCACTAGATGCTACGTTTGCTAGATTCGAGTCCATAGTGTGTCATCTCAGAGCTTGTGGTAATCTTGTTTACACTGACAATGAGCGTGCTAAGCAATTGCTTTACTCACTAGATGAGAACACTTGGGGTGTGAAGATCTCCGCACTGGAGGAATCCCCCGACTTTGGCACACTCACCTGCGAGCAGCTCTATAGCAAGCTCAAGTCTCACGAGCTCTCTAGGAAGTCACGTCCGAACCACAATGCATCCACTAGTATGGCCTTGATGACTGACTCTCATGGTAATGCATCTTATGGGACTAACCCCTCTCACAAATCTACTTTGGAGTTTGCTCTCTCTTCTTTGGTTGCAGCTTCAGATGAACAGGTGGAGTCCCTTCCAGAGGAGGATCTTGCCTTGCTGATCAGGAAGTTCAAGCGCTCCTTCAACAACAGAAGAGATAGGAGAGGTGGTGATCCCCGTGGCTGCTACGAGTGCGGCGATCCTCGTCACTTCATCGCCGACTGCCCCAAGCGCAAGAAGAAGTTCGACTACACCGACCGCCAAGGAGAAGAACCCAAGAAGAAGAACAACTTCTTCAAGAAGGGCAAGAACACCAAGAAGAAGATAGCGAAGGTGGTCGCAAGGGCACTTGTGGCTTCCCTCAGCGACGTCGACTACTCTACGGGCGACGATATCTCAAGCGCTGAGGAGGAGATGGAGAAAGCGGAGAAGTCAAAGGACAAGAAGAAGACTTCCGACTTCACCGGGCTCTGCTTCATGGCAAAGGATGATCCCTACTCCGACTCCGACTCCGAGACAAGCAAGGTATCACAAACTCGTGAGGAGCTCGTCTTTCAAAATGAATACTTGCGTACTGCATTGTTTGAGCAAGATAAGAAGCTAGTTGAGGCTGTGCGCAAGAATCGAAAGCTAAAGTCCAAGCTTGAAGATACCAATGTTGATCTTGCTTTTCTCAAGTCTCGTGTTGATGAGGATAGGGTGGTAGAGTGTGAGTCTTGTGCTGTTGTAATGAGTGAGCTGGTTTCTTTGAAAGATGTGCATGCTCAAGCTGCCGGTCAGCTTGAGAATGCTTTGAAAGAGCTAGAGGAGCTCAAGGCTCGACCTCTACTCTTGGGTGCTTGCAAGACTTGCCCTAAGCTCACACAGGACTTGGATAGTCAATTGTCCAAAGTCAAAGAGCTAGAGGCAAAATTGCTAAGTGGTTCTCGTGCTACACCACCACCATGTGTTGTGTGTGTTTCTCTGAAGAGTGATCTTGTTGCCACCAAGGATGAGAACCTAAAGCTATCCCAGGAAGTTGAGTACCTCACCACTCGCCTCACAAGAACCAAGGAGAGTGAAAAGAAAATCGAGAGTGACTTGCTGAGGGTTAAGGAAGGTTCAACTCAAGGATACAACTTGGGTTTGGGTTATGAGAGGTGTGAGAAGGAGAGTGAAAATGTGGGTAAGTTTGTACCAAGCTCCAACCTCCAAGATGAGAGTGAGAAACTTAAACCCACCGACACCTACTACCCATCAAACCCAAAGCCATCCTTTAACCCAAGAGAGGTAAAGAAACAAAAGCAACAATCCAAACCACCTACACAACCAAAACCAAAACCCAGGAATGTGTTTACTTGCATGTTTTGTGGTAGGGATGGGCATTTGGATGAGTTTTGCTTTAGAAGGAAGAGAATTGAAAGGAGGCAAGCTGAGTTAGCTAGGAATGCAGTCTATCATTCCCTTGACTATCCGCCTCACACTCCTTCTCGTGTTTACAGTGGACTTGGTCATCGCTCATATGACTTTGGTTCACGAAACAGAGGACTTGAGTCACGACGCTTTGATGGCCCACGTTTTCCCTTTCGTGGTGTCCATCCGCAGCGTGGATATGGTCATCCCTCATATGACTTGTATCCCTGTGACATGAGGAGTGAGTCTAGACGCTTTGACGATCCACGTCGTCCCTATCGTGGTACTCGTCCCATGCGTTCCAATGATCAAGTGCGTAGAACTGTTTTTACTTCTGCAGGTCGTGTGGTTAGGTGCTGGATTCCTAAAACTTATCTCTCTAACCCAGCACTGACCCCTCGATCTTTTCTTCACGTTCTATGTAGGTAGCTGATGGAGGCCTGGAGGACAAGTGGTTGATGGACTCCGGTTGTTCGCGCCATATGACCGGTGATACTAGATGGTTTCTCCAGCCTCATCCCCGTGAAGCAAATTGACTATGTGACATTCGGGGACAACAAGAAAGGTAGAGTAAAAGCAATTGGCGCTGTCAAGGTAAATGACTCCTTCACTCTCAAGGAAGTAGCCCTAGTAGAGCATCTAAAGTATAATCTGCTTTCTGTTCTCAATTGTTGGATGATGAAATGAAGTGATCTTTAAGAGGAATGCATCTCGTGTTGTTGATTCGACTGGTGCTTTGATTTGCAATTTTCACGATTGACAGAGTTTTTTCGTGCTGATTTTGTTTCTTCTTCTGGTTCTCACAAGTGTTTGTTCGCTCAACCTTCTTCTGAGCTTTGGACATGGCATAGGAGACTGGGTCAATGAGCTTTGACTTGTTTGTGTCGCTTAAGTGGCCTAGATTGATCCGAGGATTGCCTAAGCTCAATTTGAGAAAAACCTGTTTTGTGCACCTGTCGTCATGGCAAAATGGTTGCCGCTTCTCATCCACCAATCATTTTGGTGATGACTAGCAGCCTGGGCATTGCTCATATGGACACTGTTGGTCCTGCTCGGGTTCGTTCAGCTGGTGGGAAGTGGTATGTCTTGTGGTCGTTGATGACTTTCTCGCTACTCCCTGGTCTTTTTCTTGAGAGCAAGGATGAAGTGTTTCATCACTTTCGGAGCTTGGCTTTGAGGTGTTCAAGGAACCCTGGTGCATACGAGCTAATCCGCAGTGATAATGGCACCAGAGTTCAAGAACTCCTCATTCAGTGCTTCTGTCTTGAGAATGGTCTTGAGCACCAATTTCTCTGCACCTCGTGTTCCTCAGCAAAATGCATAGTTGAAAGAAAGAACAGAACCCTTGTTGAGATGGCCCGGACGATGCTTGATGAGCATAGGACTCCGAGGCGGTTCTGGGCTGAAGCCATTAGCACCGCTTGCTATGTTTCTAATCGGGTTTTCTTGCGCTCAATTCTTAATGTGACTTCTTAATGAGCTACGTTTTGGGAGGAGCCAAGGGTTTCTCATTTTGCGTGCTTTTGGTTGCAAGTGCTTTATTCTCAGCGTGGCAATTTGGATAAGTTTGAGTCAAGATCTTCCGATGGCATTTTTTCTTGGTTACACCCACATGGTCATGCTTATAGGGTTTTGAACTTGGTGTTTGCTATCCTTATGGCATTGTTTTGAGGGGGAGTTGGCTTCTTTGTAATATGTATCTTACTTTTCTCCTCGCATTTGCATTGCATTGTAAGATAAGCATCATGTATAATATGCATCTTTAGAAGAAGCTCAACCTTCATGTCTCCTTGTATTTATTGTTGCTATGATTGAGTTTGAGCTAAGTTTGTGTGTTGCTAGTAGCAAGCTTTTAAACTTAGGCTCTTTTAGATAGTATGGCATAGTTTCATTTGAGCAAGCTAGCTAAACTTTGAGATGAAAATTGGCTTTTGTGAGGCTTATGATCTATGCATGCCTATGTTTGTTCATCATGTGTATGCTTGTTTTTATCCTTGTCAAGACTTGTTTTAAGGCTTTTTCAGAAAATGTCTTGACTCGGCAACTTATTGTTTGGGGGATGGACTTTGGCAAATGTTTAGCTCATGATGGGACTTTGGGGGACAAATGTCCTTTTGCCAAAAGGCATACTCATTTGCTTTGTGCCTAATTTCTAAAATCAAGTTGATCTTTTGTGCAAAATGCAAAAAAATCCAATACGGTGCCTTGAAGCCTCGGGGTGTTTTGCCGTAACCAGTCGTGCGACCCTCCGCTTGGATAAGAGTTACTACTTGAGGATGAAAAATTAAAGACAAGCAAAAGCTTGCAATCTTCACTTGATCAAATTGAGTCTTTGTTGCATATGTGAGCGTTTGTCAAAGCACAAATCTTTCCGAATGTTTGTTGCTTGAGTTGAGAATGACACTTGCTAGTTTTCATGGATTCACTTAATGCTGTTTGCCTTGGATAGGGATGATCATCTGTGGTGACCATGCTTTTCATGATATAGCAAATTTGAATCTATCTTGCTCAATTTAATCTTCATGCTTAGCTGTCTAGTTCTTTGCTTTTGTGCTATGCTCCTATTAATGGCCTTCGTGCAATTGTGAGCTCATGCTTTTACACTTCAAGGTTCTATGCTTGTTCATAGCAATGATAAATGCTTGTTGACATGATTTTTGAAGCTTGGTAGGATTCCCACCTCATGCATTGCATTTTTGGCTCTCTTGTATCTTGATGAGTTCATTGCCAAAGGGGGAGAAATATTGATAAGTTTGCATCTCAGATAGATATCAAGGGAGAAAATACCTTTGAAATGCTTTGGGGGAGTTTTGGCGAAAATGCATCATCTCTTGTTTTCAGGACAGAAACCCCCACCGGACTATCCGGTCGCCTACCGGACTGTCCGACGGCCGGAGTATCCGGCACAGTACCGGATTATCCGGGCATTTCGCATTGCATGAGAAGTTGCACCACTTCAGGGGGAGTTTTTCTTTAAACCCTTTTTGTTCTGATTTTTTCCTGAGTCTTTGTGGTTCTTTGCGACTTTGTGCCACTTTCTTTGCCAACTCTTGGTTTTTGTGATCCTTTGCTACTCGATGGTCATTTGCTTCCATTTTTCTTGGTTTTGGACCATTAAGTTAGCTTTCTTGGTTTCGCATTTCAAACTTTGGATTCTTGAGATTGGTGTTGTTGTCAATGTACTCATCAAGGGGGAGATTGAGGAACCATGTTGAGATGTGCCATGGTTCATGATGTGATGAGTAATTGACAACGAACGAGTTTGAATTGAACTTGAGGTTCGGGTTTGAATTGCGGGATTTTGAGGTTTGCATGAGCATGTATATTGTTTATGTTTATGGCTAACCGGAGTTGGTGAAGGTGATGGGAAGAATGGAGGGATGGAGAAATGTGTTTGCTTGTCTAATGATGTGTAGGTCAATGGAGTCAACTTGATGGTCAACGGCAAGAGGATCGGGAGGGAACAAGCGGGAGGCTTGGGTCCGGGCGATCGAGAGGCCGGGTGAGGTCAAGGGTGATCCACACCGTACACATGACGGACAAGAAGCACGGAGGGTTTCGCGGTTTGGCCTCAAAACCGTGGAGGTGATAAGACGGCGGGTTGACCAAGTCAAGAGGCGAACGGGAGGCCGAGTCAAGTGAAGGGTCCCGACGGGCTGGACGAGAAGACTTGACGGCGAGGTTCGCGGGACGAGGTGACACGCGTCGACATCGAGGTGGTTTCCCTGCCCCGGTTTATGCCTCAAAACCGGCGGGCGGACGGTTTCCCGGTTTGGGCCTCAAAACCGGCGGCGGCGCATGGTGGTGTACGTGGCACATCGCGAAGGTTGCGTCGAGGCGAAGCGAAGTCGTGAATGGACCGATGGCGTTCGGGCGAAGGAAAAAGAGTTGGACGATTTTGCCCCTAGTGGTAGGTGGGAGTATGTAATACCTTAGGGGTATGTTGGGAAAGAGAAATGCCTATATAGGGAGGTGGAGTTGGCTGGCCACCTTGACCTTTGAGGACCAGTTTTGCATCTAGGTATAGGACTAGCTAGGGGAGAGCTAGAGAGAGATGAGAGGAGAGGGAACAAGGTGAGAGCTTGTATCTTCAACTTTCAACAAGAGAGGGAGGAAGTGGGAGTGGCGGCGCCTAGCCATGTACCTATGAATCTCGTGATTGAATCAATGGAATGATGTTTGTTTGAATCAATCTCGTGCTCTTTTCTTCGTCCCCATCTTATTCCCGAATTCATCTTTTTCCCCATTTTCGGAGCTATTTTCGGGTGATTTTTGATCTTCCTTTTGGCTGCGATTTGGGTCGGTTTTCTTGGATGGATTCGGAGCTAGGACGTGTGGAACATGCCTTGATTGATCTTGCACAAGATCTCCCCACGAGTACCTCGAATTTGTGGATTTCGTCTAAGTTTGACCAAACCCTTGTTCTTGCACGTGATCTGAAATTCGAGGGGATTTGGTTGTTTTTTGGTATGGATCCACTTGGATGAGGTTCCCAATCTTGTCACGCACCTAGGGTTCAAGTTTGGTGATTTTTGAAGGTCGTTTGATTGGGTTTCGGATTTTGGAGCAACCGGTCGCGCGTTTTTGTTCTTGCTGTTTATCGCCTACCGGAGTATCCGACCGAGTACCGGAGTATCCGGACCTGGTACCCACCCGACCGGACTATCCGACACATTACCGGAGTATCCGTCCTGATACCTTCCGGAGTATCCGGCACCCTACCGGAGTATCCGGACCTGATACCTTCCGGAGTATCCGGCACTCTACCGGAGTATCCGGACCTGGTATCCGACCGGAGTATCCGATACCGGAGTATCCGACGATTACCGGACTATCCGGTGGAAGGTCTCGGTTGCATTTTCATCGGTTCATCTCGTGGAGTGTGTGTTCGTTTGTTTTGCTTCCGCAAGTGTTCCTACATCATTCTTGATCATTCCTAGGGTCAGCACAACACTCTTCATGTTGGTGTGTGATCTTGGTGATCAATCTTGAGGCGGGTCGGGACATAGGCCGAATTCTTTTGAAGAATTTTTATCGGCTCCCATTCACCCCCCTCTGGTCGCCTTCTCGGTCCTTCAAGAGGGCAAGCAATTTCATACTGGAAGAACCTTGATGACCTTCTCGTCCATGGCTCCGGATCTGCTTGCTTCCTCGAGAGCCGGATCGATCTGCTTGCTTTTGGAGGAGGTAGCTAGCGAGCCTGCCTGTGCTAATGGTCACTTCTCAATTGCGTCGTGGAGATGGGTGGAGAGCTGGTGCCTGGTGGTAGGAATATAAATCCGGCGAAGCTGCTGCGTGCTGTACTTGTGAGAGAGACAGAGATATAACGGGAGGAAGAGTAAAGCAGAGAGGTGCGACGTGTCGAGCTAGCGCGATGGACCTGGTTTGTTGGCCGGTGCATATGATGTTTCTTCCGAGGAATTTCGTTGAACCATTTTTATTCAGAAACTGAATATTAGTTATTCTATTATTTGAAACTCATCGCCTTCACCATCATTTGCTTTCCAGAAATAAAAGTTATACCTGCTAGCTTAATCCATATCTACTACAAATAAGTACTAGCTAGCACACAGTTTTTTTTTTTTTTGGGATAATGAAGTACTAGTACACAGTCACTTGAGTTTGGGGGTGGGGGAAATGGAGAGCTGCCTGCCTGTGGACTTGCTGATAAGCAGCTCGATGCAGCAACGCCAGATAGCATGTGGCCCCCACAACCCGCCACGTGTCAATCGATCTCTCACTCGCTAATGCGCATAGATACATACGACGTGTCGACCTCTAGATGGATGCAGCTTGGTTATGGTTGCTTCATAGTATCTTTTTTTTTTTTTTTGAGACTGCTTCATAGTATCTTGCTTGCTTGCAGAACGTTAATTATCTCGCTTATCTGGCTATATCTAGACAAGTCGTCCGAGCCATGTTCCACCTATCAATCAGTAAAAGAAAAGAGATGGAAGTAGCTGGTAGCTAGGGAGAGATGCATAGCGAAGTAATAAAGCGGGTAGCTATGTTGTTCCTTTGCAAAACTTGGAGGCAGGAAGCAACCGGCCTGCTGCCGAGCTTGCCGTTTGCGGCTAAGGTATAGGAGATGGAGACGCAGCACATGCATCGAGCATGGGGTCACCCAGCTGAAATATTGTCGAATGCACGCATTGGTTTTCTTATAGGGGTACTCATCTTGTACGCACACTTGTCTAAAGAAAAAGAAACCTCTTTTCTGTTGGTAGTACTAGTCTGAGACGACGTAAAGCTAGTGTTCTTAGTATGGATGGTACAACATTTTAAGGTAAAACTAGCTAGTGAAAACCTTTGTTATCTAGATCGCTAAAATTAAGTTACTAAGCTGCATTACTAATCCTAGATTCTAGTGGCCTCATCGGAGTGGCGCTTGCTTCCTCGACGCATCAGATACAAGCTGGAGTAGCGTAGGGGAATACGAAGATTGCTGCTGCTTGTGGCTGATAATAAGTACAGCCAGCTGCCGTGAATCCAGCAATGCGAGAGTCACAGCCACTGGCGGCCATGCATGTGATCGTTGTGAATATGTCAGAGAGACAGAGTGCTCGATCGATGGATACGTACAGCTAATCTTGCATTCTTTCTTGGTTTGGTTGCTCGTCTAGCCATGCTATTAGCTTGATCTATTAATGCTCGTCAAATAAACGAAAAAGAGGCGGATGGGTCGTTGATCCAATAGCAGCTTGCCGTTTCCGGATAAGGTGTGCTGCTGTTCACGGTCGGCCAGCCGGAGAGATGTCACATTCAATCCTGACTTGTCTTTTGAACGGAGACGCGTGCATGTGGTCCATCTTGCATAGATGCAGCGTACGTACTCGTCACAAGACTACTACTAATGTGCATTGGATTGTTGATCGATTCGCATCCACATGCAGCTGAGATTCAACCTCAGCAGAACAGAACGGAGCTCAGATATAGATCGAGACCACTTTCTTTACTTGCGCACAAACTATTTTCAGAAGGTTCATGTAAGAACATGCATAATTTTCAGAAACCATTTTAACATTGCACTATGAATCTGCCTTCTGATCAGTGAAAGCACTGCATAGATAGTCCATCAACAATATGATATATCTCACAGAGAGCACAATCTCTTGCTGCACACATAACTAGTAAATTAGATAGAGTCCATCGATCGTCCGTACCAGAGCATGCTAATTAGCAAGGACGACAGTCACTAATCAACATATATATGCAGCAAACTAGTTAATAAAGTTCTTAAGCTGCGATCTGAATACATGGAGCTCCCATCCCAGCAGGATGGATCGGACAGGCCGGAATCGATCGACGGATGTCACTCACTCCGGTCCTCCGATGAGGAGGGAGATGAGGCTGATCAGGTCGCCAGCGAGGTAGACGACGACGCTTGCGCCGCACAGGATTATGAGCCCGATCTCCCCCGGGAAGGCGTCGATGACGATGAGGCACATCCTGGCGAGTATGCAGTGGGCGACGGTGGCGGAGACGACGGCCACCAAGGCGAGGCACCAGCGGCTTCGCGCGTGGCGGCGCGGGAGCAGCAGCCCCACCGCGGCCGCGGCCCCTTGCGGCACGGCGAGCCACAGGAAGCCGTCCCCGAAGGAGTCGTCATCTGGCGCGGGCGTCGGGTCGGGACACTGAAACAAGATCCACGCGCTCTGCAAAATAGAATACAGTGTTGGTGATGCATCACCTTTGTTTCATCAGGCCAGGAATTTATTAACTGGTGAGTGGTGATTTACAATTACACACAGCATGCATCGACCAGCTGATTGATTACCTCGCTCTGGCTGCAGGGCCAGGGGATCGGGATGTAGGAAAGAAGGATGCCAACGGCCACGCCGCAGGCGAAGCGGAACGCCCAGCTCAAGATAACCTGGACTGACAGCAGCATCTTCTTCTTCTTCTTGATTTCCATGGACGTCACCGGCCACACCTTGTTGTCCACCATCAACGGAGATGGCACCTCGACGACCTTCTCGTCCTCCATGGCTACAGCCACCTGCAAGGGGATCACGAGCAGCGGATACAAATTAACCAACTTCGATCGAATGAAACGTAGGAGCAGAAGGAGGAAATAAAAGTCATCAGATAGAGCAGAGCAAGGCCTAGCTAGGGGGTGGTGGAGGCAGGAATGGGGAGGGCAAGCAATTTCGTACCTGAACCTTGATCACCTTCTCGTCCATGGATCCGGATCTGCTTGCTTCCTCGAGAGCCGGATCGTTCTGCTTGCTTTTGGAGGAGGTAGCTAGCGAGCCTGCCTGCTCTTGCGACTTGCGTCGTGTGAGATGGTGGAGAGCTGGAGGTAGGAATATAAATCCGGCGAAGCTGCTGCGTGCCTGTGAGAGAGACAGAGACAGAACAGGAGCAAGAGTAAAGCAGAGGCGCGACGTGTCGAGCTACCGCGATGGACCCGGTTTGTTGTGCACGGGTAGGCCGGTGCAGAAAATGTAACACTAATTATGTTTGTTAATTAGTACCTCGCCAAGACACGTTGTTGCTCCATCTATCAACATATGAGAGAGAGAGAGAGAGATTTACGAGTAACTTCAGCTTTGATATTTATTTACTCATTTAAATTTAGAGTAAAATATCCATCAAACACACTGCGGCTGAAACGTGCATCTGATGTTGATTTTGACCTTAATCTATTACATATATAATTAACCAAGAAAATAAACCTTCATGTCGCTCTCAAGGCCTAGAAATTACCACGTTAATTGTAAAATACTGAAAATTCACACGTTAATCCGAGAAAATAGGAAGAGAAAATTACCCACCACTCATTATAAAACAATTAGTCAAAAAACTCATAAAAATATTTATAAAATAGCTAAATTCAAAATAATAAAATAACTAAAAATACCCCTCACACCTGTTTCTAAATTACGCACCATGCCATTATGAGTCAAAAAATAGCTAAATTCATAATAATAAAAAATAACAAAAAATATCCTTCACACCTATTTCTAAATTACCTTCCATGCCCTTACAAGTCCAAAAAAAACAACATTTGGATTATAAAAAATAGCTAAAAATATCTCTAATTCTTATTTTTAATTTAACAACCATACCGTATGAGCAAATAGCTAAATTTGGAATAATAAAAATATCCAATAAACACTTAATCCCGAATCCTTAAATACACCGTTATAAAAATACACCGTGATATATGTCTAGCTCGAATGGCACATTATCTTATTTTTAGCATGACACATTTCCTTCGAAAGATTTATTTGTAGTACGAAACATTCTTATTTTCCTACCATGAGATATGTTAGTTGTTTAGCATGCCACGTTTGTACCAACGTCACTTCTAAAATAAACTAAATATATTGTTAGATAAATGATGAATCATCTCACACTCAAATAGGAACGGTGAGAAATTCTACAATCTATTTTATAGGTAATAACAATAAACCATGTCAAACTTCTATAATAATATAAAAATATTTTAAATAGTATAGTATGTCTAGCCGCGCAATTGCGCGGCCAGCCATACTAGTTTAATTTAACAGGTGAGGTGGGATAATATTATTTTTTATTTCTTCCGAGGAATCTTGTTGAACCATTTTTATTTAGGAACTGAGTATTTATTATTCTCTTATTTGGAACTCATCGCTATCATCATCATTTGCTTTCCAGAAATAGAAGTTATCCCTGCTAGCTTAATCCATATATATGTATATACTACAAATAAGTACTAGCACACATTTTTTTTTTTGGATAATGAAGTGCTGGTACACTGTTGATCCACACATGCAAATAACTACTACTAGTAGAGAGAGTACTGGTAGGATCAGAAATTAGTAAATACAAGAAATTCAGCAAGGTTAAGCAAGCTGGAATTTAAGATCGGAATGCAATGCATCTCGCTAATTAAGCATCTGGTCCCCAGGCGGCGCTGGCGAATGCGTAGAGGATGGTCGCGCCGACCACCGTGCGATGGACGGCGGCGCGGAACTGATAGCCGTGGACGACGAGGGCCGACTCGACGAGAAGGACGAAGCCGTAGAGCGACCAGGTAATCCACGCCAAGGACACGTAGATGAAGCGGCGGCGAAAGGTGCTTCCCGGCGACAGCAACAGCAGCGTCGACGCCGCCTCAAGCGCCACGAGCGTGGTGTTGTTGATCAACGTGGCCGAGGAGGCGCGCAGGACGGCGAAGTCCGCCGCCGGCAGCACGCGCTGGAGACGGATGAAGACGAGGTCGATGGTGACGACGATGATGCCGCAGCTGGTCACCAGCGCCCAGATGTAGACCTCTGTCAGTGTCATCATCCGATCAGGCACGACTGCTCCCTCACTGTTCTGCGTCCAGCATGCATGGAGATGAAGTGAATCAAGAACTAGACAGATGGGAAGTGAATGAAGAAGTCACCGGTGAGAGGGAGCTCACCGGAGTCGGAGGAGGAGGAGGACCGGATGGAGAGCAGGCAGTCCGTGGCTCCGTGCTTCCTTTTTATTTATTTTGCTTGTGAGTTGTATGGTCTCTACACTATGCGAGAGCAGCTGGTACTTGTAGAATTTGTGGGGACTGGATCCAGATGGATGACCTCCATCTAGTATGTACTGAAGCAAATTAAAGAGGAGCCTGCAGAGGCCAGGTTGCCGTTGCATATTGCTAGACTTGCTCGTCTCACTTGATCAGCAACACTGACGAGTTCAGGTGCATGTTTTCAGCTAAGGTCTCTCTCGTTGTTCGTCATCATATCAAATCACATCCAATCCTTTACGTCGCCAAAAGAAAATGAAAAGATCTCATCACATCCATGTCTCCCATGATCAATGAGCTAGCACATGCTCGCTGAAAGGCAGCTAGTACGTAGTAGTCCCTCGCATGCACACAGCATTTTCCCTTTCCTTTTCTTTTTGGGCATACATCACGCACACACTCGTCTGAAAATGTTGTTATTATTACATAGCTTATAGAGTCTCGATTGATACAATGGCTACCAGAGCCATGTGATCCACTGTGTAACATTGCGTAATCCACTCGATCCGTCTACCAGCCGGTGGCAGTAGAAAATATCTATGGCCGGCCACGTGATCGATCCTTGACAAAACAAGAAATAAAATTGTGGTCAAGGATAACGCGTTTGTTCATAGGTATATGGGTGCAGCTGCAGCGTTGCTTGCTGTGTCAGGTCAGGTGAGGCCTGCCATCTGCTGCGCCTGTGAGAATTAAAGGGATCGCGCGTGAGCTCTTCGCCCACAGATCAGCATGCAGGTGGTAACTTAAACGGATCGTTTTGAATCGGTGCATCCAGGAAAAATTAGGAGGATGACAACGGCGCATAGTTTTTTTCTGTCTTATCTCACAAATGAAAGAGCTAGCGACACTAAACTTATGTACGGTCTTGATTGCAACCTCTTACTATGAGATTCTTATTATTTTTACGGGGCAAAAATGAAACTCGAAAGTATGTTCACCATTTTCAGAAACAACTTTAGTCATTACACAATGGATCTTCCATTCAATGCACGCGCAGCTAAATTACCTCCAATGCTAGTTTCTTTTTTTTAGAGAGCAAACGCCATGCTAATTTCATGAACAAAATAAGCTGCGGGACTATATGATCATACAAGCATAATGAAAGTCGCATAATATATCAAAGACTCCGTAGTTTGACCTAACTAGCTAGCTAGATGGTCAGTCAGATCAATATGTTATATGTAGTACTACTATATGGTGCCCCATATAGTACAATCTGGAACACATGCTAAATATACTATGTAGTAGAGCATTATAATTACACACACATATAAATAACTAGATAGAGTTCATCGATCACACTACTAGTACTCGATCATCATCATGCACGATGAGCAAACTAATTAAGCTAATAAGGTACCAACACAACAGAAGCAAACTAATAATTAAGATCTGAGAGTGATCTGAATGCATGGAGCTCCCGGACCAGATTGGAGCATTAGATGGTGACAACGCGTAATGTCGTTGTCAGTACTCCGGTCCACTGATGAGGAGGGAGAAGAGGCCGAGCAGGTCGGCGCCGAGGACGAGGATGCTGACCCCGCCGACCAGGATTGTGAACAAGATGTCTCCCGGGTTGGCGGCGATTAAGACGAGGGCCGCCCTGGACTCCATGTAGTGCGCGACGGTGGCGGAGACGATGGCGACCAAGGCGAGCCACCAGCGGCTCCTGGCGCGGCGGCGCGGGAGCAGCAGCCCCACCGTGGCGGCGGCGGCCTGGGGCACGGCGAGCAACAGGAACCCCTTCAAGAAGGAGGCCACCTTAACATCTTGCGCGGGCGTCAGCTCGTGGGGCTGCAGGATCGTCGAGATCTGCGTCGTCTATCGTACCATACAACGGCGCCACGCCAACAATTAACGAGTCATCAAGGAATTGAACTAGCTGCTAGTAATTTCCAGCACGCGATGAGTTTGATTGTTACCTGGCCCTGCTGGCCGCTGGGGCTGGGGATGGGGATGTCGGCGAAGAAGATGGCAATGCCGATGCCCACGGTAACGGCCACCCAGACGGCGGCGAGGAGCGCCCACTTCAAGACCTCCTGGACTGACAGCAGCATCCGAAAACGAGACTTGCTCTTCTTCTTGACGCCCGTGGAACAAGTCACCGGAAGCAGCAGAGCCGCGTCCATGCTGGCTGGATCCGTCTGCAAGGGGATCAACAAAACACTCAACCAGAAAACAAGCAGGGCGAATGGAATGGGGAGCTAGGGCAGGTGGACTCACTTACCGGCGACTGGATCGATCGGAGCGGCGCCTGCTTGATCTGCTCCTGGTCTTGTCCTGTGGAGATGGAGTGGGCTAGCTGTGGCTGATCTGATAATAAGTAGCCAGCCGACCGATAGATGGAGCAACGCGCACAGAGAGCTCGATCGACTATGTGGCCCCCACAATCCGCGTCCGCGTGTCGAGCAACCAATAGCGCAGAAATGTAACGTGCTGTTTGCTGCAAAATTGTTGCGGCCATGTGAGTCATGGGCACATACGAGTGGTTCCGCTCCGTGTGTGTGAATCTACAGTCGATTACGATGGATGCAGACTCTGCAGCTAATCGCTTCAACGTACGTATGCATTCTAGTCTCTTGGTGGCAGCATGTTTGAAGGACCGAGAAGGCGACCAGAGGGGAGTGAATGGGAGCCGATAAAAATTCTTGCAAAGAATTCAGCCTATGTCCCGACCCGCCTCAAGATTGATCACCAAGATCACACACACACATGAGGAGTGTTGTGCTGACCCTAGGAATGATCAAGGATGATGTAGAAATTAAACACTTGCGGAAGCAAATCAAACAAAAGCACACTCCACTCAACCCGAGACCTTCCACCGGATATTCCGGTATGTTACCGGATACTCCGGACCTGAAAGTCCACCGGACACTCCGGTACGAACCCGGACACTCCGGACCTGGAAAACTGTCGGATACTCCGGTAACTTACCGGATACTCCGGCAACTTGTCGGATACTCCGGCAGACTCGAAACAGCACGCGAAAACGGACGAACTAAAATCCGAAACTCAACCAAACGACCTTCAAAAATCACCAAACTTGAACCCTAGGTGCGTGACATGATGGGGAACCTCATCCAAGTGGATCCATACCAAAAACCCAACCAAATCCCCTTGAATTTCAGATCACGTGCAAGAACAAGGGTTTGATCAAACTTGGACGAAATCCACAAATTCGAGGTGCTCGTAGGGAGATCTTGAACGAGATCACTCAAGCCATGTTCCCATACATCCTAGCACCGAATCCATCCAAGAAAACCATCCCAAATCGCAGCCAAAAAAGAGATCGAACAATCACACGAAAATAGCTCCGAAAATAGGGAAAAAGATAAATTCGGGAATTAGATGGGGAGGAAGAACGAGAGCACGAGATTGATTCAAACAAACTTCATTCCATTGATTCAATCACGAAATCCATAGGTACAAAGCTAGGGCGCCGCCCTCTTCCTCCCTCTCTTGTTGAAAGTTGAAGATACAAGCTCTCACCTTGTTCCCTCTCCTCTCATCTCTCTCTAGCTCTCCCCTAGCTAGTCCTATCCCTAGATGCAAATGACTTGGTCCCTCAAGGCTCAAGGTGGCCAGCCAACTCCACCTCCCTATATGGGCATTTTCTCTTTCCCAACATACTCCTAAGGTATTACATACTCCCACCTACCACTAGGAGCATAATCGTCCAACTCTTTTTCCTTCGCCCGAACGCCATCGGGCCCTTCACGACTTCGCTTCGCCTCGACGCAACCTTCGCGATGGTGCCACGTACACCACCATGCGCCGCCATCGGTTTTCAGGCCCAAACCGGGAAACCGTCCGCCCGCCGGTTTTGAGGCATAAACCGGGAAACCACCTCGATGTCGACGCGTGTCACCTCGTCCCGCGAACATTGCCGTCAAGTCTTCTCGTCCCAGCCCGTCGGGACCCTTCACTTGACGCGGCTTCCCGTTCGCCTCATGACTTAGTCAACCCGCCGTCTTCATCACCTCTACGGTTTTGAGGCCAAACCGCGAAACCCTCCGTGCTTCTTGTCCGCCACTTGTACGGTGTGGATCACTCTTGACCTCACCTGGCCTCTCGATCGCCCGGACCCAAGCCTCCCGCTTGTTCCTCCCGACTCTCGCCGTTGACCATCAAGTTGACTCCATTGACCTACACATCATTAGACAAGCAAACACATTTCTCCATCTCCTCCAATCCCATCACCTTCACCAACTCCGGTTAGCCATAAACATAATCAATATACATGCTCATGCAACCCTCAAAGTCCCGCAATTCAAACCCGAATCTCTAGTTCAATTCAAACTCATCCGTTGTCAATTACTCACCACATCATGAACCATGGCACATCTCAACATGGTTCTTCAATCTCCCCTTTGATGAGTACATTGACAACAATACCAATCTTAAGAATTCAAAGTTTGAAATGCGAAAACAAAAAAGCTCACTAGATGGTCCAAAACCAAGAAAAATAGAAGCAAATGACCATCAAGTAGCAAAGGATCACAAAAGCCAAGAGTTGGCAAAGAAAGCGGCACAAAGTCGCAAAGATCCACAAAGACTCAGGAAAAAGTCAGAACAAAAGGGTTTAAAGAAAAACTCCTCCTGAAGTGGTGCAACTTCTCATGCAATGCGAAATGCCCGGATAGTCCGGTACTGCGCCGGATGGTCCGGTGACCGGATAGTCCGGTAGGCAACCGGATAGTCCAGTGGGGGGTTTCTGTCCTGAAAACAAGAAATGATGCATTTTCGCCTAAAAATCCCCCAAAAGCATTTCAAAGTATTTTCTCCCTTGATATCTATCTGAGATGCAAACTTATCGAAATTTCTCCCCCTTTGGCAATGAACTCATCAAGATTACAAGAGAGCCAAAAATGCAATGCATGAGGTGGGAATTCTACCAGTCTTCAACAATCCATGTCAACAAGCATTTATCATAGCTATGAACAAGCATAGAACCTTGAAGTGTAAAAGCATGAGCTCACAATCGCACGAAGGCCATAATAGAGAGCATAGCACAAAAGCAAAGAGCTAGACAAGCTAAGCATGAAGATTGAATTGAGCAAGATATATTCAAATTTGCTATATCATGAAAAGCATTGCCACCACATGTATGATCATCCATATCCAAGGCAAAACAAGCATTAAGTGAATCCATAAAAACTAGCAAGTGTCAATCTCAATCCAAGTAACAAACATTCGGAAAGATGTGCTTTGACAAACGCTCACATATGCAACAAAGACTCAATTTAATCGAGTGAAGATTGCAAGCTTTTGCTTGTCTTTTATTTTTATCCTCAAGTAACCTCTTATCCAAGCGGAGGGTCGCACGACTGGTTACGGCAAACCCCGAGGCTTCAAGGCACCGTATTGGATTTTTAGCATTTTGCACAAAAGATCAAATTGATTTTACAAATTAAGCACAATAAGCAAATGAGTATGCCTTTTGGCAAAAGGACACCCCTAAAGTCCCATCATGAGCTAAACATTTGCCAAAGTCCATCCCTCAAACAATAAGTTGCCGCAGTGAAGACATTTTCTAATACTAGCCTTAAAACAAGTCTTGACAAGGATAAAAACAAGCATATACATGGTGAACAAACATAGGCATGCATAGATCATAAGCCTCACAAAAGCCAATTTTCATCTCAAAGTTTAGCTAGCTTGCTCAAATGAAACTATGCCATACTATCTAAAAGAGCCTAAGTTTAAAAGCTCGCCACTAGCAATCACACAATTTAGCTCAATCTCAATCATAGCAACAATAAATATAAGGAGACATAAAAGGTTGAAGCTTCTTCTAAAGATGCATATTATACATGATGCTTATCTTACAATGCAATGCAAATGCGAGAAAAGTAAGATACATATGTACAAAGAAGCCAACTCCCCTCAAACAAATGCCATAAGGATAGCAAACACCAAGTTCCCCCTGAAGAAATGCAAAGCGCTCGGCGTCTAGGGGCTTGCTGAGGATATCGGCCAATTGGTTGTGGGTATCAATGTATGTAAGCTCGATGTCCCCCTTGGCAACATGATCTCTCAAGAAGTGGTATCTCACCTCTATGTGTTTGACTCTCCCATGTAGGATTGGGTCTTTGGATAAGCATATGGCACTAGTGTTGTCGCACATAAGTGGAACACTCTTGTAGGTTAACCCATAGTCACTCAAAGTGAAAGTCATCCATAGGATTTGGGATAAGCAACTAGCAGCAGCAACATACTCAGCTTCGGTTGTGGATTGGGCTACGCCAGATTGCTTGCGTGAAGACCAACAAACAAGAGAAGATCCAAGAAAATGGCAAGTACCCGAAGTGCTCTTCCGATCAACTCGACACCCAGCAAAATCCGCATCCGAATAACCACAAAGAGAAAGAGTAGATGATGCAGAATACCAAATGCCGAATTCAAGGGTGTACTTGAGATACCTGAAAATGCACTTCACCGCTTGACGATGAGACTCCCTTGGTGAAGATTGGAAGCGAGCACAAAGACACACCGCGAAGTGTATGTCGGGCCTTGTCGCCGTGAGGTACAAGAGGGAGCCGATCATGCTCCGGTACTCCCGCTGGTCCACCGCTTCACCATCAAGATCCGGATCGAGCATGGTGGAAGTGACCATCGGGGTCGACATGGGC
This sequence comes from Eragrostis nindensis, assembly GCA_012490785.1. Classification (NCBI taxonomy): domain Eukaryota; kingdom Viridiplantae; phylum Streptophyta; class Magnoliopsida; order Poales; family Poaceae; genus Eragrostis; species Eragrostis nindensis. Next base: position 126,540 of record JAAXCT010000807.1, read on the forward strand.
TTGGTGTCCGACATGTCGAACTTCTTCATCAAGTCCTTCGTGTACTTGGCTTGATGAATGAAGATACCATGCTTGCATTGCTTGATTTGTAGACCAAGGAAGTAGGTCAGCTCGCTCATCATGGACATCATGAACTCATTTTCCATCATTGCCTGAAACTTAGACACAAGAGCATGAGATGAACCACCAAAGATGATATCATCCACGTATATCTGAACCAAAAGAAAGTCAGTGCTATGCTTGAGAGTAAACAAGGTTTTGTCCACACACCTCATCTCAAACCCGCGCTCTAGTAAGAAGGTTTTCAGCCTAGCATACCATGCCCTAGGTGCTTGCTTTAGCCCTTACAAAGCCTTCTGAAGCTTGTACACTCGGTTTGGGTACTTGGGATTTTCAAAGCCTGGGCATAAACTTCTTCCTCTATGTAGCCGTTTAGGAAAGCGCTTTTGACATCCATTTGGTAAAGCTTGAAGCCCTTAGACGTAGCAAAGGCTAGCAGGATTCTAATGGCTTCTAGACGCGCTACTGAAGCAAAGGTTTCCCCAAAGTCTAAGCCCTCAACCTGGCTAAACCCCTGAGCCACAAGCCTACCTTTGTTCTCACAACTAGACTACCCTATTTGTTCTAAACACCCACTTGGTTCCTATCACATTCACATTGGGAGGAGGCTCAACAAGGGTCCAGACTTTGTTTCTCTCAAAGTTTTCTAGCTCCTCATGCATGGCATTGACCCAATCGGAATCAGAAAGAGCGTGTCCAACATCTCGAGGTTCAAAGGAGGCAACAAAAGCAGAATTTGTAAAGCATGTGAGATGAGCAGACCTCGATCTTGTTGTCCTTTCATTTAGATTACCGATCATTTGGTGGGGAGGATGTCGACTTTGGATGTGTCGAGGGGCCTCTCTCTCGGAGCGTACCTCCTCCTCAACAACAGCTGGGGCTTGCTCAACGACGGCTGGAGCAGGGACCGGCTCAGGAGCAGGCAAAGTAGTAGGAAGTAGTGGTTCATCCTCATCTTCACCTGGAGCCGGTAGATCACCGTCTACAAAGATACTCTCTTCCATCTCCCTGTCACCTGCACACTCAACAACACCACTTGTACAAGGCATAGATTCATCAAAGGTTACATCGCAGGACTCCACGATGGTGTTAGTTTCCAAGTTCAAAACTCTGTAAGCATGACCATGTGGGGTGTAACCAAGAAAAATGCCATCGAAAGATATTGACTCAAACTTATCTAAATTGCCACGCTTAAGGATAAAGCACTTGCAACCAAAAGCACGCAAATGAGAAACATTTGGCTTCCTCCCAAAACGCAGCTCATAAGAAGTGACATTAAGAATTGAGCGCGAAAACCCGATTGGAAACATAGCAAGCGGTGCTAATGGCTTCAGCCTAGAACCGTCTCGGAGTCCTATGCTCATCAAGCATCGTCCGGGCCATCTCAACAAGGGTTCTGTTCTTTCTTTCAACATGCCATTTTGCTGAGGAACGCGAGGTGCAGAAAACTGATGCTCAAGGCCATGTTCTCGACAGAAAGATCAAAGGAGGAGTTCTTGAACTCGGTGCCGTTATCACTGCGAATTGCTCGCATTGCACCAGGGTGTTCATTGAACAGCCTCAAAGCCAAGCTTCGAAAGTGATGAAACACTTCATCCTTGCTCTCAAGAAAGAAGACCCAAGAGTAGCTAGAAAAGTCGTCAACGACCACAAGAACATACAACTTCCCACCAGCTGAACAAACCCGGGCAGGACCAACAGTGTCCATTTGAAGCAATTGCCCAGGCTGCTCAGTCATCACCAAATTGATTGGTGGATGAGAAGCGGCAACCATTTTTCCATGACGACAAGGTGCACAAACAAGGTTTTTCTCAAATTTGAGCTTAGGCAATCCTCGGATCAATCCTAGGCCACTTAAGCGACACAACAAGTCAAAGCTCATGTGACTCAGTCTCCTATGCCATGTCCAGAGCTCAGAAGAAGGTTGAGCGAACAAACACTTGTGAGAACCAGAAGAAGAAACAAAATCAGCGCGAAAAACTCTGTCAATTCGAGAAATATTGCAAACCAAAGCACCAGTTGAATCAACAACCCGAGAAGCATTCCTTTTAAAGATCACTTCGTTGCCATCATCCAACAATTGAGAAACAGAAAAGCAGATTGTACTTTAGATGCTCTACTAGGGCTACTTCCTTGAGAGTGAAGGAGTCATTTACCTTGACAGCGCTAATTGCTTTTACTCTACCCTTTTTGTTGTCCCTGAATGTCACATAGTCAATTTGCCTCACGGGGGTGAGGCTGGAGAACCATCTAGTATCACCGGTCATATGGCGCGAACAACCAGAGTCCATCAACCACTTGTCCTTCAGGCCTCCATCAGCTACCTACATAGAACGTGAAGAAAAGATCGAGGGTTCAGTGCTGAGGTTAGAGAGATAAGTTTTTGGAATCCAGCACCTAACCACACGACCTGCAGAAGTAAAAATAGTTCTATGCACTTGATCGTTAGAACGCACGGGACGAGTACACACGACCTGTTGATTATATCAGATGCTCCACTAAATATCAATCACGGCACGGTTTTTTTTTTAGCAATAATCACGGCACGTTTATAGACTGGCGTGTGAAGGACGGGTCTGAAGGGAGTCCGGCTCGGATCGGAATCCACTCAACAACTAGTGGATCGAATGGGCCGCAACGGGCGAGCTAGTATTAGGAGCCGTATTGGGCCCTAATGGGCTACCAGCCCATCAACCGCGGCTAAATCGCCGCCGATCTATATGTAGCTCGCTCTACAAAATTCTTTTGATAGAACACTTTAAGATTAATACGAACGGACATCGAAAGGCCCACGCACGCTGCTGGTTGAGAGGGAGAGCACAGATAGGCGACACGTGGTGCATTCTGATTGGAGCGGGTGGAAGGTGGGAGGAAAAAAACGATTTCCAAACTTTAAACGCATTTTTCTCTTAAACCATAAGTCCGTTTTCGAATCCGTTTGAACCTACGTGTTTGTTACAATTAATTCTACCAAATGAGATCTAATTTTAATATTTTTGATTTTTTTAAATTTTTGTCAACATTTTGAATGTACTGTCAACATTTTTTTTTACACTACATCAACATTTTAGATGTGCTGTGTCAATATTTTTTACAAAATGTTGACTCAGTTGTTTGAAAATGTTGACATACATAGGCTTACGAAAATATTGAAACTGATGTTTAAAAATGTTGACAGTTATTTGATAGACTAAGTTGCCTTAAGTGGATCGAATTTAGTGAGCTATTAGGCTGACCTACAAGTTGAATCCTGTAGAACGTCTTATTATAGTTGGCCAAATGGGCGGCCCGGCCCAGCACGGCACGGGCCCACCAGGGCACGGCCCATTTGCCATCGGGCCGGCACGGCCCGTCTGTTACATGGCCGTGCCGTGCTCGCCCATGGGCGGGGGGGTCAGCCCATGGCCCGGCCCACCATTTTGTTAATCGTGCCGGCCCATTAGGCACGATGGGCCTCGTGAAAATGATGGCCCATTAAATCTATGTAGTTGTATTTTAGTGTTAAATGGTACAAAATGGTGAGGGAGTGGGGATTTGAACCTAAGACCTCGAGAATATGAAGCAAATGACTTACCATCAGGCTACAACACCTTAGTTGTATAAGCAAAAATAAAAATAAACTTAATATTTCTTAAACGGGCCGTGCCGTGCCGCCCACTGGGCAGGAGCCTCGGCCCAAGCACGGCCCGCTGCATCGTGCCGTGCCGGCCCAAAGTTTCGTGGGCCGTGCCGTGCTTGGGCCGGGCCAAATGACCGTGCTTCGTGCCAGCCCATTTTGGCCCGCCCGTTTGGCCATCTATACGTCTTATGTACAGAGGTCCCTGCATCGCTCACTCTAAAAAAAATTGCGTAGACGGTGCTTAAAAAAAAAACAAATTGCGTCGACGATTCGGCGAGTCCTTCGCTGGCGACGAATCACTCGCTCGCTTTGTCTCGCGGCCTTCCTTCGCTGGCGGCGACCTCGGCGAGCCCTTCGCCGGCGATGAGCTTCTACCAGGTATGACCGCACCTTCTCTTCCCTTCCTCCTGTGCCAATGTGTGCGCCCCCAAACCCTAATATAAGCTGTGTATTCAATTGGGAATCTGATTCAATCGCAACTACATACATGTAGGTTCAATCAACTTCTGCTTCCTCAGCGCTGTAGATCCATATCAGTTAACAGACTTTGGACCCAGGGGGTGGTTGTGGTGCCAGTTTATTTTCCCCTTACAAAGACTGCTCCTTGCGGCAGAGAGAGCTGGTTGAGGCTTGCTACTGCAAATGGAGCCAGCTGCCAGAGATTCTGATTATGTAACCAACGAATGGGCCTTTGAAGCTCGGAATCGGCTAATGAGGCCGTCCTTCGTGTTATTAAGTCAAGAGAGGGAGGAATCCAGTATTCATCCAGATTATGATGCAAACTGGGACGAGGATGGTGGGCTCTTTCGTGGTGTCCCAGCCTCGAGCAAGGCCATAGTGGGACTGCATATGCCTGCACTGGGCGAGACAAAGGAGAAGAATTGTGCGGTTTGCCTAGAGGATTTCAAGGAAGGGGACAAGCTCAGGATGATGCCCTGTTCTCATTCCTTTCATCAACAATGTATATTTGACTGGCTCCGTATTACCCGTGTTTGCCCGTGCTGCCGGTTTGCTCTGCCCTCCAAGCACGAGCAACACTTTCTGGATAAACAAGCAGCACGTCTATCTGACCAAGTTGATGGCAGCTGATCTTGTTGACCGGTTTAGCTATGAGGTCGTTATGCTGGTCAATTTATGGTGATGTTTTTAGAATATCATCATTGCCAGGTTGCATTCGGCAGCTTGGTAATATGGATCCAACTTCCAAGTACTCTAGAAAAATGTTACTCAACTTTTATGTTCACCTGTGGAAAATCAGAGGAGTTATGTTTATTTTCTGTATCTATTAGTCGGTTTGCAGCTAGCCCCAATACCTTGTCATTTGTTAGGATGTGGTATTACTATATGGTTTCTTTTGCAGCAACATTCCTGGAAAATGCTGAGCAAAAAACGTAACAACTTTTTATTCTGATGAGTGGAAAATAATAAAATGTGTATGTGGGTAAAAATATTGCAAGTGTGTGATTGTTGTTGGGTTGGTTAGTACTTCCTCTGGGATAATATATAGTTATCAGACATGTTTGCCAATTCCCCAGGCATGATGATACTTGTTTAGAATTTTTGTGAATAGCGCTTTCTCTGTTACTATGTTGGTTATAGAAAGCATGTCTACTGTCATGAATCAAATGTTGGCCCTACTATCATGCAATTCAATATTAATCTGTGAACTGGGACTAGTTGGTTGCTGAGTTTCACAGCTCTGCCGCATCCTTTTCTCATACCTGGACCTCCTATTGCTTGACAAGCTATGGGGAGTTGGACCTCCTGTTGATGAGTGTAACAGCCTTGCGCTGGAAGAGGGTGGCATTGCTTGCTGTGCATGTTAGCAGACAGCGTGGTGGCCCTTTGCTATTTGTCGCCATCTCTAAACCTCAGCGTGGTGGCCCTTTGCTATTTGTCGCCATCTCTAAACCTCGTTGTCCAGGACTCCAGGTGATGGTTCTATCCCGTCTGTAGCTTTATAGATCATAATTCTCTGTTTTAAATGAGTTGTTCAGGGTTTTGACAATTAGATGGATGAATAAAAAATGATTTGTTCACTTGAATGCTTCTTTGTTCCAATAGGGTATGAAACATTACCTTTTAATATCGAGTTCTTGTGAACTTGTCCTTAAGATTGTTTGTAGGTATGTAGGCACAAGGCTATACCAGGTAATTTGTCAATGCAAAGTCTAACAAAGAAGCTCTAATGACAGAGTTACAGTCTGCTCTGCTTCACAATTACATTTTATTTTTACAAAAAAAAAAACGATCCGCACTTGAAAAAATGAAAAATTACAACCTGGTTGTCCAAATCCTATTCCTTTTTCTACACTTTGTTGAATATTGGCTTACTGAATTGACGTTAAATGTGTGCCATTGCGTGAATATACAATAATCTTGCATCCATTTATGTAGAGAGTGCCATTCTACTAAGTGGCAACATACTCTGTACTTGTAATGACAATTGATTTATATCACCGGCATATGAAAGTTCTCTCTTTGCATTGACCAGGATGTCGGTTGTGGCTGACCCAATCGCCGTCTCATTGGTTTCATTCAGCTTACATCTGCCAATCTCCTTATCTGTGTACGTATTGCACATCATTTCCACTGCATCACATTGCACTGATATATGTATATTCTACCCTCAGTTTGTTACAAATAAATGTGATGAGACTTGGAACACTCACAATGTGGACATACTGATTGTAAAAGCATCCTGTTTATCTCGAAATCTGAGATAGCATGTTTCTTCAGTTTATGCCTTTGCATTTTCTTATTACTTAATTAGTAATTAATTAGAGATAGCATGTTTCTTCAGTTTATGCCTTTGCATTTTCTAATTAGTAATTAATTAGCTTATTGTGGAAACCTTTGCAAGTACCTATGAAACTTATTCATATAAAGAGTTCTTTACATTGCCAGCTGGTCCAATACAGTGTGTCAGCATTCTGCAGTTTCGTTTTTATTGGAAACACCTGTTATTAACTAAAATAATGTAGAATGTAGTGCATAAATATAGCTTCTTTCTTTGACTAGGTTCAAGAGTTGAATTATCTAATGAACATATTTTACCTTAACTTGTACATCTTGGAATGATCGTAATAGTGCTGGTATGATCATAGCCTCCCCCTCTGCCTTTCTTTTTGGAAGCAACTCCCCCTCTTCTTTAGTTGAAGTTTTCTGAATTGGTGTTTTCATTTAGCAATGCTGCACTCCAGCTTCATGCTTCATGTTTTTGTTTAGCAATGCTGCACTCCAGCTTCATGCTGCAGTCCAGCACCATGTGCTTGTGTATTCTCTGGTTTAGTCTGGTATTTGTAGTTGCCACGCAACAGGTAGGAACTCCCAGCTCAGAATCGTTTGCCTTACTTTCTGGTCTTTTAGAGATGCCCGTGTCTTTTAGTTACTGAATCAAATAACATGGAATTTACTCAACATGCATGGCTGCAAATCAGCTGTTTATTTCATATATATTACATTAGTGTTTACCCCGGTGCTTCGGCTACAAAAAACTGTGTTTTGTTCAGTGCAGGCAGGTAGAGTTCTTCTGAGGGCATGAATTGAATTCTGTTTTTTTCTTTTTTTTCTTTCTTTTGGGTATGCTAGTTGTACAAAAATATTAGTTTCACTGCTATTTAGTAACAAGTTGATGACATCCCTTTCCTTGATTTCTAGAGAAGGCCCTGGTCATTATAAAAACTTTCCTTATTTTACTTCATTCCTATGTTCCTTTCTCTCATTTCTGAAAATATGTGCTGTCACTAGAACTACCTTTGTGTTGGCAATAAAATTTAGGAATTTATAATTCGTTGCAGGTTCTTTAATTATTTTTTTTACTTTCTTGAATTTCTTCCCTTGCTAAAAAACACTGCATCTGAATTTAACTCCTTGATCTTAGTGTCCAATTACTCTTGGCGTAAATTTTGGGAACAAGCAGACTCATAATAGATACCTGGCTACTGCAGTCCTCTTGGTGCCTACAAGTTGTCTTAATGTTTCGTCCTCCAGCTTCATCCTGACATCCCCAAGGCATGTAGCTTTGTCTTGGAGTTTGGAGGCTGTGGTATCCCAACATGGTCTCTCCATCTTTTACATATAAACTTGTTTGTTCTCAAAAAGTAGTTTCGATAAACTAAATATGTTACATTTATCTGCCGTTGACAAAAGTTGTGTGATATATTAAGCGGCATCTGTACCAAGCTATCTAGATGGCTGAACTGCTTGTCTGCTACTCATGTCGGTGACTCTGACCCCTGGTTTTTGTTATGGGTCAAATGTGGATGCAGGTCGTCGCGACAGCATTTTGGAGCTTCGATGGGAGATGTCTGTTTATCCAGCTTCGATCAACGGTTCAGGCGCATGCCCATCTCACTCCTAGTTCGAGTTGGGCGATGGCCTGTGCTAGATCCCTTGATTATTGTCGGCTGTGCAGATCATAGTTAGATACAGCAAGGCAAGAACTAATCGGTCCCTTCAGCTGTGAAGATGATGATGGTTTAACAGGGGAGGCATGAGTATCGTGGAAAAAGAGTCATAAGTTTTTTCTTCCCCTCTTAATCTCCAATTGTGCACAACTATTATGTGATGTCCAAGGTCAGGGCAAACATGATAATTGGAGAGAGGGGTGATGTATGTTACATCTCCTGTTGTGTAGAGCTGGTATCTCATGTTTGTATTGGTTTATTGCATTTTGAAATATTCAGAACCTTTCTGTAGTTGGGAATATTTGATTGCGCTTTACTAATTTTTGCGCATGTCAGGTTGGCAAACGATTGCATGCATTGGTCTGTATAGGTTCACATGGGATTGCAGGCGATCAGCGATTAGTTTCTTTTGGTTCCGTCCTTGCTTTGCAGGCCGTGTCACCATGTCATTGGCTTCAACAGATCCGACATTTGAGCGTAGTTTTTCCTAGTGGCTTTCTTCGTACGCGTAGCGGGGCCCCATGCCTCCATGCTATACTGGGAATCCGACTGAATTCTGATTTTGAGTCAGAGTCGGTTTCGTTCCCCCAGCAGCACGCCCTCCCTATAAATATGACGATACACCCTCCCAAGCTATTCGCTCTGTTCGATCGCGTCTCAATCGATATCTGTCGCACGCCGATCAACAGTTGTTGAGATGGATCCCATGATTGGCGTCGCCGGTGGTGGTGGACTCAACGACTACTCTCGCGTCATCGTCCTCGCTGGTGAACGCTACGAGGACGCTTCATCTCTTCTCAGGCTCGAGAAGAGGAAGGAGATGCAACGGCTCGCGATCATGGCGCGGGAAGAGAGGAAGAGAGACGAAGCCGCCATGGTTCTCGCAGAGGTGGAGATGATGGCGTCAAGACTCGAAGCAGAAGACTTCTTCCACGAGCAGGGCGATCCTGGCTCTTCCCATGGCGACGGTAGGCGAGACGGCGGAGCAAGGCTGCGCGGTGTGCGGCCAGCTCTTCCAGGAGGGCGATCAGCTCAGAAGGATGCCATGCTCCCACTCCTTCCATCAGAGTTGCATCTTCAAGAGTCTCCTCGTCAACTGCGTCTGCCCCCGGCCCCGCTGCCGCTTCACCATGCCCGCCGCCGCCGAGGAGTAGCCGTCCCTGTCTTAGACTCTTGAACCATCAAGTTTGGCAGCCGGGGCAGAGTTGTGCTAGCTAGGAATTGAGGAATAAATGCACAATGATGCATTCGGTTTCTTCTTGTTGTTTCGTTACCATTTTTTTTTTTTTTTTGTTTTGAGACACGGTGAATAGCTCAACTGACTAGTCAGGTTCATTTTGTGAATCTCCAGCTTACGGATAGTACAAGTTACCATTGCCTATTCTTCAAGTTGTATGAGACGTCTATGGTACTTCACGAATCTCAAGATTCACAGCCAATCTCTCTTGCACAAAAACATTAGAAACTCTCTGCAAATGTGTAGACATAAGTTTGCTGTAAAACATATGTGTTTTGGTAATTTTTAGATAAATTTGCTTGATAGACTGATATGGCCTGACAATGCAAATCAACACAAGAAAGCAAGAATTGTAGCCTCACAAATCAGTGAATCACAGCACAAGAAACAAGAAACCAACAGAGGAAAATTCCTACATGGCTACAGCAACTCTGTCCCGGAGGCTGCTTCTTGCTCGTTCAAGTGTGCTAGCTAGGGACGCTTCTACTCCTACTCGGCGGCGGGCATGGCGAAGCCGCAGCAGGGGCATGTGCCATTGACATGCCTCCGGAAGGTGCAGATCTGGTGGAAGGAGTGGGAGCACGGCATCACCCTGAGCAGATCGCCCTCCTTGAAGAGCTCGCCGCACAGCGCGCAGCCTTGCGCCGCCGTCTCGCCCCCCGTCGGCATGGGAAGAGCAAAGATCGCCATGCTGCAGGCCGGCACGTCCAGGAAGCGTTGCGCCTTGAATGCTGCAGCGATAGACTCCACATCTGCTTGGAGGTCCTCGGCGGCGTATCTCATCTCCCTCTCTTCCCGCTCCAAGATCGCGAGCCGTTGCATCTCCTTCCTCTTCTCGAGCCTGCGAAGAGCGTCCTCGTAGCGTTCACCAGCGAGGACGATGACACGAGAGTAGTCGCTGAGCCCCATCTCAACAACTGTTGATCGGCGAGCAACAGATCGATTTTTTTTTTTTTTGAGGGCAGCAACAGATTGATTGAGACGCGATCGAACAGAGCGAAAAGGTTGGGAGGGTGTATCGTCATATTTATAGGGAGGGCGGGGCTGCTGGGGGAACGAAACCGACTGTGACTCAAATCCAAGTTAGTCGGTTTCCGTGTAGCAGAGGGACACCGAGTTTCAGGCCCGCTACGCACACGAAGAAAGCCCTACAAAGCCACTTATAAGGAAAAATACTATCATGTCGGATCTGTTGGTTGATTTGCCAAATCAGGTTTTTTCAGTTCAAAAAAAAATCAGGTTTTTTCTCCTCTATATCCTTCAGGCACTTTAAAATTAAATTAGATGATTTAATTTCCAATGGTTTGCCAATCATTTGTACATGCAATCAATCAACAATACTGACGTATCGTACCTTTTGGAACCAAAGGACGGAACCAAGAAACTAGTCGCTCATAGCCTGCAAGGACGGAAGCAAAAACTGATGGCCTGCATCCCATGCACGCGACGGAAGCAGCTCAGACAGCACATGGAGTCAATGAGTCATGGAGAGCTCAATTTTGGCAGGACCAAAAGTCGATTTTGCTTGGGTAAGGGACCTTGGTTTAGCTGGTCGCACTAAGCTTCATTCTGCGTTGTCGTTCTCTATCGTACCTTTAGACCTTTCCCTCTTTTTCTAAAAGAAAATTTTCTTTTTCCTGCGAGGAGGATAAAATTTACAAACTAGCAGAGGGCTCATTGGAGCTAGCCATGATATGTGAACAAATCCAAGGCAATACAATCGTTTGCCAATTTTACACACGCAAAAAATAAGTGAAATGTAATCAAATAACCCCAACTACAAAAGGGTTCTTAATGTTTCAAAAGACAATAAATTAGTAATACAAACATGAGGAAATCCTGTACAGCCAAAAAGACATTTTAGTTCTTGGCTTGCTGCATCTAACTATAATCTAACACAATGGACAATAATCAAAGCTTCTAGCACAGGCCGTCGCCCCACTTGAACCGTGATTGAGATGGACATGCTGCTCCTGAGACGTTGGATAAAAGCTCGATGGATCAGATTTCGCTAAAGCAGACGTCTTCCATTGCAGCTACCAAATGCTGTCAGGAAGATCTGCATCCACCTTTGATCCAAAACAAAAATTAGGGGGCAGAAAAGAGCCCCCGACATGAGTGTCGAAGATGAGCAGTTTAGTCATCTAGATAGTTCGGTGCAGATGCCCCTCAATATATAACACAACTTTTTGTCAACCAAAGACAAATGTAACATATTTAGTTTGTCGGAATCTACTTTCTAACTACAACCAAGTTTATATACAAAAGATGGAGAGGCCATGTTAGGATACCAGCCTTTAAACTCCGCGTGTGTACAACGAAGCCAAGGATCATTTTAGATGAAGGACTCAAACTAAAAGGGTCAACCTACAAGCGGAAGAGGCAAGGGTTCGCTGTGCAACATGAAGCTGCAAAACAAAGACACAGGCCTTCAGGATATCATTATGAAGCCGGAGGACGAAACAATTGGACAAAACAGGTAGCGAAGGAGTAAAATGTATTTTACTATTTCAGGAATAATGACAATAGCTAGTTGGCACCAAGCGGACTGCAGTAGCCTGAAATCTATTACGAGTCTGCTTGTTCCCAAAATTTACGCCAAGAGTAGCTAGAGGACACAAAGGTTAAGGCATTAAATTCACATATAGTTTCTTTAGCAAGGACGGAAATTCAAACAAGTAAAAAAAAAATAAAGAACCTGTAAATTTGATTGCTAAGACAAGGTAAATCTAGTGGCAGGAAATATGAGAAAGGAACATATGAATGAAGTAAAATAATTTTTTGTAAGGACCCGGGCCTTCTCTAGGAAGTAGGAACCAGAGAAAGGGTTGTCATCAACTTGTTACAAAATAGCAGTGAGACTAATAAGGGTGCTGCTACACGTACGAAGTTTAATGGTACGAACTCGGTAACCACGTAACCTTGCTGGCCCACGAGAGGCAAATTCCGCGTGCCCATCCATGTCCGCCTCGCTGGTTACTTGAACAATCTCATCTAGATATACTCCGTCGTGGCTAAAGGCAAACCGGACATGAAGCCATGAAGCTCCATTGGCCTCTGAATTCTGAAAGAGCTGAGGAGCAGGTAGGACGCCCCGCGCTGATTTGCTTCCACCGCCGGCTGCCGCGCGGCGCCATGCCATCAGCTGTATAATTTTTCCACCAGCTGCCCCTGGAGTCCTGGACGTGCTGCTCGGCATGCTATCTCCTCGTGCAGGAGCAGGGCGTGTTGGTAGTCACAGAATTACTTTAGCTGTAATTACTTATTTATGTGATCAAGAGAGAGAGACGGGTGGCTCTGCGGCCAGCAATTGCCCGAGATTTTTCTTCGTGACACCTTCGTACAATAACTTTCGTACCTGTAGAGTTTGTAAAAAAAGCTCATATAAATAAAAGGAGCAGAACTTGCCCTCAAAAGAACTCTACCTGCACAAAACAAAACACAGTTTTTTGTAGCCTAAGCACTTGGGTAACCACAAAATGTAATATGTGTGAAGTAACCAGGTTATTTGCAGAATTGCATGTTCATTAAGTTCCAGGTTATTTGATTCAGTAACTAAAAAACGTGGGCATCTACAAAGTAAGCCAAAGGATTCTGAGATGGGAGTTCCTACTTGTTGTGTGGCAGCTACAAACATCAGACCAAACCAGAAAGTACCACTTTACGGCAGTATACACAAGCACGTGGTGCTGGACTGCGCTACTGGCTAGTTTTCATCTCAACTAAAGAAAAGGGGGAGACTAAGATCATACCAGCACCATTATGCTAAAATACACCCACCAAATCAATCGTTCCAAAGAGGGGATATTACCCACTTAACTCTTGAACCTAGTCAAAGAAAGAAGCTGTATTATGCACTTCATTCTACATTATTTTAGGCAATAACAGATTAACAGGTGTTTCCAAGAAATGAAACTGCAGAATGCTGTCACGCTGTATTGGACGAACTGGCAATGTGCACCTGTAGAACTCCTCATATGTATAGGTTTCTTAGGTGCTTGCAACGGATTTCACCGTTAAGTGGTAATTACTAGTTAGCAAATGCAAAGGTATAAACGGAAGAAACAAAGTATGTTATCTCCGACTTCAAGATAAAAAGGATGCTTCAGGTAGGTTGCTTAGAATCAGTATCTCCACATGGTAAGTGTTCCAAGGCTCGTCACATTTATTCGTTACAAACAAAAGGTAGAATATACATGAGTCAGTGCAATGTGATGTAATGGAAAGCGTGTGCAATACTCAGATAAGGAGGTTGGAAGATGTAAGCTGAATGAAACCAAGGAGAGAACTTTCATATGCCCTGGATATACTAGGGTTTGGGGGTGCACCCTTCGTCACAGCAGCAAGGGAAGAGAAGGAGGCGGACATAAATGGTAGGTGCTCGCCGCCGGCGAAGAGCTCGCCGAGGCGTGGCCGCAGGGGAGGAAGGCCACGAGACAGAGTGATTGATTCGCCGCCGGCGAAGGGCTCGCGTTAATGGTGATCGGTTACATTTGGTGGGCTGGTAGCCCATTAGGGCCCAACATTGTACATGCGCGGGCCTTGGCCCAGCCTCAACGCGTGAGCAGAGAAACGATCACGTGAGCCATTTTGTCGAACCTTTTCGAAAACAGATTTGGGCCATTTGGCTTCATTAGAAAAAGTTGTTTCACCGTATAAATCAGAGGCAACGTCATTTTAGCATGAGTCAAAGCCCTGTGTAAAATCCGTGATAATTTGAAAAAGGTGGCTTATGGATTATAGTGTAAAATCATAATGGCTTCTCATGTTTTTTGGTCATAAGCCGTTTTGTCTCACATGCATTGGGTAGCGTATGCTGTAAGCTAGCGCCGAAGGTCTTTTTATTTTTTGAATAGCTAGAGCCGAAATTGTTAAATGGGGCTTAGAGAAATGAATTGAATTCCTCGCAAAAAAAAAAAGAGAAATGAATTGAAAAGATGAAATAAGTAGAATCTATCTTCACCGGATTTTCAATGTAGCTTCTTTTGCATCAAAATGTTTATTCATCATAAAACTAATGCAGCTTAAGGACTTTCTGTAAAAAAAAAATAATGGCTGTGATTAATGGGTCATAGTTTTTTTTTTTTTTTTTGGAGATGGAATCAAACTTCCATTTAACTTGAAGCAAACCAAAGGGACTACGGGCATGCGTAGCTGTGTCTCACACTGCCTCAACCCATACTAGCCAACTTATGAGTGACGACATTTTGGAGATTATGACACCCAACACGTCAATAAAACTAACAGATGCTTTCCAGAAAAAAAATAACTGACACATAAAACTTTATTTCTCTGAACAGAGTACTCCCATCCGCAGCATCTTCGACCCAAATTATGTTGGAACTTATGATTGAACTGGTCACGCCATCATGTGGTAACGGTGGTGGTCGCAGTGAAATATTGGGTACACGATTAGCTGAGCCTGATTGTCGTACCCCATTTCTGAAGTACTTAGTGTTTACCGTATCAGTCCCTGGATCAGTAGCTGATACGACACTTTCACAGAATGCTTCACAGCGAATACTTTATTTATAATACCGAGAGTCATTACAAGCCTTTTAATACATAAAGGTCTTTATACAAATGAGGCGGGCGGCCTCACACACACAGACATCACGCTCATAGGCTGACGCAGCAGCCAGAGCTAACACTAATGCTAGCGGAAACGGCAGGGCTCCACTCCTACAAGCACCGCTTGAGCGAAGGCCGAACTCTACTCTTCATCACCATCAGCTTGAAAGTCATACTCAGGTTCCTCTTCTGAATGATTTAAGCAAGGGTGAGTACTTAAGGTACTCAGCAAGCCTAACATAAGGGTTATGAATATGCAAGGGATTATCAAAGGATAGGCTGAGTTTCATCGACAATGGCGAGAAAGCCAAGTTTATGCAGGGTTGTTTTGAAAACAAAGTATTTCGCAATTCTAATCAAATATCTGTAGAGATTAGTGGGGTTGGGCGGCCCTGGGGGAGATGCAATCCATCCCGCCAGTTCCTCAATTTTATCACTGGCCGACAACCAGTACACGGCTCCAAACCGGCGTTTTCCAAAAACACACCAAGGGAACTCACGCGGAAAAATCTAATCATAGTGTGGCCGATGCTTTCGCGTTGTCCAATACCGTGGAACACGGCTTTCCGGAAAGTTTCTTATCCTTGGCCAAGGGTGCACAAATTTTCCCACAAGGTGGTCCAGTCCTCCCTATCGTCATAGTTTGGACTGTCCCACTAAAGGTTCCATACCTACTTTGTACCACCACGGCATCCCCCACGGACATCACCAGGGGCTTCACAATCAATAATATGGCCAGTCATAAATGCCGGATCTCGAACACCCACCAACGAACGAGTCTTCTCCTGGGACTCCGTTGCAATCTCCTGCCTCCGGAGGGTACCGGGTGGGTACTAGTAGGGTGTGGTTCCAATTCCGCGCCCATTCACGGCTTGTGGCTGCGCGAGGGGTGCTAGGCAAAGGCGGCACAAGAACCGGTCCTTATACGACCGAACCAGGCATCTTCAATAGCCATTCCACAAGTGGAAGGCGTCCCAGAGATAGCCTCCCCACTGAGGACTATCTCGCCTGATCCCGCCAAAAACATCCCTCACTAGGGTTGCACTTATTATTATACCACCCAGTTTCACATTTACACTCACCACCGAGACACACGCATTTACACAAAAATCATGTGAGCAATATTAATTAAACACATGTGAAGGTCTTAAGCAGCGAACATATCAACAATTCATTAATTAAATTAATGATGTTGATTCCTAGGGCTAACAAGGATACAGGATATAATCAAGTCAAGGCAGGCAATCAAATATTGCATAGGACCATTCTAGCATTTAAATTCATTTAAATACCATGCAATTTATTTATAAACAGCTCTAATTAGGATATTTGCAATCATAGGATCAATATGATCAAAGGAAGTTAGACTTGCCTTCACCAAGCTCTTCTTCCTCTAGATCCTCGTAATCAGGATCTTCAGTGTCTTCGTCTTGATTATCTATCGATTTAACAAAAGATAAATCTACCGCTTACAAACAATTTAACAGAGCAATAAATCCAAATAAAATCCAAATAAGATCAGATGGGAGTTGATTTTGGTGGCACTGGATAGATTAGGATTTTAGATGAATTTTGGCGCAAGTTTCGCCAAAATCGGAGTTAAAACGATAAAGATATCGATTTTTGAAGTAAAAGAAAGGAAATTGATTAGGATTAGATTATCTTAATTAGGTATAACCATAATCCTAATTTTCCAGAAGGTGGCAAGGGTTGCAAAATGGTTAGGATGAAATATTGGATTTTTGAGGATTTTTGGGAATTTTTCTGTATTGGAAAGTGGGCGAAATAGGTTTTTGTGTACGATCTCGGGTGTACATAGCAATTTCCAGCGATTTGTTTCACTGACCGGTGGGCCAAAGGGCCCAGCGGGGTCCGCTGGTTACTGTTTGTGAGCCAAGTCCATAGAGCGGTGGACCGGGCGGCGTAGAACGGCGGGTCCACGGTGCGCCGAGTCGCCACGCAAGCGGGGCGACCCGGTCTTCGCGGGCCCGCGCGCTGACGCGGCGCGCCACGTCGGTCGGCGACGCGACGCAGTCAAAGCGCGGCGGCGCGCGGCTGCGCGCGGCGGCGGCCTCGCCGGAACCCTCGCCGGCGGCGGCTACAGGCGACAGAAGGGAGCGCAATGCACACTTTCGAGGTCTATGCGCGACGGCGAGTGCGAAGGTGGGAGATGTCGTCGACGAGGACGACAGACGCGGCGGCACGACGTCGCCGGAGTTGGCGGCGCGCCGGCGAGAGAAGGGGAAAAGGTGGGGAAACGTGTTGCGCTCGAGTTTGTGCTGTCGGGGGTGTGCGCGAGAGTGCAGCGAGTCGTATGGAGGAGTCGGCCGGGCCGGAGAAGGCTCACGGCGGCCGGCGGCGAGAGGGGAGGGGGCGCGGCGGAGCCGACGCTCGGTGCGCAGGTTGGCGCGAAGGTGCGAGGGAGAAGGAGAGAGAGCGCAAGAGAGAGAGGGAGACACGGTGAACCTAAAGATGCTACACGTTGACGAGGGAAGGGGCCGGAGCGGCGGTACGAGCTCACCAGAGCTCGGCGGCGCGCTGGGGTGCGCGAGGGAAAAGAGGTGCGCACGTGCGCGAGTGCGTGCTTGAGCGGGTGCGGTCATGCGTGAGAGCGCGAGGAAGTTGATGGTGGCCTCGGCGTGCTCGTGTGCGGCCGGGAGTGTGACCGGCGGCGAGAAGGCGCACGGCGGCGGCAGTGCTCCGATGCGAAAGCTCGCACACGAGTGGTAAAGGGGAACAGCGCAGCATAGAAGGAAGAGAAAGGCATGGTGACGCTCACCGAGTGCTTAGACGAGACGGGGATCGACAGACAGTGGCCGGCGACGATGAAGTAGATGGAGACTAGGTCGACGTCGATCTCGCTCCCCGGGCCACGGCTGCGGTCGAGATGAGCACGGTGAGATCGAGCGTGGAAAGAAGAAGCTGGAAGGGAAGAAGTAGACGTCGAGACTCACCGTTAGCAGAGAGAGGGCTCACCGGAGAGTTCACCGGAGAGAGAGTGGAGTGGGAAGTGAGCAGTGGAGAGCTCGGAAGTGGATGGAGATGGGAAATGAAATGAGAGGAGGGAGAAGGGGGGCCTCGGTGCTAGTTTATGTGACGTCCCGCCTCCACGAGGCCGGGCCCGCACGCCTGGCAGCTCTCTAGGATCTCAAGACTGTCCCCACAGACCAACACACGTCTTTTCTGCGCACTTTGTCCTCACTCGTGCGCACCCGGGAAGGACTTCCCGGTCGGTCACCCATCCGAAATTGCTCCGGGGTTAAGCGTGCTTGGCCCGGAGCAATTTCGGATGGGTGACCGACCGGGAAGTCCTTCCCGGGTGCGCACGAGTGAGGACAAAGTGCGCAGAAAAGACGTGTGTTGGTCTGTGGGGACAGTCTTGAGATCCTAGAGAGCTGCCAGGCGTGCGGGCCCGGCCTCGTGGAGGCGGGACGTCACAAGTGGTATCAGAGCCGACTCTCGCGGTTTCACGGGCGCGTGTGGGCGCAGTTGCGCAGGCATGGTGTGCATGGCTGGTGTGGGCCCAAGTGGTCACACAGCATGGCACATGCGCTGGCACTGGACGCACGGACGTGGCCAAGAGAGGAAGTTCCTGGCCTGGGGTTGATCGACGAGGACGTCGATCTCCTAAGGGGGTGAGAATGTAACATCCTGGCCCAGGGCTTAATAGAATTGATAAGAATACTCATACCAACAGTTGCAACTTCTTTTCCGGAAGCTCATCTCGAAAGAACTCCGGGGTTAAGCGTGCTTGGCCCGGAGCAATTTCGGATGGGTGACCGACCGGGAAGTCCTTCCCGGGTGCGCACGAGTGAGGACAAAGTGCGCAGAAAACGTGTGTTGGTCTGTGGGGACAGTCTTGAGATCCTAGAGAGCTGCCAGGCGTGCGGCCCGGCCTCGTGGAGGCGGGACGTCACAGTTTATAGCCGCCAATGGCGGTTCGGAGAGGCGGTTTCGCCGGCGAGAAATATCTCGCCGGACTGGAGCTCGACATGACGCTCAGAGGCGGTTCACGAGCCACGAGACGGCGGTGACGCGCGCGCGAAGTGGCGACAGTGCGAGGGAAAAGAACGGGGGAAAGAGGAGCGGCGCTGTGGCTGACGTCGAGGCATGGAGCTCGCCGGGGCTCCGGGTGGTTCGGCGCGAGCGCCAAGAAAGAGGGATGGAGCGTTCATATGCGACGAGATTGGTCGGAGAGGCGGTGCGACGCGTGCACGAGCTTCACGTGGAGCATCCTGTGGCCGGGAAGTGACAAGGGCGGCGGGGAACCGGCCGGTATGGGCGACGGCGCGAATTGCGCCGGCGGCGCGAGGTGAGGGACGACGGGGCGGGGCCCACTCGTCAGCGACTCGGCGGGAGTGAGGGAAAGATGGGCTGGCAGGCTAGGCCGGAGCGGACTGGGCCGGATAGGCGGGCGCGGGAGAGAAAAGAAAGGGAGGGAGAGGCTGGCCGGTCGGGAGAAAAGAGAAAGGGGCGGCCCGATAACAGGAAAAAGGTTTGATCTTTTGCTGGGATTTAATTTGAATGAATTTTGAATTCATTCAAAAGGAGGGGTTGAAACCAACACTCAAACAAATCAAGAAAAACACGAAAATGCATATGGTGACTTTTATGCATCGTTTAAATTTCAAAGCTTTTGGTTTTGCTATTAACTAAAGCTAACAAATTGATTTTAATTGGAAAATTTTAAAAAGTTCAAATTTTTAGTGGTTTTTGACGACGGCGAAAACGCAGGTCGCTACAACCTACCCCACTTAAAGAGAATCTCGCCCTTGAGATTCCGGCTCTTCCTCGAAAAGGTAAGGAAACTCTCGCTTGAGATCATCTTCTCTTTCCCACGTTGCCTCTGCTTCGGTGTCATTACTCCACTGAACTCGACAAAACCTTATAGCATTCCTCCTTGTTAGCCGAGTTGCCACATCCAAAATCTTAATTGGCCTTTCCTGATATCTGAGATCTGGCTGTAAGTCCATCACTTCGGGAGGGACTATTTCTTCAGGCTTTCTCAGGCATTTCTTTAACTGTGACACATGGAAACATCGTGCACATCTGACATTTCTTCGGGAAGCTCAAGGCGATATGCCACGGCTCCTATCTTCTTAAGTACCTTAAAAGGTCCAATGTACCTCGGTGCCAACTTTCCTTTTATTTGGAATCTCCTGGTTCCTCGGATCGGTGACACTTTGAGATACACATAATCTCCGACTTCGAAGCTCAAATCTCTGCGTCGGGTATCAGCATAACTTTTCTGTCTGCTTTGGGCTGCCTTTAAATTTTCCCTGACCAGAGCTACTTTCTCCTCTGCGTCTCTGATAACTGCGGGTCCGAAGAAAGAACGTTCTCCAACTTCTGACCACATCAGCGGGGTTCTGCATTTTCTGCCATACAGTGCCTCAAATGGTGACATCTGTAAACTGGCCTGATAACTGTTGTTATATGAGAACTCTGCAAAGGACAAACTTTTCTCCCAATCTTTTCCATAGGCTAGTACACATGCTCTCAACATGTCTTCCAGGATTTGGTTCACCCTTTCTGTCTGACCATCGGTTTGCGGGTGATATGCTGAACTATAATCCAATCTTGTTCCAAGCAATTTATGCAAACTTTTCCAAAATATCGAGGTGAACTGTGTGCCTCGATCTGACACTATCCTGCGAGGAACTCCATGCAGTTTGAGTATATTGTCTATGTACAGCTGAGCATAATGATTTCCTCTATACACTGTTTTCACAGGTATAAAGTGTGCCACTTTTGTCAGTCGATCCACAATAACCCATATGGAATCATATCCTTTTTGGGTACGGGGTAACCCCACGACAAAATCCATACTGATCTCATCCCATTTCCACTCTGGGACATGGAGAGGTTGTAACAATCCTGCAGGTCTTTTATACTCTGCTTTTACTCTGCTGCATATATCACAACGTGCAACAAATTCTGCTATGTCTCTTTTCATTCCTGACCACCAATATTTCTGTTTCAGGTCCATATACATTTTGGTGCATCCAGGATGAATAGAATATGCTGAGTTATGAGCTTCATTCATAATCAGTTTCTGATATCCACCAGTTTTTGGCACACATATTCTATCCTTGTACCATAAGGTGTCCTAATTATCCACTCGAAATCCAGAGGCTTTATCCAACCCTGTCATTTTCTTTAACTCTTATTTCCTCATCTGACTCTTGTGCTGTTCTGATTTGCTTTTCCAGAGTTGGTTCCACACATAAAGTATTCAGGCGGCCTGGCTTAGCAAAGTGAAGATTTAATTGTTTGAATTCTTCCACAAGCTCAGGACTTCGTCTCCGCATTTTAATCCCATTATTCTGAGATTTGCGGCTTAATGCATCTGCAACCACATTTGCCTTTCCAGGATGGTAGTGAATTTCTAGGTCATAATCCTTTATTAATTCCAACCATCTTCTCTGTCGGAGGTTTAAATCCGGTTGTGTGAAAATATATTTCAGACTCTTGTGATCCGTATATATTTCACATTTGTTGCCAATCAGATAATGCCTCCAAATTTTGAGAGCATGCACAACTGCTGCTAGCTCCAAATCATGAGTGGGATAATTTTGCTCATGTGTTTTCAACTGCCTTGATGCATATGCAATAACTCTGCCATCTTGCATAAGCACACATCCCAATCCCTGTCGAGATGCGTCGCAGTATACGACAAAATCTCGGTGTATGTCTGGCAAGGTCAACACTGGGGCTGTGGTCAATCTTTTCTTTAACTCCTGAAAGCTTCTCTCACAGGCTTCTGTCCATTTAAATTCTTTTCCCTTCTGTGTCAGAGCTGTCATTGGTCTTGCTATTTTTGAAAAACCTTCGATGAATCTGCGATAGTAACCAGCTAGACCAAGGAAACTTCGAACTTCTGTCACAGTGGTTGGTTGCTTCCAGTTAAGAACTGCCTCAACTTTGGCTGGATCCACTGATACTCCTTCTTCTGTCAAAATGTGACCAAGAAAAGCCACTTTATTTAACCAAAATTCACATTTACTGAACTTGGCATACAGCTCATGAGCTCTCAATTTTTCTAGCACAATCCTCAAATGCTGCTCATGCTCTTCTGCACTCTTGGAGTAGATAAGTATGTCGTCAATGAAGACAACGACAAACCGATCCAACTCCTCCATAAACACCTTATTCATCAAATTCATGAAGTATGCAGGTGCATTTGTCAATCCAAATGGCATTACTGTGAACTCATACTGGCCATATCTGGTGACAAAAGCTGTCTTGAGAATATCACATTCCCTGATTTTTAGCTGATAATACCCAGATCTTAAATCAATTTTGGAGAAATATTTGGCTCCTTTCAATTGGTCAAATAAATCATCGATCCTGGGTAGTGGATATTTATTCTTGATGGTGACTTCATTCAAAGAGCGGTAGTCTATGCACATTCTGAGACTGCCGTCTTTCTTTTAACAAACAGAACAGGTGATCCCCATGGTGATGAACTTGGTCTGATAAATCCTTTTTCCTGTAACTCCGCTATTTGTGCCTTCAATTCTGCTAGCTCATTTGCTGCCATTCTATACGGTCTCTTTGCTATTGGAGATGTGCCGGGTATGAGATCAATGATGAACTCTATGTCTCTGTCAAGTGGCATGCCTGGCAACTCTTCTGGAAACACATCAAGATATTCACAGACCACTGGCACTTCCTCTAACGGTCTTGCTTCCATATTATGAACCATTGGTGTAACTTTTGACCTTTTGGTTCACATACCACTTTAATTCCTTTGTGGTTTACCAGGATAACTTTCCTGGTGTCACAGGCTATATTGCCTCGGTGCTTACTTAACCAGTCCATTCCGAGGATAACATCTATCCCCCGGGATTCTAGGACTACTAAGTTCGCTAGGAACTCTACCCCACTTAAAAGGATCTTAACCCGTGGGCATCCCAAATAACTTTTGGTCTCGGCCCCGGGAGTCCGGATTATCAGAGGTTGTTTTAGCATGACAGTTGGCAAACCATTTGCAGCAACAAACTTCGAAGAAACAAACGAATGCGAAGCTCCAGAATCAAACAAAACGGTTGCAAGGATGGAGTTGACAAGATACTCACCAAGAACAACATCAGGAGTGTCCTCAACTTCATCCACATTAATGTGATTGACTTTTCCTCGGCCGAAAGACTGATTACTCTTTCGCTGCTGTCCAGAGGGTTGCTGTCCACCACGACCATTTCCAGAAGCTGCAGTTCTGGCACTGTTTGGTTGATGCTGCTGGGTAGGAGCATTATTCTGGCTCAAATAAGGGCATCTAGCAATCATGTGACCAGGCTCGCGGCAGTGAAAGCAAGTCCTTTTATCATTGTTGTTGGGTTGGACAACACTAGAGCTGCTCCTCTGCTGACTACCAGAATTTTGGTTGCGATATGATGGTGCTGAACTTGGTTGATTGGACGCTGAGGTCCTATACTGCATGGTAGACTGATATTTTGGCTTCTGAAAATTATTATTAAACCTCGGCTTCTGATTTCTTTCCTGCTGCTTAAACTTTTGCGCATTGAATTTGCGCTTCCTATCATGATCAATGTGAGAGCGAGCATCCTCTAACAAAAGTGCACGGTTCATGAGAGTGTTGAAATCAGGATAGATATGAGTAACCAGCTGCACTTTTAATCCAGGATTAAGTCCCTTTCTGAAGCGATCCTGCTTTTTCTTGTCAGTATTAACATCATCAGGAGCATAACGAGCCAATTTCATGAACTTCCTGATATATTGATTTACTGTCATTGCTCCCTGCTTCAGAGAGCGAAACTCATCAGCCTTCATCTCAATCACACCTTCTGGGATGTGATACCTTCTGAACTCCTCCTGGAATTCCTCCCAGGTAATAGCATCTGCATTCTCTGCACCCTCACGGTAATTATCCCACCATTCTCCTGCTGCTCCCTTGAGCTGGTGAGATGCCAGAAGGACTTTTTCTCTGTCATCAGCATTCACCAAGTGCAATTTCTTGGTGATATCACGCAGCCAATCATCCGCTGCCAGAGGATCCTCCTCAGTACCCTCGAAGGTCGGGGGCCTGAGTCTCATGAATTCTGACATTTTGCTCTGCTGGCCTGGAGCTCTGTCCATGAGTCCCTGTGCAATAATTTCCATCAGACGAGTCTGATTATCCATCACAGCCACCAGGTTGGTGACTGGTGCTGCGGGTATTCTTCCACCTCTTCCACCACCTCTTCCACCACCTCTTCTACCACCTCTACCACGATTCTGTTGTCCTTCACTTCTATTCTGGTCATTGTTTTCTCCAACCTCATCCTGCACTTCCTGTTGATTTTGACTCACTTCTTCTTCCTGGTAATCCTGTTCATTGTCATGTCTGCCTCCACCTCTACCTCCTCCTCTACCTCTGCCACGCTGATTATTATTTCTTCCTCTACCACGTCCACGCCCTGCACTGTGGACGTCATCATGGTCATCATCCTGAGCGTTACGCTCTCGGCGTTGACGCTGCTGAATTCTGGCAGATCTTTTGGGAGGCATCTGATGGAAGGATTTTAGCAGAAGGTGAGATAGGATACTCAGGCGATTTATCGAAACTACGAGGCAAAGCTACTAAACTACGAGACAAAACAAACAAGATAAATGGAAAAGAATTCCAAGGATCTTGCAAGCACACAAACAAGTTAGAACCAGCATCATTACATCATTACAGCAAGCCTATTCACAATAACAAGGTTCGATCATACATACCCAAGTCCTTTTATTTATATACAAGGACTCGACGATCTACGACTCGACCACAGGGCAACTCCGACTCGCAACTACTGAGACACACTACTGACACACCTGACACTACTAGACACCACGACTCAGGGCAACGGCTGCCACTACAAGCTAGCAAAAGCTACTCCACGGCGCCAACTCTGCTGCTCAGGCGTCGAAGCCACGGTCCTGGCGCCACTCTGCGTAGAGGTCGAACGGGTCCTGGGTGAGGTCGACGGTGCCAGTGCTGATCAGTCTGTAGTACTCGTCGAGGTCCACGTCTCCAACAAGGCGAGGTCCTGCTGGTGCCTCCTGTGCGGGCGAGTCGATCACCACAAACTCGTCCATATCCATCTCATCGTCAGTGCCAGTGAGATCGATGACGTTGTCCGCCACCGACTCACTCCCTGACGAGACGTCCACCACAGGCTCATCCTCCATCGGCTCCTCCTCGGAGTCTCCAACGGTCTCGAGGGCGGCCTCAAGCTCTGCTGCCCAACGGGCAAGCTCCTCGGAGTCGTCTGCCTGCTCAACATCAGGGGAGTCCACGGTCGTGTCTGAGTCTGCAAGGGTAGTGGAGTCCTCCTCTGTGTCGGTCGGACAGGCGTAGTGGTAGTGTCCGTGTGGTCCTCCCATCCTCACCGTGAAGTGGCGGCGGGGTCCTCCGTGCTCCTCGTGGCAGTACCTGTAGTGGCTGTTGAGCTTACGGATCAGGTACATCGCGTCCTCCTCCCAGAAACGACGGGTGTAGTCCAGGGTCCACTGCAGGCGGTCTCTCTCAGCCTGGCAAGCAGCAAGCTGAGCCTGTGCCTGCGCAAGCTGAGCTCGAGTCTCTGCAAGACGACGCTGGTCCTCACCCCACCTCTCGGCAGTCTGCTCGAGAACGCGGGAAGTCTGGGCGCGCTGCGCCTCCAGCTGGTCTAACTCCTGACGAAAGGCCTCCATCTGTTCAACAAAATGTTGAAAAGACGGGTAAGTACCGGTGAAAATAATTTTATAAATAGAAATAAGGTAAGGGAGATTTTATAAAGTAAAACTTTACAAAATATCGCACTCATTTCACTCGATTCCATCCTATGGTTTGGCCTACGGACAAGCATTGCTCTGATACCACTCTGTCGTACCCCATTTCTGAAGTACTTAGTGTTTACCGTATCAGTCCCTGGATCAGTAGCTGATACGACACTTTCACAGAATGCTTCACAGCGAATACTTTATTTATAATACCGAGAGTCATTACAAGCCTTTTAATACATAAAGGTCTTTATACAAATGAGGCGGGCGGCCTCAACACACACAGACATCACGCTCATAGGCTGACGCAGCAGCCAGAGCTAACACTAATGCTAGCGGAAAACGGCAGGGCTCCACTCCTACAAGCACCGCTTGAGCGAAGGCCGAACTCTACTCTTCATCACCATCAGCTTGAAAGTCATACTCAGGTTCTCTTCTGAATGATTTAAGCAAGGGTGAGTACTTAAGGTACTCAGCAAGCCTAACATAAGGGTTATGAATATGCAAGGGATTATCAAAGGATAGGCTGAGTTTCATCGACAATGGCGAGAAAGCCAAGTTTATGCAGGGTTGTTTTGAAAACAAAGTATTTCGCAATTCTAATCAAATATCTGTAGAGATTAGTGGGGTTGGGCGGCCCTGGGGGAGATGCAATCCATCCCGCCAGTTCCTCAATTTTATCACTGGCCGACAACCAGTACACGGCTCCAAACCGGCGTTTTCCAAAAACACACCAAGGGAACTCACGCGGAAAAATCTAATCATAGTGTGGCCGATGCTTCCGTGTTGTCCAATACCGTGGAACACGGCTTTCCGGAAAGTTTCTTATCCTTGGCCAAGGGTGCACAAATTTCCCCACAAGGTGGTCCAGTCCTCCCTATCGTCATAGTTTGGATTGTCCCACTAAAGGTTCCATACCTACTTTGTACCGCCACGGCATCCCCCACGGACATCACCAGGGGCTTCACAATCAATAATATAGCCAGTCATAAATGCCGGATCTCGAACACCCACCAACGAACGAGTCTTCTCCTGGGACTCCGTTGCAATCTCCTGCCTCCGGGGGGTACCGGGTGAGTACTAGTAGGGTGTGGTTCCAATTCCGCGCCCATTCACGGCTTGTGGCTGCGCGAGGGGTGCTAGGCAAAGGCGGCACAAGAACCGGTCCTTATACGACCGAACCAGGCATCTTCAATAGCCATTCCACAAGTGGAAGGCGTCCCAGAGATAGCCTCCCCACTGAGGACTATCTCGCCTGATCCCGCCAAAAACATCCCTCACTAGGGTTGCACTTATTATTATACCACCCAATTTCACATTTACACACACCACCGAGACACACGCATTTACACAAAAATCATGTGAGCAATATTAATTAAACACATGTGAAGGTCCTAAGCAGCGAGCATATCAACAATTCATTAATTAAATTAATGATGTTGATTCCTAGGGCTAACAAGGATACAGGATATAATCAAGTCAAGGCAGGCAATCAAATATTGCATAGGACCATTCTAGCATTTAAATTCATTTAAATACCATGCAATTTATTTATAAACAGCTCTAATTAGGATATTTGCAATCATAGGATCAATATGATCAAAGGAAGTTAGACTTGCCTTCACCAAGCTCTTCTTCCTCTAAATCCTCGTAATCAGGATCTTCAGTGTCTTCGTCTTGATTATCTATCGATTTAACAAAAGATAAATCTACCGCTTACAAACAATTTAACAGAGCAATAAATCCAAATAAAATCCAAATAAGATCAGATGGGAGTTGATTTTGGTGGCACTGGATAGATTAGGATTTTAGATGAATTTTGGCGCAAGTTTCGCCAAAATCGGAGTTAAAACGATAAAGATATCGATTTTTGAAGTAAAAGAAAGGAAATTGATTAGGAATAGATTATCTTAATTAAGTATAACCATAATCCTAATTTTCCAGAAGGTGGCAAGGGTTGCAAAATGGTTAGGATGAAATATTGGATTTTTGAGGATTTTTGGGAATTTTTCTGTTATTGGAAAGTGGGCGAAATAGGTTTTTGTGTACGATCTCGGGTGTACATAGCAATTTCCAGCGATTTGTTTCACTGACCGGTGGGCCAAAGGGCCCAGCGGGGTCCGCTGGTTACTGTTTTGTGAGCCAAGTCCATAGAGCGGTGGACCGGGCGGCGTAGAACGGCGGGTCCACGGTGCGCCGAGTCCGCCACGCAAGCGGGGCGACCCGGTCTTCGCGGGCCCACGCGCTGACGCGGCGCGCCACGTCGGTCGGCGACGCGACGCAGTCAAAGCGCGGCGGCGCGCGGCTGCGCGCGGCGGCGGCCTCGCCGGAACCCTCGCCGGCGGCGGCTACAGGCGACAGAAGGGAGCGCGATGCACACTTTCGAGATCTACGCGCGACGGCGAGTGCGAAGGTGGGAGATGTCGTCGACGAGGACGACAGACGCGGCGGCGCGACGTCGCCGGAGTTGGCGGCGCGCCGGCGAGAGAAGGGGAAAAGGTGGGGAAACGTGTTGCGCTCGAGTTTGTGCTGTCGGGGGTGTGCGCGAGAGTGCAGCGAGTCGTATGGAGGAGTCGGCCGGGCCGGAGAAGGCTCACGGCGGCCGGCGGCGAGAGGGGAGGGCGGCGGCGGAGCCGACGCTCGGTGCGCGGGTGGCGCGAAGGTGCGAGGGAGAAGGAGAGAGAGCGCAAGAGAGAGAGGGAGACACGGTGAACCTAAAGATGCTACACGTTGACGAGGGAAGGGGCCGGAGCGGCGGCACGAGCTCACCGGAGCTCGGCGGCGCGCCGGGGTGCGCGAGGGAAAAGAGGTGCGCACGTGCGCGAGAGCGTGCTTGAGCGGGTGCGGTCGTGCGTGAGAGCGCGAGGAAGTTGATGGTGGCCTCGGCGTGCTCGTGTGCGGCCGGGAGTGTGACCGGCGGCGAGAAGGCGCACGGCGGCGGCAGTGCTCCGATGCGAAAGCTCGCACACGAGTGGTAAAGGGGAACAGCGCAGCATAGAAGGAAGAGAAAGGCATGGTGACGCTCACCGAGTGCTTAGACGAGACGGGATCGACAGACAGTGGCCGGCGACGATGAAGTAGACGGAGACTAGGTCGACGTCGATCTCGCTCCCCGGGCCACGGCTGCGGTCGAGATGAGCACGGTGAGATCGAGCGTGGAAAGAAGAAGCTGGAAGGGGAAGAGGTAGACGTCGGGACTCACCGTTAGCAGAGAGAGGGCTCACCGGAGAGTTCACCGGAGAGAGAGTGGAGTGGGGAAGTGAGCAGTGGAGAGCTCGGAAGTGGATGGAGATGGGAAATGAAATGAGAGGAGGGAGAAGGGGGGCCTCGGTGCTAGTTTATAGCCGCCAATGGCGGTTCGGAGAGGCGGTTTCGCCGGCGAGAAATATCTCGCCGGACTGGAGCTCGACATGACGCTCAGAGGCGGTTCACGAGCCACGAGACGGCGGTGACGCGCGCGCGAAGTGGCGACAGTGCGAGGGAAAGAACGGGGGAAAGAGGAGCGGCGCTGTGACTGACGTCGAGGCATGGAGCTCGCCGGGGCTCCGGGGCGGTTCGGCGCGAGCGCCAAGAAAGAGGGATGGAGCGTTCCTATGCGACGAGATTGGTCGGAGAGGCGGTGCGACGCGTGCACGAGCTTCACGTGGAGCATCCTGTGGCCGGGAAGTGACAAGGGCGGCGGGGAACCGGCCGGTATGGGCGACGGCGCGAATTGCGCCGGCGGCGCGAGGTGAGGGACGACGGGGCGGGGGCCCCACTCGTCAGCGACCGGGAGTGAGGGAAGATGGGCTGGCAGGCTGGGCCGGAGCGGACTGGGCCGGATAGGCGGGCGCGGGAGAGAAAAAGGGAGGGAGAGGCTGGGCGGCCGGGAGAAAAGAGAAAGGGGCGGCCCGATAACAGGAAAAAGGTTTGATCTTTTGCTGGGATTTAATTTGAATGAATTTTGAATTCATTCAAAAGGAGGGGTTGAAACCAACACTCAAACAAATCAAGAAAAACACGAAAATGCATATGGTGACTTTTATGCATCGTTTAAATTTCAAAAGCTTTTGGTTTTGCTATTAACTAAAGCTAACAAATTGATTTTAATTAGAAAATTTTAAAAAGTTCAAATTTTTAGTGGTTTTGACGACGGCAAAAACACGGGTCGCTACACTGATCGAGGAATCGGAAGGAGCGATCGGACGATCGATCAGGAGGAAACCGACCGGCGGCCCACGCCGTACACCCGATTCCTTCCCCCACGTCTCTTTGACGAACGGAATTTACCGCATCTCATCTCCGGGGGGAAAAAATGACGCCCCGAATTTTACCGGTCTTGTAGGTCGGTTCGAAATTTACCTCGGCTAAGCGGTAAAGCGGGTGATCCAGCCGAGCAGGTCGTTACAAATTTATGGCAAATTCGTAAAATCCCCAAATTCGATCGTCCCCACGAAACCGTTCGAGGGGCAAGCAGAAGAAGATTCTGAAGAACAGAGGGACGAGCTCCTGCTCGTGCTCCCGCTCCCTCCCTCCCAAACCCCGCCCACCCTCCAAACCCCCAATCCTTCCGACCACGAATCGAACCAGCCATGGACGAGCCGCCGGAGCAGGACCTCGCCCTCTCCATGGCTGCATTCCTAGCAAAGGACCCCCGTGATCGAATGACTGTGAGGTGGGCGCTTGGCGTTCTTCCTCGAGCACCTCAATCCGCCCTCTACGGCGACTACTTGCTAGGGTTTGCAGAGGGACTCCCCGGAGGCGAGGAGGGCGGTCGCGGCGGCGGCGGTGTGCCTGGGAGGCCTAACCTCGTCGAGCACCGCGATGGTGACCGCGGCGAGCAGGAAGGTGCCGCCCGCGGCGGGCAACGCGCGGAGGAGGGCATCCGGGTCGGCGCCGTGCGCGGCGGTGGGAAATCCGGCGACACCCAAGCGCGAGAGGTTGAAGGCCCGCGTCGCGGCGGCCGAAGCGCGGACGAGAGCATCCGGGTCGGCGCCGTGCGTGCGGACGACCGAAGCGCGGAGGAGGGCATCCGGGTCGGCGCCGTGCGTGCGGACGGCCGACGCGCGGACGAGGGCATCCGGGTCGGCGCCGTGCGTGCGGACGGCCGCGCCCGCCGCGGCGAGGAGTACGGCGACACTCAGGAGCGCGAGGTTGAAGGCCCGTGTCGCGGCGGCCAACGCGCGGAGGCGGGCAACCCCGGCGGCGCCGTGCCCGTGCGTGCGGACGACCGCGCCCGCCGCGGTGATGGCGGCGTCCTCTACTCCGTCAAAGGCCCGTGTCGCGGCCGCCAACTCTCGGAGGAGAGAACCCGCGGCGGCCTCGGCTACCCGCGCGACGAGGACGGCGCCAACGCCACCTCCCCCGCCATCTACCTCGGCAACATTCGAATGCGCAAGGTGGATGGCCCATGCCGCGGCGTACGTGAGCACGTGAACCCGCGGCCGCTCCGACTTGGAGAAGCACGTCCCTGGCCGCGCGAGCGACGATTGCGCCCAGAGCGGCGTGCTTGCTATGGGCGGGGAAACTGCAAGTGCCCGACTTGTCGGTGTGTTCGGACGCTCAGGCGGGGATGACGGCGACAGGGAGAAAGGAGGCACCGGCGGTGATGGTGGCCGCCGCCGTGCTCGGGAGGAGCGTCCGAGTTCCACCAAGCTCACGGAGAAGGAACTTGCCCAAATCTTTGCCAGCGAAATTCTGAAATTCGGGTCAGTCAGTTCAGAACCTTGGAAAGAACTCTGGATGAAGCACCCTCTTATCTTCCACGACGTTGAGCTAGTAAGAGCCATTGCTGATACCACACTGAGGCAGTCTTTTCCGGAATCTATCTCTTCGATGCTTGAAGCACACCCAGGTCCTGTTCAATACTTCAGGTGCGACTCGTTCGTCATCGAGAACGGCTGTGATCGGATTTAGTCTTGGATGGGCATCCTGAACAAGAAAAACATTGAGCATTTTATCATGGCCAATTGTGAGTGGCCTAAGGAAATGGTCGAGTTTCCCCTGCAAAGCCTAGATTGCAGAAGCCTGAGATCTTTGCGTCTCTGCTTTTACCGAATCCCCTACATTTGGTTGCCATCCCACGACTGCAGCCCATCAGTTATCGATTTGGCAGGCTGCAGCATCACCGAGGGCGATCTGCGTGCGCTAGTGGAGCAGTGTAGAAACCTGAAGGAGCTAGATATTGGACTGCGTGAGGGCAGTGTCACAATAAATTCAGAGAGCTTGGAAATTCTGCAAATCTGGTGGTCACGTATCCCATCTGTCCGCATCGATAATGCACCAAAACTGAAGCAGCTTATTGTGGGAGCTGAATTGAGAAAGACCACCAATTTGACATGGATTACAATAAAAGAATCTGCTTCTGTGTCACTGGAATACACATGGGTTCAACTGTCAACACAAGTGTTCACAATAAATGACATAAACCTAAGCCAGGTGAGGATATAGTGCCTGACCATGTGTTCAGCTGATTCCGATGCACTCATGTGAACAGTTTTATATGTTGTTTATTGCAGGGCCAGACTACATTGCTCAATATGCGAAAGCTTGATCTGACATTTGCATATAGGGCTGCAAAAGAGAAGGTGACACTGTTGAACTTTTTGAGATCGTGCCCAAATCTTAGGGAGTTAACAATATGGGTAAGTTATTTAATTGATATGGCTGCCTTTAATGAAATGTTATAGTTTCTGACATATGCGTGTTTATCCAATTGGTAGCTTGATTGAGTCGGAAGTAATTAGTACTCTTATCAACTTTTTTTTTCCCCATGATAGCGATCTGATGAATCATCGGCCCAAGAAGAATCCGACACCATCCTTGATGAATTTTCTGTCAATCTGAAGAAAATCTTTTGTGTTACGTCGAGATTGGAAGTATTGAGCTTGAACTGTTACAAGGGAGGAGCGACTGAGATCGCCCTTGCTTCCGTTGCCCTCGAGCACGTTGCAATCCTCCGGCATCTTAATGTTATAGCAGATGAGGAGAATCAGGAGTCGGCCGCCTTGCTTCATAAAGCTGAAAGAATCCTACGGCGCGTAAATCGTCAGTTTCCACCGGTAGTTACGAACTTCGGCTGAGACCTCTTCACACTCCATAGGGTAAGTCTGCTAGGCTCATGTGGTCGATTATGGTTGATATATGGATACTCTATTAACTGTAGATACAACTACTATACTGTACAATGAGACAGGCATATGGTAGGGCATTTTACTTCAAATTACCTATGCAAACAATTTGTTTTTGCAAACAATTTGTTTTTGAAGCTAAACTAAAATAATGACCTGGCAAGGTCTGATGGTATAGTTGGGAGCATACTATTTTTTGGTTAGATCACTGATTGATTTGTGGAAACTACTAGTGGTACTTACGTAGAAACATATGCCGGCTGATAGTTTTTTTTTTTTACTCTACCATCATCTACACTGCATTGATTTCTGGTTTATATTGCAGAGAACTGAGAGTCAGCAACCTCATTGAAGATCGTGATGGACAGTGTAAGTGTCAGAAGCTCTTGAGGGCAGTGACAAAGAGAGTATAGCATCAACGGTACCATGTCTTTGGAAGGCCTTAGCTGGAGTGACAACACTGACAAAAGAGACAGCATGACATTCTGTACACCTATATAAAAGCCTACTAACTAGTTGTATATTTGTTTTTCTCTTTCTCTTGCATTTAGCCATCCAAGGCTAGCTACTTGTAGTTGTTCTCACACTAGATGATGCGGTACTTAAAATCATGAAGGATGATTTAGTAACCTGCAGGTTACATACATGCATCATTGAATGTTCTCACAAATTTCTATAACATGATTGATTGAGCTCAAGTCAATTTTCATGGTAATTTGAACTTGCAATAGTCAGATGGGGATTAGGATGTTATTGCCCTATGATAAGAAAAGATTAAGGAGATGAAGAATATGCTCCACCGGGCTAGAATTTCTTAGCATATACCAGTACTGAATAATCGCCAATCCACGTCATATTGGGGATGCAAATACTAAGCCGGATCAAAGCACGGATGACGGCACGTTGTTTTTTCTTTTTGGGAATGAGAAATCCAAGCCTTGCACGCACAATTCACCCATCTCTGTCGCGTGGATCGAATGGGGCCATGCTGGGCTGAATTAGTACTAGGTTTTCACTGAGCGCCATATTAGGGATCTGATGGTCACCTCGCTCGAGTCGCAAACAGCTCTTGCATGTCTCTGGCTTTGGCTTTGGACAACCATGTAACGAGTAAGTTATCCTTGAGTAAGCTCAAAATGAAGAAGCTCATAAAACCATTTATCAAAATGGCTTAACCTTGATAATTGGTTTTCCTTAATAACTTGTATGCATAATGAAGAAGCTCGTAAAGAACGCTAAAGCTCATAATTTTATTTTTTTTAGATGAAAGCTCATAAATTAGTAGTACTAGAGAATCTTTTAGTTTTCCTTAATATAAAAAAGGGACTCGACTCATAAGTCATAAACAGCTGCAAACACACACATCGGGATCTGGTGCGGTTCGTAGCCGCTACCGGCGCCGCCCATCCCCCAGCGCCGCCACGTCAAAGACGAGCTCCCGGCACTGCAACACCGCCGCCGCGCGCCGTGAAACGATGCGGCACCTACTCCTCTCCCGCCTGCTGCTCCGCCGCAGCAGCCCTCTGCCCAACTACCACCTCCCCCTCCTCCGCGGCCTCTCCTCCGCCCCCTCCCCCATCTCCTCCGACGCCGAGCTCCGCAAGTACGCCGGCTACGCGCTGCTCCTCCTCGGCTGCGGCGCCGCCACCTACTACTCCTTCCCTTTCCCCGCCGACGCGCTCCACAAGAAGGCCGTCCCGTTCAAGTACGCGCCGCTGCCCGAAGACCTCCACGCCGTCTCCAACTGGAGCGGCACCCACGAGGTCGACACCCGCGTGCTCCTTGTTGGTTAGTTTATTGGGAGCACTTCTTCAACAAAAATAGCGTGCTGAGCTTTTGCGTATTTGAAAAGAATTAGGGCGCAAATTAAAGCCTCCTGTCGTGATTTCTATTTTGAATCCGTTTCCCGAATTAAACTTTTGCCTGTTTCCCCGTGATTCCAAAATAGTAGTACTCCTTTTTGTTGAGACGCGGTGAATAGCTCAACTGACTAGCTAGCTTGGTCCCTTCTTTTTATGAATCTCCAGCTTACGGATGTTGCATTTACATGTTGCCGTTGCTATAAGTTGTATATATGAGACGTCTATGGTGTTTCACCATTCACTAGCCAGTCTCTCAGTGGCTCACAAAATAGGGTGTGTGCGCCAATGTTCATGAGTGCTCATGCATATATTTGGCTTTTGTACGCGTCTCGCAGAAAAAATGTTCATGAGTGCCTATTTTGTGGCCACACGAAGTAGAATTGTGTCAAGTTATAGGTCATTTCGTGCATGTCATGTAATCTTAAGATGGTTTATAAGGCCTTACAACTAGTTGTATTTTCAATTATCTCTCGTAGTAATTCAGTAATTATGGATGGGAAAAGGATGATGTTCATGAGTTGTAGGGCAACCTCGAACTGTATATAATAGTCATCACATACTTTTAAAGGCAGTTACAATGGCACACAGAGTTGCTGTAGCTAGCTAACTCGAACGAGCAAGATGAAATCTATGTTTCTACATATGCTCGTGTTTCAACCTGTGTAGATGTTGTTTGCATTATTTGTCAGATGCCTCAATTAGCCATTGGAAATTGATCATAAAGTGGTTAGTTAAGAGAATAATTACACGATTGTGCTTCTAGCAACTATGGAAATACAGGAATGGAGTTGTCTTCCGAGCCGAAGAACTGTCGCTCTCTCGTCTTCTCCACAGATGCCGAGAGGAGGCACGATTATGGAAATGCCGCCTCACGCGCGACGATGAAGAAATCAGTACCGCTTTGTGTTCTTTGTTTAGTCTCCATGTAAACTAATCTCTCGCTTGCCCGTTGTTTTAAAATATTTCGAGAACTTTGTCTGTGCCGAAAGTGGGCCTTTCCATTTCTTGATTAATGAAAATTCAGGTGGGGAGTCCTCCTCCTCCCCCCGTTGACTGTCAAAAAAAATAATTACACGATTATCTTACTCCAATAGCTTAAGGACACCGGTGCCTGATGGTCCGCCACGCTGGCGCTTCAATTCTATGGCGGTGGTCGGAGCACGGAAGGCAGAGCACACCGCTCAGCCTAGAGAGAGGAAAGAGAGAGCACGGAGCGAAACACGAGCATATGTAGAAACATAGATTTCATCTTGCTCGTTCGAGTTAGCTAGCTACACCAAGATGGATGATGTACTACTAGTGTAGCCTCACAAATCACAGCAACACAAGAAACTCTGTGTAGCCTCACAAATCACTACCTGGCTACAGCAACTCTGGGCCGTGGGTGCTTCTTGCTTGTTCGAGTTAGCTAGCTAGCTAGGGACGACACGCTCCTACTACTCGGCAGCGGGCATGGCGAAGCGGCAGCAGGGGCAGGTGCCATTGACACGGAGCCTCCGGAAGGCGCAGGTCTGGTGGAAGGAGTGGGAGCACGGCATCATCCTGAGCAGATCGCCCTCCATGAAGAGCTGGCCGCACAGCGCGCAGCTAGCCTTGCTCCGCCGTCTCGCCCACCGTCGGCGTGGGAAGAGCCAAGATCGCCATGCTGGAGGCCGGCACGTCCAAGAAACGTTGTGCCTCGAATGTGCGGCGATAGACTCCACGTCTGCGGCGTGCCACCTCCTCTCCCTCGCTTCCCGCTCCATGATCGCGAGCCGCTGCCGCTCCCTCCTCTTCGCGAGCCTGATACAAGCGGCGTCGATGGTTTCACCGGCGGGCGGCGGCGCAGGTGATAGGAGAGCGTCGTCGTCGTGGAGTTGATCACCAGCGGCGCAGGTGACGCCAATCATGTGCTCCATGATCTCAACAATCTTTGATCGGCGTGCGACTGATTTGAGACGCGATCGAACAGAGCAAAAGGATTGGGAGGGTGTATCGCCGTATTTATAGGGAGAGGCGGAGGGGGCGCGGGCTGCTGGGGGGACGAAACCCGAGTTTAGTCGGATTCCGTGTAGCATGTGGACACGGGGTTTCGGGCCCGCGAAGCATAGGAGTACTACGTACGAAGAAAAAGACTACCATGTCGGATCTGTTGACTGATTAGCCAAATCAGGTTTTTACTCCTCTAGCAGAGGGCTAATTAGAGCTAGCCATGATATGTGAACAAATCCAGGGCAATGCAATCGTGTGACAATTTTACATGCGCAAACATAAGTGAAATAACCCCAACTACAAAAGGGTTCTTAATGTTTCAAAAGACAATAAATTAGTAATACAAACATTAGGAAAATATGTACACAACAGGACATTGAGTAACACTCACGGCACTTGTTGCCCCCACCTCACACCACACACCTCTTGCGCTCTCGCTCTCGTCCACCATACCAACCAAAGCCATCCACGTTCCGCTTTGAGAATGCTTGGTACGTTACACCACGAAGAATTCCTACCAACCATGCTCCAGTCCCCTGAACATGGCGACGCTGCCGGCGTGCTGGCCCGCAGTCTCAAGGCGGCGAAACAAAGGTTTGGGATCGCGAGGAGGGTGGCGGCGAAACAAAGGTTTGGGATCGCGAGGAGGGTGGCGTGATGGTCACCTCTCACGAAGGGAAAACGCAGGCGCTCACCGAGCACCTCGCGGGCATCTTGGGTGTAACGGTGCCCACACAGTGGCGGTTCGATCTGGGCGACCGACCTCTACAAAGACAGGAATCATGGGCGTGATTGGTTTGGGCAGATGGGTTCGTCCTGGGTGAGCGCCAGGGCCAGGCCAGCAGGAGCCTGTTCTTGTGCATGCAAGATGCGTGGAGGCCATCGTGACTGGTTTGCATGTTGCTGGAAACCAGGTTGGCGTGAAACGGTGTTCGGTTGGCTGAGCAAAAGGCTGGTAGCTACACCTGACAAGACATAACGCATGCAACTGCAAACACCCAGCTGCACCGCCCGAGCCGTGAATATTACTACATGATTCACAACATTATTACACTCGGCCCAAAACCATCCGGGCCCGGGCTGGCGCGTTGCTTTTGTCCATGGCGGCCGCGTCCACATGGGGCTGATTGGTTGCCCGGATAAGCGCTGGCCTGGCTGGCCGCATGCAGGAAGTGGGCGTTCTGTTGCCTGCACGGGGGCTAGAGCCTGTCCCGCCGCATGCAGCAGTTGCCAGCGGGCCTGGCTGAGGAGAAACGAGAATCAAATCCGCTTCCTATTTACTACACTTAGTGCAATCAAACACTAAAAAATAAGAACAAGTTGAGAAACCTGACATTTTGAATACATCTATCATTTTTATTTTTCTTATATATAAACTATATGTGTCTCTATAAAACTGCTAGCCCGTGCAAATGCACAGGTTGATAGGCTAGTTGCCTAAATTTCTCTACACCAGGGCTCCTACTCATTGATGGAAAAACGAAAATTCTGACCGAGCTAGCATGGATAGAATGGGCTATGATGGGCCATGGTGTGTTGAACAATGTTGGGTTCGAATGGCCCATGAGATCCGCTCAATTGCAAAAGATCGAAGTTTGGTTCGAATGGGCCTCCTCCTACATTCCTACATTCCTTAACGGCGATTAAAACCCATCGCGATCTGGTGCGGTGGCCGCTGCTGGCGCCGCCCGTCCCCGAAGGCCGAACGCCACCGCCGACTCACCGCCGCGCCCAGCGGAGCGATGCGGCACCTCCTCCTCTCCCGCCTGCTGCTCCGCCGCAGCAGCCCTCTGCCCAACCACCACCTCCCCCTCCTCCGCGCCCTCTCCTCCGCCCCCTCCCCCGGTGCCTCCGACGCTGACCTCCGCAAGTACGCCGGCTACGCGCTGCTCCTCCTCGGCTGCGGCGCCGCCACCTACTACTCCTTCCCGTTCCCCGCCGACGCGCTCCACAAGAAGGCCGTCCCCTTCAAGTACGCGCCCCTGCCCGAGGACCTCCACGCCGTCTCCAACTGGAGTGGCACCCACGAGGTCCACACCCGCGTCCTCCTCCAGCCGGACTCCGTCGAGGCTCTCGAGGACGCGCTCGCCGCCGCGCACAAGGAGCGCCGCAAGCTCCGGCCGCTCGGATCGGGGCTGTCCCCCAATGGCCTCGCTCTCACCCGCGCCGGCATGGTCAACCTCGCGCTCATGGACCAGGTGCTCGATGTCGACGTGAAGAAGAAGACCGTCACCGTGCAGGCGGGGATACGTGTTGCCGAGCTCGTCGATGCGCTCCGTGAACATGGTCTCACGCTGCAGAACTTTGCGTCAATTCGGGAGCAGCAGGTCGGCGGCTTCACTCAGGTTCGTATCTTGGGAAAGCCGTCAATTTTGTTACTTGCGTCATAGAAGTGTTCTGTTGGTGTCTTACATGAGCAGTGCCGATGATTTAAATAATGACCTTTAGAATTGACTAGAGAAGATAGTGTAATTTTGTTCAAGATTGAATTGACCAGTTCAATGGAATTATCCCAAAGTGACTACAATTGCTGCCATTTTCACTAGTAGCGACCTGATAGATTGTGGGTTCACTAAGCCTATCATGGACCCCTCTTAAGTTGGGGATAGTGTCATGCAACCTCATGTTAGGGGACTGAAATACGGCTAAATACAGCAACAAGGTTCCAGACAGTAATTTAAAAGTACCATGTAGGATTGTTTTAACTTATTTCCTATGCTAATAAATTGGTTTACAACAACAAATGGGTCATATAGAGGGGTCATAAATGGAGTCAAGGCCACTCCACTGTGGAGTCTTGTAACCTCTTTTGGTCTCTTAGTTTTTTTTCCAGATTTCTTATATTAGATGTACCTTTGTTCCATTTATTTTGTGTGCTAACAATAGTTTAGATTCCCAACAAATGTGCATTTGCATACTGGAATACTGCCATATATATGCTTCTGCACCCTTCATGTCTAGCCTCATTGGAGCAGTCACTATCTGAAGACCATAAGGGTGTAGGTGTTAGTCAGAATATTTTAAGGTAATTGATCCATAGACAGCCTCTCTGTATAGTTGGCCTACTTCTCTGTGGGCATAAGAGCTATGCATTACATTTGTTTGGATTGTGCTTAGGTCGTTTTCTATGTTTTCTACCAGAACTCTAATCATCCTAATGCTTCAAGGCTCAAACTGTTGTCATTTCCAGTGATCCTTCGCAACTTGTATAACTTACAATTTGAGTTCAGGCCAAAATTAATCTATGTTTCTGTTAGTGACTCAAAACAGGTTGGTGCCCATGGCACTGGTGCAAGATTGCCTCCAGTTGACGAGCAAGTCATTAGCATGAAGCTGGTTACTCCTGCCAAGGGGACAATAGAGTTATCAGGGGAGAAGGATCCTGAGTTATTTTATCTTGCTCGCTGTGGACTTGGTGGCCTAGGAGTTGTTGCAGAAGTTACCCTTCAATGTGTAGAAAGACACCAGCTTGTTGAACATACATTCGTTTCCAATGCTGACGAAGTCAAGAAAAATCACAAGTAATGTTTCCTGCAGTCAATCTTTGTGCAACTATATAATTGGTTTGTCGATGCACTTGTATGTAACTTTAATATTTTTCTTTCCTTTACCCCATTTTACAGGAAATGGCTCTCTGAAAACAAACATATTAAGTACTTGTGGATTCCGTATACTGATGCAGTTGTTGTTGTTAAATGCAACCCCCCTTCAAAGTGGAGAACTCCAAAGTTGACATCAAAATATGGAAAGGATGAAGCTTTACAGCATGTTCGTGACCTTTATCGTGAGTCGCTGAAGAAATATAGGTATGTGCCCTTTTATGGTTTAGTGCCTTGGGGTCGAATTGTAATATTACCAGAGTATTCTGTATAGAAATTGCATTTGTAATTACTCTTCTCTTACTGAAAAATTTGCTAAAACGTTTCTTGTGCGAAATAAACTAACATTAAAAAATATTGCTCTGGTGACTGTTTCATCCTTTTAGCTTTTAGCTTTGCTCCTAATATAATTAGCAGGCTGAGTCTGTTCTCTCGTCCTTGATTTTCTCTGCTTTATTGAGTCTCATGCAGAAAAGAGAAGCAATGCTAGTCTGAAGAGCTGTATAACTCATAAGTAATATAAGGAGTGTCGATCTGGGATTTGGATACTAGTTAGTTAATTGTTAATCTGCATCAAATATAGAAAAAATAGAACCTTCATGCATTGAACTACTATCTTAAATATGCAGGAAATTCAAATTATTGCTATACATCTCCGACTGGCATACTAAAATGATGTTGCAACCATTTCTGGATTTACTCAAATGAGTAGTTTTACTGAACTTTCTAGCTTTATTCAGTTCTGATATTTACTTGGTTTTTAGCTTACACCACCTTAGAAATGTTTTCAGAACTGAAGCGGAAAGTAATGACCCAGAAATAGATATGCTTTCATTTACTGAACTGAGGGATAAGCTGCTTGCCCTTGATCCTCTGGATAAAGACCATGTTGTCAGAATCAACAAAGCGGAAGCCGAGTACTGGAAGAAGTCTGAGGGGTATCGCATGGGCTGGAGTGATGAAATATTGGGCTTTGATTGTGGTGGGCAGCAGTGGGTTTCTGAAAACTGCTTTCCCACAGGAACCCTAGGAAACCCAAGTATGAAGGACCTTGATTTCATAGAGAATCTCCTGGGGTTGATTGAAAAGGAAGATATACCTGCACCTGCACCTATTGAGCAACGGTGGACTGCCCGCAGCAAGAGTCCCATGAGCCCAGCGTCAAGCTCTGAAGAAGATGCTATATTTTCATGGGTAATTTGTTCCTTCTGTTCAATTCTTTGTTGTTTAATCTTTGGTGCTTTTTGGCACTTGTCACTACCCTCTTAAAAGTTTGTCTGCATTTCAGACTAATTTGTTTGCTGCTGACTGCTGTACTGGAACACTTTGTTGTAGTGACAATTCACTTAGAAATTGAAGAGAGGCATTGTTATTCTGGACATCGTCATTTGGTCAAAGCAACACTATTTACAAAACTTTGTAGTCCATGTAATATACTATTGGTGCTCTTTCTGAAAATTTCTGCTTCCTTACAGTGGTGGTGTGCTTTTTTGCTTCCTTTTACTTTGTCAAATATTTTTTATATCCTTTCTTCAGTGTAGATGATTTTATCAAATGTGACATCGGAATTGTCATCCTTTCCTATTTTTCTGTGTCATACATTCTGACATGGAAACATGATACAAATGCTAACTGTTTTGGATAGTTATGCAACTCTTCCCTCGTGTTAAAAGTTTTCGTCACGCTCGCACCGTGGAGTGTTGTTCACTTCTGCACAAGTTATCTACTAAGTGACCGACTTTCTGGATTTATGCAGGTTGGTATTATAATGTACTTGCCAACATCAGATGCTCGCCAGAGGAAGGAAATTACGGAGGAGTTCTTCAATTACAGGAGGTTGACACAAACAAGTCTCTGGGATGATTATTCTGCATACGAACACTGGGCTAAAATTGAGGTACCAACTTGTAATTCTGACTGAAAGATGCTCTGTTCATTTTTTTTTTTTTTGGGTTCAGATACGATCAAATTGTAACATCTGACTTGCTGGGCAGTTGCACGTATAATGTTTAGATGTGTGCAGATATTTCTTTTCTTTAGAAGGCTTTATTTATTGAACACATAATTGAATTATTGAACACATGATCGAAATTAACTTTAGAATGGTTAATTTCGAGAGAAATACCATTTCACTAGCAATGCATAACATGTTATTTGTTCATACCTAGTTATCATTGTTTGTCCATTTCTTCCTAGGTTCCAAAGGACAAGGATGAACTTGCTGAACTTCAGGCCAGGTTGCGGAAGCGTTTCCCGGTTGATGGATACAACAAGGCACGCATGGAGCTAGACCCCAACAAGGTTCTCTCAAATGCAAAGTTAGAGAAGCTTTTCCCAGTATTGGAGCCTGTGCACCAAGCAAAGTAATGTGAGCGAAGAGAGGACACAGAGAACTTCACCTATCTGTTATACTTGATCAAAAGGCAAAACAACATCCTGCGCTGTTGGCGGCCTATAGGGGCGCAATATCAATTTGTTGTTTCTTGTAGAACCTGTTTTATTGGTGCCTGAGATAGATTTTGTTCGTTTGGGCTCCACTCTATCGGCTGGTTCAGTTGAGGTGCTGCGTTTGTTGCAGGAGAACCGTGCC
This sequence comes from Eragrostis nindensis, assembly GCA_012490785.1. Lineage (NCBI taxonomy): Eukaryota > Viridiplantae > Streptophyta > Magnoliopsida > Poales > Poaceae > Eragrostis > Eragrostis nindensis. Next base: position 169,313 of record JAAXCT010000807.1, read on the forward strand.
CTGATTCACAGTTGTCTACATTTATCCTGATGCTGTTATCCTGTCAAACTAATCGACGGCAAAAGTTGTCTGTTGAAATAAAGTGCGAGATTTCTTTTCGTTATTGGTTCATTATGCAGCAGGAAAAGGACTTTTGGCTTAATCGGATTGTTGCACCGTGCAATCAACTTCATTAATCTGTTGGACTAAGATTACTATGTACTCCAATTGGCTAATCTTGAGGCATCTGACACGGCATACAGTAGTTAGTGAAAAGTGAACCATGAGATTGAGCTGAAGCCAATGACATCACTTTGTTATATGACAAATTGGTAGCGAGATATTACTGCTACAAAATAAATGAGCCGATTAAGATATTGCTCATGTACTTTATTAAGACTTTCTATCACTAGTTTATGACAAAAATGCCAGCACGAAGAAGTTTAGCTCTCCCAGAACAGAAAGGGTGTATTTGGTTATGTGGCAGATCAGCCCAAGCCACGATCAGCCCAAACCAGGCTTTTGTTATGCAATGCCCAAAGAAAAATTACCTAGGCTAGCAACTTTTTGTTCCCCATTAGCTTTTGTTTGGTAGGTTGCATTGTGGGCTGGCTAGCATTGAAAGGCCAAGATGGACGTGTTTGGTGCACTACACTACGTCTGATGTGGGGACTAGTTGGCCCAAATGGTGTGGTTAAGGCTCGTCAAAAAGAATAAAATCCTACCCCATCGCTCAAATGACCTAATCACTCTCACCACTCGTAGCCTTTCCTCCCAGCCGCCTTTCCTTCCCCGTCGCCCTCCCTTCTCCACCCCCGTCGCCGACCACCATCGCCATGGCCGGGAGCAACGTGTTCAGGGCCGGTCTACTAGGTGCTGGCCGTGGGGATGCCAACGCGTCCATGCAGGACTCGTCGGATCCGAATCTCCTCCGCTCTGTTGGGCGTCGACTGGGGCGGCGGAGTCGTGGGTTCGCACCGGCGGTCAGGGGGGGCCTGTCGACAACCTCCAACTGGTGATGTTCGAATCGCAGGTAATTTCTTACGTCATGTATGATTGTTGCCTAGATCTAGGTTTGTTAGTTTGTTCGTAGTAATTTGTAGTAGTGATGTCGATTAGATGTTACTTTAGCATGGTTTAGAGTGGATTGGAATCTTCTTGTCATTTTTTATAATTTTTAGATGGAAGCTCGATTAGATGCAAGGTCTTTGATGTTTCCGTGGTCAGTTTAGGATTTCGTTGATTTCATTTCACTTCCACCTTAGAACAGGAGGCAATGCATTTGATGAGAGTGGGACAGACCCACCAAGGTTTATAAAACTGGATCTGAAAGCAGAACCACACCGTTTTTTACTAGTTTTCTGTTTTGACATCAAAACCGGTCAAAATTTAACAAAAATTTAAATTCTTTACGATTTAAAATAAAAAACCGGTCAATCGGTGAGACTGGACCGGACCTGACCAGTTTTGACCGGTTTGCGGAACCCTAGGCCTCACTCCTGATTTTTCCCCTTCTATTTAAAACCCACAGAGCAGAGAACCCGCCGCACTCAACAACGAGGGAGAGAAGATGGATCAGTCCCCGCAATCGTCCGTCACGGCGGGCTCGACCGAGAGCACGGCGGCCAAACCCGCGCCCCTGACCACCGGCGTCGCCGCGGTCGCCCCCGCCCCCGCCCCCGCCGCGGCGGTAGGCAGCTCTATCGTCGACGACTTTGACGTGTTTGACGACTTCCCCGAGCCATTCAGCTGCATTTCCTCGATGATCGACCGCGGCGACGTGGAGAGCCACCGCCTGTTCCTGGCCCGGCGCACCGTGCTGGAAATGCTGCGCGACCGCGGGTACAGCGTCCAGGAGCACGAGATCGCCCGCACCCTCCAGGAGTTCAGGGCGTGGTGGGCCGGGAGGCCCGAGCTCGAACGGCTCTCCATCACCACCACCCTCGTATCCGACCCCTCCAACAAGGTATTTTTTTTTTTGTTCCTCCCCCCCTTACATGTTCAATCGTTGTGCTTTCATACGTTGTTCGATTAGGATTGGGTTCTTGTTCTAGATTGTGCTTTCATATGTTTTTCGATCCTATCATAAAAAAAGTGTTCCTCCAACCTCGTGCTTTCATATGTTTTTTCGATCCTATCAAAAAAAAAAGTTATTCCATTAGGGTTAGGTTCTTGTTCTAAGTCGCGATTTGAACAACATTCTGGCCCTGAATTGATCGATCTGGTCCATCTGGTTGTGCTGAAATGTGCGTGGTGGACAGAGTACTGCAAAACTGAAAGAGTTGAGGAGAAAGGGGAGGATCAGTTCATTCATAATTCCCTACCCATTCACCGCTGAGTTATGATTGTTGATGTTAGGTAGGGTTGTCACCATGGCTTTGGTTGAGTGACTTGAGTTCTTGTGGTTATATGATTTTTGGTGTTAACACCATCCTGCAAATGGATGGCTCAGTTTAATATGTACCCAGAAAAGTTCAGCGGTTGCGAACTTACATATAGTATGTTTGCCTTTATCTCTTATGTCTTTTTTTTTTGAGTTGCTCTCTTATGTGTTTCTTGCATACTGTCGTTTCTACATTTTTCTCGTATACAAGTGAGTAGTAGGTACATCACTAACTATGTCTTATCGCAGGTGAAAGTCATATTCTGTCCGCCCGAGCCAGTCAAAAAGGCAACTATTAGGGAGATATACAATGGAATCAAAGAAGAGAACTTGTCTAGGCTCATTCTGGTATTGCAGGGCAAAATAATGTCCCAAGCAAGAGAATCTCTCAAGGATATCTTCACATTTAAAGTTGACATATTCCAGGTTGGGTTTCTGTAGCCTCACGTTTTGTTTAATTTCTGTAAGTAAAGAACCAAAAGTGATTCTTTCAGTGTGCAGGGACAATGTCCATCCCTTAAGTATTACAGTATTTACTTTCCGTGCAATGAGTAATGACAGTGGCTAGAGTAGCTTATTGGTTTGCATCTGAATGCACCATATGTTCTTTCCTGCAAATATGCTCTTAACAGGAGATTTTATTTTCCCCACGTTAAGTTGGCATATTGCTGTTTTGTCTTATATAAATATTGTACCATTCTCCGCATTCACATGGATGTGATGTTCCAATTGTAGATCACAGAGTTACTGGTCAACAATACCAAGCATGTCCTGAAGCCCAAACATGTAGTGTTGACTGAAGAGGAGAAAACCAAGCTCTTGAAGGAGTACAATGTGCAGGATTCGCAGGTATTTATCAATGTTACATCCTAATTTCATATTCTTTTTTTCATGCTGGCACTGGAAGTCATGATGCTGTGAGAGCTGTGCAGCCTTCTTTTGTCACATCCTGTAGGAATGCAAATATTTTTCCTCACGACACAGTCTGGTGTTGGCTAACTGGTTGTTTACTGCTGGTTTTAGCGTCATTGATTTGCTATAATACCATAATTTCTGCACTCCATTTTGTTTGCAACGTCAATGCCATCAGGGATACAGCAATATCTTAGTGCGCTGAGGCGTGAAACTTGCTAATAAGCTGAGTGTCTTGGTCTTGTATACATATTGTGCTGACTTGCAATTTTGTTTTAGTGTCTGTACAGTTTTCAGTAGAATGGATCTTGATGGTATTGAAATGCATGATCCTCTCATGCTTCCATAAATATTTTTTAAAAAATTGCTCCAGATTAATTTAAACATATTCAAGGGAAGTGCTGTTATTGTATAGATTATAGACAATTCTCTATTTGCAATGTCATATTTCTTAACCTGCTATCCCTTTTTTATTTATGTGGGAGGTTCCTTAAATTGTCTTCTGTTATAGCTACTGTATCGAGTATTTTTGTATGAGTTTACTCAAATTGTTGCATGTTTCTTACACACAGTTGCCTCGCATGCTGGAGACTGATGCTGTTGCTCGCTACTATGGCCTCGGCAAGGGAACAGTTGTTAAAGTTATATATGACAGTGAGCTTACTGGAAACCATGTGACATACAGATGTGTTTTCTGAGGGCTCCATGTGTTTAGACTGAAGAAGTTTCTCGTAAACTGCTAGTAGAAATTGACTCCCATGCAATATTACTGCTGTACTTGGTTAATGTTGGTACCCTGCTTTGTTGAATGTTGCCGTAAGCTGCTGGTGAAAATCACAGCTAACGTTGTTACCCAACTATGTTTTCTCCAGTTATGTGAGTACTTGCCGGTCTAATCTGAGTGAAGTCTTAACTATGCCTATTGTGAATGTTCGATAGTAAGTTTCCGGCCTTCCGATTAACGTTGGAAAATTTCACATGTTTGTGTGCAATGACTTGTTATCGCAGTCTTTTGGACGCTGAATTGTTTTGGCGCTATGGTCACTAGGATCCAATCGGCATCTCTGTACGGGTTCCATTATGTTTTGCAAACTAATAGCTAACATCTGTGTTACAAAGTAGGCCAAAAGTTGAGTGAGGCAAAGAACCAAGAGAAAAAAAATATTAATTGTCCTATAATCAGTTTGCATCTAACTGTGCCTTGATCTGATTGCCTGGGGCAATGTAACATCTTCGTCTGCTGCCTTTCTCTTGCGGCTGCTGCTTCTATCACTGCTGCTGTTGTTTGTAGGGTTAGTGCTTTCGTTGCTTTTGCTGTGGCCTTGCTGATGCTGTTCCTGGTGATAGTGCTCCTTGCATTTGCTTTTCAGGATGTGGGGCTTCAGCTTGCTCATGTCTGATAGCCGTACTGGTTTTAGGAAAAACTCATCCGCTCCTTCCTCCAGGCATCTGATTCAAAATATTAAAATCAGAACGGGTTAGCGACTTTTTCTATTTTCATTTTTCATAGAGCATGATAGGCTAGTAAGAAATATAGATTCATGATATTACTTCTTGCAGTTTTATCTTTGCATTTTTCTTTATTTGTATACAATATCTTTTGGCATCTGAGTTCTTTATTTAACTGCATGTGTATCGTGCAACTGGAAATAGAATATAAATCCAGACAACTACGAGTGGTGCTAGTAAGTTGTCTGCATCAGTAACCTGTTTTTGTGGATACTTGCAATATTGAAGATCTACATGATTGATACGCGTATCACTCCATATCCTTTTTGCTTATTTTACACCGAACATGTCGAGATAGAATACTAGGACGTGAGCTGCGTCATGAGTGGGGCTGTCCATCTATTATACAACACATGTGACGTTAAAATCATTAAGGATTCGGGGTGATCTCCATATCCGGTTTAGTTATAAACATAATCATCTATGTGTCTGCAATTTTTTTTAAAAAAATAAGAAAGTTCTAATAGCGAAGCAATTTTCTAATAGCAGCAAAGAATAAGTTGTTTTTACTTCAATTTTATTCAGCTACTCACTGATATTTCTTCACACCTAAATTTGAGTTGTTCATCCAAAAATAAAGGACATAAGTACGATATCATATAGATCCACAAGAGTGCTCACCTGTTGATCCTTGAAGGGATGTTCTCAGACGACATGATCACAACTGGGATATCTCGGAGAGACGACGACTCCTGATTGAAAAGACCAAATATACACCTTTAGGCCCCTTTTTTTTCAGAAGATCATATCGAATGAAAGGACCATGCCAAGAAATTTTAGACTAAATTACCTTGATCTTCTTGAGCAAGTCGTATCCGGTCATGCCAGGCATGCAGTAGTCTGTGATGATGAGGTTCACCGCAACATCCTGGTTGCATAACCAAAATACATGAATAACCTTTTCTTCAGAACGCAACAGCACTGATAAGGAGACCAGAATTCATGGCGTTTTCTTACCAGCTGGTCTGCATGAACAGAAACCGGGCTGTCCTCTTCAGGAAGGAGCCCCAGGAACTCAAGCGCCTTGCTCCCGGAATCAACAGTGGTAACTTGAAAAGAAGAGGTCTTGAGGAGCCTCTCGATGAGCTTCCTGTCGAGGACGCTGTCGTCCACAGCCAGGACATGGAACGGAGTCTCTGTTGCCACTGCCGCCATGGCTAATTAGAAAGAACAGAGCAGAACCGTATGCGTCTCCCTCTTGTTTGCCTGATGGGGAAGGAGGAGGATGCTATGAGCAGCAAAGAGGAAGAGTTGTAGAGAAAAGACTGGTGGTGTGTGCTTGACATGAGAGAGAGCTTTGCTTTTTCAATGGCGTGGTGTTGGTGTGGGTGCGGTTGAGTTCGTATATATAAGCACACACATGAAAGGATTCTAGGAGATATGAGGAAAGAGGGAAAGCGAGTAGGAAAACGAGGTGTGGTGACTAAGAAAATCCCACCCCATGGAAAGCAAGATCCCGAGCAGATTTGCTCCAAATCTTGCCAGGAATTGACTCCACAATAGAATAGACCCCGCCGCGCCCAACAGCATAATCAGCCCTCTGTTTTTCAAAGGGTCCACCATTTTCCTCTGTTCCCTTCCCTCTTTTCCTGGTACTGCAGTGGCAGTGCGATATGCCTTTACCGGTTTTCGGTTCTGGGGGTTGTCCGTCCTCTTGCTGGCTGACCTGAAAGCATGAAAGATACGGATCGTTTTTGGCGATTTGCATCGATGCGTTGTTTGTAAATTACTACTAGTCAGATGACGTTGTCCTGTGTGCAGAGCTCACTCAAGCAAGCATAATGTGCCGTTCAACTGAGGTCACGCAGATCTCATCTTATATGAGACTGATGCGTGTGAAACTGTGAACCAGCCTGAGCTGATCTCGCATGTAAATGTTCGTGGGTCTCCTCGGAGCAAAGAAAGTGATACACATGGCCGGGCCACCCGCGTCAAATAATCACCTGTGGCCCTGTGGGTGTGGTAACTGGCACTGTCGAGCTGCAAATCCTCGGATTTTATTTTGGGGATTCGGGAGTTCCGTGGCTGTGTATGCTACATACTGCCTGCCAAACTCGGCTGATTTGGACGATTTCCTTCCTCGGTCGTTGCCAACCCTCCGCTGCCAAATCCCCGAGATCGATGACGCTGCTCCTCGTGTGGCACCCACGCGATTGCGACGAGACGAGCAGGGATGAAGAGCAGATATGGCAACGTAAAGAAGCAAAACAAGTAGTTGGGGATGAGAAGCCACCCAGATCCGGGATGGGAAGCTCTTGACGGGTGACGCCTGGCGATACGAGAGATCCCGTCGCTTTCAAGCCAGGCGATTTGTTTTGAGCAGGGGAGGGATGCGATATCGCGTCGGTGTCCCGGCGGATCCGCTGCTGATCGCCGCGATAGTGGCGTCTCCCTGTGCCGGATTCCCTCCCATCCCACTTGCTCCTCCATCCACCCCCCTTCGCTTTCACTTTCCCTGCCTGCTTGCGGCCTCATCGATCGATTGCCTCCGCGCGCGCTAAGCTGTTTTCCACGTGTGCGGCGCGCGTTCCCCTGACCTGTCTGCAGCATGGAAGGAAGATTCCGAATCCTCATCATCATCCTCGTGCAGACATGGACTCGGCTCCGGTTGTTGCTGCGGCTCTCCACCTCCATGTGTCGACCTCGTCGCTGACAGGTGGCCGATTCTCGAGCGGTGAGATGCTAGATGCATGCGGCCGGGCCATGGCCAAGAACGTCCGGGTTTTCATTAACCAAATCGCTGTGAGATGCTTGATGCATGCGGCCGGGCCATGGCTGAAATTGAATGGCTTCAGCCATTCAGCCTGGAAACCAAATCTCTGCCAGTCTCAGCTTCTGCCCTCGTGGGAGAGAACAGAGCAGCTCATGGCATCGGAATCATTTTCGGCCCATACTAAACAGTTTTGGCCCAAACTCATACAGTGCTTCTTGGGGATTGGGTTGGGCTGTTTACCCGAGCCATTTCTCTGTCCAGTCACCTAGATGGGCTAACAGATAGCAATAAGTAAGTCGCGTCAGTGCCCATTCTGATCCATCCATGTGCATTCGACTAGGATTTAGCCCAATCAAACGAAGCTATTGCTATTTTTTTTTAGCCATTCGACATCCGAGGGCACGAGCGAATCAAATCGATGCCAGTCTCAGCTTAATGAAAGCAAAAATGGGTCTGCCAAGTGCCAAATCACATCTTCGCCACTTGTCTCTTGTCTCGTGTATGAAAGATGCCAGTAAAATTGCATGCTATGTCTTATCTTCTTTTTATTTTTGTTAATTGCAAACTGAATTTCCAAATATACGCCCACATTTTTGTGTGAATATCTTTTTTTGTGAAGTTTTATGCGAATATCTTACATGTTCATGCACAAGATATTTGATTTCACCAGTCATTTCGGTTGTTGTATGACCAATACTTTCTACATGCATAGAACAACAAATAATACCATTTCCAAATATTAGTTTTAAAAAAATATTAATTACATGTGGTCCCAAATGCCTATTTTATTGCTCACAAACATTTCGCACCACTTTTCACCAACTTCGCTGTAAAACCGTAACGTCACACCATTCAAAGAAAAAGGGATAACACATTACGAAAGCCTGCCCCAATTACCTATTGTATACCGACCATTTTGAGATAGTTTTGGGGGGGGGGGGGGGGGGGGGGGGGGGGGGGGGGGGTGGGGGGGGGGGGGGGGGAAATAAGGTCCCCTTTAGTGTCTTAACGAAGCTCGTTCAGGGTTTGAGGGGGGAGGGGTTAAGGTTCCCTTTAGTGTATTAATGAAGCTCGTTCAGAGTTTGACAAAAAACCGAAGCATCATTCGGTTTTTTTAGGCGCTCTCGGAGATGAAAATCACCTCGTTCGCAACCAACTTTTTTTCGTGTGCAGTGTACATGCTGGCTCTATGTCGTGAGGACATGAATGTTGTAATATGCCAGTTGTGTCTTAGTGTGGCGTTCATTGACAAAAAGGTACTTCAGAGACTCAACGGTGTATACGACCTTTAGTCTGATATAATACTTCATGAAAGGAACTACGATATCATTACTAAGTATGTTGATTTGAGGGGTGTTTGCCACACTTAACTTTAGGCAGTATGGACTCCTATTTACAATATACTTTGAGCAAAGGGGGTATGTGCCCCTATTTACATGTATTCACATTAATCAAATAGTGAGGATGTATGGGCCAGTGGTTGCCCACGCCATTGCTGGGCCTAAGAATAAATACTATAAGTCGGCGTCAATAGTGCCCCACTCTAATCCATATAAAGAGGCAAGGTTTGGCGTCGAACCGCGTGCTAAGAAATTAGCGCGGGGACGGACAGGCACAGACCATGTGAGGCCATACGAAGAAGCAGAAGCTCTTGCTCCATCACGTAATACTATTTACCATATGTTACATGTTTGGTTCCTTAACTCTCCTCTCTCAATTTAGTTTTAGTCCCTCATCCTTTGAACCGGCTAGATTTAGGGGGTGTTCGTTTCTCTAGGCCTAAATGTCACATCAAAACTAATCTTGTTATTTAGACGTTTTAAATAAGTCTAATTAAAAACTAACTGCAGAACCTTGTACTAATTTGCGAGACGAATCTAATGAGGGTAATTAAGCCGTGATTAGACGATGGTTACTGCAGCATCACTGTAGCGAAACATAGATTAATTAGGCTCATTAGATTCGTCTCGCAAATTAGCCCATATCCGCAAAAAGGTTTTGTAATTAAACTTATTTAAGACGCCTAAATAGTAAGATTAGTTTTGATGTGACCTTTAGGCCTAAATTGCCGAACACCCCCTTAGTCCATCTTCTCTCTGTACCATTCATCACTGGTCTTTTTTTTTTATTATCTTCAATATTGGTTTTTGAGTGGTTTCATGGTGGTTTACCATAAACACAAAATTAGGTCTTTCAAAAATTTTAGAATCACAACCTGTCCATGACGCCCATACGCAATGTGTCACGTTTTTTTTCGATTACACAACACAACTCAGACACTCACAACGCACGCATACTCATCTCTATAAACACACGTACGTAAATTTTACCATTGGCACCTCGCTGTCGACAGGAGCGTCACCTACCACTGAAAGCACAATGCCGTTAATTTCTGGAAAATTCGCTCGTACGAGGAATCAAATCTAGAACTTAAGATGCTACTAAGGCTCTTGTAAATTGTAACCACTATTACTACGAGTCTTCTCGCATCAATGTGCCACGTTGATGTAGCAGAGTTACCGCAACACAATTTCCAAATGCCTACTGAAAAAGAATTCAAATGGTCCCTATATCACCATTTCTTTTAATACTCACAAACATTCCGCTTCCTTTTTTACCAAAATGGCCACACTGTGCCATACATTCTCTTTTAGACCAAAGGAACATTTGTTTTATCCGTGATCCAACTCCCAATGACGTATATTAAACTCCAAATCTTCAATTTAATTATTTGTTAGCACAAAAGATATTTAAATATTTTACAATTATCAACAACCAACCTACAAATAGCCCAAGCATCTCAGCCTTCCTAGGTGTCCAGATTCTCTGGCCGTCACTGCTCAACAATCTTAGCCTGTTTGGCATGGCTCCGGCTGTGCCAGCTTTGGCTGTGGCTGTGGCTGTGGCTTCTCTAAAAAACCAGCTGTGTCGGTTGTGACTGTGGCTGAAAATGTTTGGTAAAACAGCTTCTCCTACAGCTTCTCCTGATTTATATAAATAGATGAAATAGGCAAATGTCTATAGTGCCTCTAGACATTTACGAAACGACCCCTGATTTATTTTCAAAAGTCCCCTGGATTGATCCAAATATTTACGAAACGACCCCTGATTTGGATCGCCATTATTAATCACGATCCAAATATTTGCGAAAACCCCCCTGAATCCGTCGCTCCTCCCCCGGCCGGCGGCCGCGCCGCCGCCGCCGCCCCGCCATCCTCCTCGTCGGGCTTTCGTCACACTTTCGCCTCTCTCAATCCCTGTACGAATTCATCTGACTTCGCAGAAATTACAGGAGAGAAGAGGCATGCGCGATACTCACCGAACGAGCAGCCGCAGCTCAGGCCTGCCCGCCATGGCGGCTCAATCCAGACCTGTGCCGCAAGAAGGGGCGGGCCACAGGCCATGGCGCACGCAAGAGCAGCAAACATTCTTGAAGCTCGAGCTGCCCCCCATTGCGGGCTAGGACTGGACGTGGACGGAACTGACGCATGCTCAGAATCCCCTGCTTCAAGATGCCGAACTTTGAACATTCAAATTTGATTAGCCATTTTCGTTTTTGAAGGAAAAAATTTGATTAGAGATGTGTGAGATGTGGTTCTTTACTAATCAGTGGAAATAGCTCCGTAAATTGTTTTGAAGATATGCATAAGGATTACTAATCAGTGGAAATAGTTCTATTGCAAATCGGAACTGTCTCAACAAGCAACAGCCATCGCCGCCGGCTTAGACTGACTCCGACAAAGAGGAGAGCCAAATTGTGAATTGCCTTTCATGTACAGTGTTCTACATCTCCCTCGCGCCACGTCTGCTCCAACAGCTATTGCATTTTCTCTCTGCATCACCTGTCTCTCTCCCTCCGCGCCGCCTCCGCCCTGCGCCCCTCCGACGCGCCGGCGCAACTGCATCTCCATCTCCACCTCCCCGCGAGCCCGCGCCACCTTCTCCTCCACTCCAAGCGACGCGCATGCGCCGCGCTCGCGCCATTCTCCCCGCGCCGCGCCGCCGCCCGCCGTGCACGCCCACCACCCTGAGCCGCGCCCGCGCCCATCTCCCCGCGCCGCGCTGCCGCCCGCCATGCGCGCCCACCTCCCCGCGCCGCGCCCGCACCCTGCTCCCCGCGCGCCGGCGGCGGCCCCGCCTCCCCGCGCGCCTGCATCCCCGCGTCGTGCCGCACCCCACCTTCGCACGAGCTCTTGCCGCGCCGCGCCCCGCCTCCCCGCGCGAGCCCCGCGTGCCCGCCTCCCCGTGCGAGCTCGCGCCGGCGGCCCTGCTCGCCCGCGTCCACACCAGCCGCGCCACGCTGGTGAACCCACGGCGGAGGCGTACCTCTTATTCATCCTCCTCTTCGAGCTGCCCTCCATCTCCACCTCCAATCGCCCCTCCTCCTCCACACGCTGCCCGACTGACGTGGCTGGCGAGGACGCCCCGATGACGCAGGGGCAGGGGACGGGGTAGGGCCGGACGTGGCCGGCTGAGGAGAAGAAAGGAGACGAGGAGGCCGGCGACGGCGGCTCCGCTGGCGACAGGATGGAAGGCGGAGGGAGGGGAGGCGGTGGCTGGACGCCGGCGCCGTAGTGGCGGACTGCGGTGGAGTGGAACGAGCTGGAAGAAATGCATAGATCACCTCTCTCCTCTGATGCATAAATGCATCTTCGTTTAGCTCTTCTGTTGGATGGTTTATAGTAGCTGTTGAAGAGCCAAAAATGGATTTGCCTCACCCTTTGGCTCCTCTGTTGGAGTCAGTCTTACAGTGTTATATGTATTCACAGAGCATTCCATATTCGCCGACACATAACTCCAAATCAAATGCTCCAGTACTCGTCAACCCTGTGCCAGATTCACACATAAAACTACAAATCATCAGCGACCAAAGAGTTACACACACTGCACGGCACGTCGATCTGATAACCAATGCACGCACGTACGTCTTTTTTTCCATCTAGTGGACATCCTCACCTTTTGAGCGGACATGATGATGGAAAAACCATTGTCGTAGCAGTTTCCTCAATCATGAGATCAAACATACATATATGCAATGACTTGTCAAAAATAAAATGCATGCAATGGGCCCCAACCAGATCTTATCACTTTACTAAACAATGAGTGTGCAGTGTGGGCTCGTACTGCTAATAAGCTCATCCAGACCACATGCATAGCCTCCACAAAACTAGTTGATCGATCATATAACATGCACATGTTCATGATTGCACACTGGAACTCTCGCAACAAGCAACAGGTGTCCTCACCGACTTAAGTAGTATTCATATTCAGGTAACATTCATGTTCGCCGACACATAATAATTCCAAATAAAGCAGTCCAGAATAATATTCATCAGTACCCTAAAATTGTCAGATTATTCATAGGATTATACAGCGTGTTCTTCCCCCTCCGTCTCGGTGGGCTGCGTGAAGCGGCAAACAGGACAGAGCCGGCCGATGCAAAGCGAGCCCAAGATACAACAACCGGACGTGCAAGTCGTCGCGTCGCCCGCCAGCTCGTATCCTTCCTGGCACACCTCGAAACAATGGACGTGCACCCATTCTTCTTCTTCTTCTTCTTCTTCAATCTCCAGCGAGTCCACCATGGAAGCGTCGCCGTAAAACTCGTGGGGCGCATAGTTGAAAGGTCGTGTCGTCGTCGTCGTCGTCACCGGCGCGGCATAATGCTGCATCTCATACATCTGGTGTGGCAACAAGAATCGGTGGCCTCCTGGCGTCATGACGATGGCCACCGAGGATCCAACGTAAAACTCGTGCGGTGCAGAGCGCAACAGCGCAGGATGCTGCTGCATCCAGGGCAGCAACCGGCTGGGGCCTTCTGGCACCTCCATGTCCTTCCGGGCGTGCGCGGCAGCCGGCTATATATGGTACGTCACGCTCCCCTGCTCTATAGTAACAAACTCGAGGTCGAGATGTGTGTTCGATTGACAGACGACGCAACTCTTAATTATATGATCGGTTGATGACACTGTACCAAGCCCAAAATCGTCTCGGACATCTGCTCGGATCGGGTCACAACTCTGTTTAACGACGGGCGTGCTCGTCCGATGCCGATTCACATCTCTGTTTAAATTATCATCCGTATTTCTTGCGTATGCTCTGGACACTAACCACATAGAGTATTCAGGGTGATAAAGTACGTATACATACTATATGACGAGAGCAAGACTACATGACGTGGTAGAGTATTCAGGGTGATCAGAAGAATTTTGGTTTCTGAATATCCTCATGCTCCACGGGGAACAACTGTATCTGAGATCAAATACGTGGACTCTATATGTGTAAAGTCTGCAGCACGCAAATTGAAAGCTCAGCGCACCTCATCGCCGGTTGTGCGTTGTCAGATGGGTTCTAGACCCCTTTCGGCACCATGATCAAGGAGGTGTCAGCCGCCCTATGGCGTGTCCAGAACCCTAGTGGCATGCCCCCTCCTCACCTCAATGTCTTCCTCCTTCTCTGCTGTTGACGGATTTGGAAACACCACCATGATACATTGATACTGTCTTCCATTCCCTGCATCCCTGCGTCCATGCTACGCTAACTCTTCATTGGCGAAGACGAAGCTTTCGTCATGTGCCGTAAGTTGACGGATGTCGTCTGGGCATTGATGTTCCACAACTTCCACTCACAAACTTCCTCTGTAATTATTTCAAACGACGTGTAACATCCTTCTCATGTAAGAACTTTGAATGAAATAAAAGATGGAGACGCTCTCCCCCCGATTTCCTCACAAAAAAAATATATGCACTGCAACAAAAAATTGCTTTATTAGTGTTTTCATATTGTTTCATGGTACTTTGAAATGAGGACATTCCGTGAGTAATCCAGTAAAGATGTTGCTTAGTTTATGGTCTCTAAGAATACTCTATGAGCAGGGGGCACACGCCCCTTTGCTGAAAATATTTTCCGAATTAGCATGCCAAGCAGTGATAGCATATCATAGTTCTTTTCATGAGGCAATCTATTAGAAGAAAAAAAAGGGGATGTATTGAGGCATCATCTCAGTAATGTCATTCATACACGTACGTACAATAGAAGCCCACAGATAAATCATGTGTGCATTGTGTCAAGCCATAGATGGTGTTGTCCCTGCTACCGAAACCAATCTCGCAAGTGGTTTGCTAGAAGAAGGGTGAACAAACTGCGGAACCGGAGCCTTATCCTCTCCACCGACGAAACAGTAAAGAGAGAGGCGAAAAAGCGGCGACTCCGGAGCTCGTCCTTCCCGGGCCGATCTGGCCCCTCCCCTGCCATCTCCGGCTAGCCGGTGATGTGTAAAGGGTGAGGGACCCTTCCTGTATAGCTATATTAGTAGTTCTTCTAGTTCTAGTTCGTAGTTTTTAGCTTTTGGTGGAGGCCTTGCTGGTTCTGGTGTCGTTCGTTCCCGGCGCCGGTACGGTTTCTTCCTCTCTTGTTTTCCCTTGTAGTGGTAGGCGTGATGCCTTGTATCTTCCCCGTTGGCTTCCTCCCAGCGGGTGTTTTTCTTCCCCTTTCTTTCCCTTCTCCAATGCTCTGGTTTTAGATCCTTGGAGTGGTGGTGTCTGTTGTTGCTCTGCTCTGTGGCTTTCGGTTGGGCACTGGGACTCTTTGATTTGGGTCGATCGCGTGGTTCTGCTGATCCCCAAAGAGGATTGGAGTTCTCCTTTGCAGTCAAGCCCGGTGAAGCTCAATCAAGATCTACGGCTTCGACTCCTTCTTCCTCTGTTGCAGGAGCTGTGGCAGCTGCCGGACGGACCATCGGCATGCCAAACAGCCTGCTTGAAGAGGCTTTCTGCCCATCTGTGCTGCGATGGTTTGGCAGCGTGTTTCTGCTCACATCGCTTGGTCCGAGCATGGATGGAGATGCTTCTTCCGATTTGCGCGCAGTGGCTTCAGCCTCGACATCATCGCTGCTCCTTGCTTTGAAGCTCTTTGCGGCGATAATGGCACCTGGTTCGTCGTCGGAGGAGGATTCTCCATTTTGAGGGTCTAATTAAAATTTGTAATCCTTTTATGTCCTCTTTTGTATGCCCAAAGGCCTTGATGAAATCTCTAACTACTGTATGGGCCTTTGTGCAAAATGTATGGATCTTTCCAGAGTAATGGAGATATTATAGCCCCTGCGGGCGTTTTTCCTTCAAAAAAAAAAAATCTCGCAAGTGGTGAAGTGCCTGGTCGAGCTCACCATCGCGTATTTGCCAGTGGTGTTGAGCAGTTGAGGAGCACGCCAATGATGGAATTTAAACCTCGTCACCATGAGGCAATGGAGTATGTTCCTGCTCGGTGGGCGCCTACAGCTGCGCCCTGAAATTTCAGAGAAGCCGCTGCCGAAGCACTGCGTTTGGCAAAATTTTGGAGGAGCCGCTCGAGAAGCCGGGCAAGAAGCCCGGCCAAACAGGCTGTTACTCGCTCCTGGACACGCGCACGCGCACTCCCGTCCAGTCCCCAACCAACCAAAGCCAAACAGAGCACGGCCACGGCCATGGACGCGAGCGCGCCGCCGCCGCTGCTCCTCGCAGCGGCTGCCGCCGTCCTGGTCGCCGTGCTTATTAAATGGCTCCACGCCTGGCGACCGAAGCGGCGGGGAGCGGCGCGGCTGCCGCCGGGCAGCACGGGGCTGCCGCTCATCGGGGAGACGCTGCGGCTCATCTCCGCGTACAAGACGCCCAACCCGGAGCCCTTCATCGACGCGCGCGTGGCGCGCCACGGCGGCGTCTTCACCACCCACGTCTTCGGCGAGCGCACCGTCTTCTCCGCCGACCCGGCCTTCAACCGCAGCCTCCTCGCCGCCGAGGGCCGCGCCGTCGACTGCAGCTACCCGTCGTCCATCGCCACGCTGCTCGGCGCGCACTCGCTGCTCCTCACGCGGGGCGCGGCGCACAAGCGGCTCCACTCGCTCACCCTCACCCGCCTCGGCCGCCCAGCGTCGCCACCGCTCCTGGCGCACATCGACCGCCTCGTCCTCGCCACCATGCGGCAGTGGGAGCCCGCCGCCACCGTCCGGCTCATGGACGAGGCAAAGAAGATTACTTTCAACCTCACCGTCAAGCAGCTTGTCAGCATCGAGCCCGGGCCATGGACCGAGAGCCTCCGCCGCGAGTACGTCAAGCTCATCGACGGCTTCTTCTCTATCCCCTTTCCATTCGCCTCGCTCCTCCCCTTCACCACCTACGGCCAGGCCCTCAAGGTGCTCGCCCTTTTGCCCTTCTCCATCCACTTTCCCCTTTCCATTTATCATTGCATTTTCCCTGTGATGAATTGGCGTGTGCAGTTGTTGTATTCTCGCCATAAAGACGTGTCATTTTGTTTGATATAGGCGAGGAAGAAGGTGGCTGAGGCGCTGCGGGAGGTGATTAGGACGAGGATGGATGAGAAGCTGCAGAGCGGTGGCGCGGATGAGGAGGATGAGGACAAGAGGGAGAAGAAGGACATGGTGGAGGAGCTTCTTGAAGCAGAGGGTGGGAGCTTCTCTGAGGAGGAAATGGTGGATTTCTGCCTGTCTCTGCTGGTGGCTGGGTACGAGACGACGTCCGTGCTCATGACGCTTGCTGTCAAGTTCCTCACCGAGACTCCGATTGCTCTGGCGCAGCTCAAGGTATGGATGTTTCATGACAATTTGTTTGATACTACGTAATAAGCAATTTCTTGTTGGAATGTTCGGTGGTAATGGCACAATCCTTGTGCACGTGTGGTGGTAGGTACTGTCAGCGGTCAAATTAGCTTGGACGTTAGGGATGGGGAGGATACGTCAACTGATTTCATAAAATGTTATTATAATCGAGGGTTAGATTAACTTAATCTGTCACACATCAACTCCCGTGGTCTTACCCAATTGGAAATATGCTGCCGCCGGTTTATGGTCTTCTGTCGAATCCTAGCAATAATGTGCTCACTCCAATTTGTTTGCTTCACTGTGAGCATTCTCAAGTTCGTGATGTGATGTTGCATATTACTTAGCTTATTTCTAATCTTAGAATGAGTCTGCTATGGATACAGCCCCCACCGGTTTCTTCGCAGAAGATCTTTACTTGTTATGCGTAAAAAAGTTGAATTTCTTCTTCTTTTCTGTACTTGAATGTGTGCCAAAGCTTATCCAACCTAGCAGCCGAAAGTGGGAACCATTAGCAACATCATAGTGGGACTGGATCTGAACTTTCAGCCACTTTAACAACCTTTATTTCAGTAAACTAAGATATATGATTCTGACTTGCAGATTCAAATGTTATCCTGCTTCACTACGTGAGTGTTTCATTCCAGATATCTGTTGATTTTACAGGAAGAGCATGACAGTATCAGAGACATAAAAGGAAACAAACAACTACTGGAATGGGGCGACTACAAGTCAATGCCGTTTACGCAATGTGTAACGATTCTGAGGCCCTATTTTTTTTTAAAAAAAAACAAATTGTCTTCTAGCATGCCAAAAACATAATGCGTCCAAGCAGATTTACATGTATAAAATATCTCTTGAAATGAATATTTCAGCAAAGTCGTTTTTTATTTCTCTTTTTTGCAGGTTATAAATGAGACACTGCGCGTGGCTAACTTAATTAGTGGAGTGTTTAGGCGAGCAAACACTGACATTCATTTTAAAGGTATTTCTACTGTTCTCAGTTTTATCCAATTTCTTAATCAGGAAGAATTTTATCGTATTTAACATTTATTATGTTCACCAGACTACACAATTCCGAAGGGCTGCAAAATATTTGCTTCATTCCGAGCTGTGCACCTTAACAATGAACATTACGAAAATGCTCGAACCTTTGACCCTTGGAGATGGCAGGTAATTGTAGAGTCCTTGGACTGCTACTTCTTTACTGATTCTGTTATGTATTGGCTTATTAAAGTAAATATAGGCATGCCGAGCTGTAAATGCAAAATGTTTTGCAGGGCAAGAACAAACTTCAGAATGCTGTAGTGGCCAGTTTGTTTACTCCCTTTGGTGGTGGACCTCGTCTGTGCCCAGGCTATGAGCTTGCTCGGGTTGTTGTTTCTGTTTTCCTCCATCATCTTGTAACACGCTTTAGGTGAGGCATCCTTATCTTTCGAGTTTCCACACTGGTTTTGCGGCCATATGGTTTAGATAATCATCAGATGCAATTTCAATTTGTGTGATCCAAATTTGATCCAATGGTGCCTCCTGACCAATGAATTTGCAGCTGGGAAGAAGCTGAGGAAGATAGGCTTGTCTTCTTTCCTACCACTCGAACTCTCAAAGGATACCCTATCAACCTCCGGCAGCGACCAGATTCCAGTTTCTGACCTCATATTAGTATCCAGTTTCTGTCATCCTCGAAATATAGACAAAAAGAGAAGAATGTCGCTCGTAGAGTAGTTAGGTTTTTCTTTCCCCCTCCTTTAGATCCTTCTATCTATAAACTTGGTACGCAACAGCAGTCAGCAAACTCGTTTTGCTTGTGAATGACCAACACTGCTATGTTATGCCCACTGGTTACAGATAACATTTGTCGTGTATTATATTTGGCTATCCTGAGATCAAGCAGTTGTACATCGCTGTTCTAAGCAATGCTGTGCAGGACAAGCTGGTATTGTATCAGGGATGGTAGAAATTCTTAAATGCCATGTCCTCGTGATCTGTTTCAGTGTTAACCCTTGTCAATCATATGACCGTTATGAGCTGTTGTATCTCTGCTATTAGTTACAGAGCAAAGTTGTATGAATGGTTTTCAGACATGACAGTTTTGCATCTGTTAACAAGTTTTTCATTCATAACTGTGGACTTTGAATAGGATGGGTATATACCAACAGTATGCAACCAGAAACAACTGTATTCGTCTGAATTTAATGGTGTGCAAACTACAAAGGCAGTAATCCACTGTACAGCCTCGTTGCAAGACGCCAACCACAACAGCAATTGCAGCAGAAATTCATCCATGCTACCCCTAACGACGAGTCACAAGTTGACAAGAAACTCGTGCCTACCTGATGTTGCAACCGATCTTGCACGGCCGCTCGCTCATCTACCCCCATCACCGGCCTTACGTGTGATAGATGGTACGCACACAGAAGCATGGCTCACTGTGCGGTGCTTTGAGTTCTAGCTCCTCCCTTTAATACCTAACTAACGTCTGAATTTACTTGTTTACAGTCAATCATGAGGACAGACGAGAAATGCACATCTAAACTTCACAACTTTTCATTCCCTTTGCAAAAAATAATATGAGAAAGAAAACATGCTTCATACACTTGAGCTCGCCGACATGTCCGTTCACACGAGAAGTACTTTCAAAGTCCATGCGGACGCACTTCGCAGCTATTGCCTCCCTCCCCCGCACCATGGACACTGGACACGTCATCGTTAGCCAAACGTGCCTGACATCGACATTGTCACAGTCATCTCGCTGACACAACAGGTCCCATAGACCAGTCTACGTGAGACGACGCGGAAGGATTATTAGAAAAAAAAGATTTTAGATTGCTTGTCTGTTGTATTATTAGAAAAAAAAAGATTTTAGATTGCTTGTCTGTTGTATTCTTCTGTTAAAAGACAAAGACAAAACCACGCACAAAGCAGCCAAAAACGCGAAGCACCATTGCCACCACCTCTCCACACTATTCGACTGCTGCTCGCACCGCGCTCCCGCCATCTAAACTCTAACCCCCGCGGCCAATTTCGAAGCTCGCGCCGCTCCTTCTTGGTATGCTGCTGTCGTCGCCATTGGGCAGCGCGGCTTAGCTCGATTTTCGGCGGCCGTCCGGAGTTACACATTCTGCACTGCACTCTCCTTCTTACTCAACTGCTGGTGATCAGTATAACTCTTCTGCCTCCTTGATGTCTAGTAGAGTGAAGTGGAGATCCGTCTCGTCGAGGAGGGCTGGTTTCTTCGTTTGCTTGTAAGTAATAGTGTATCAATTGATTTGTTGTGGATTGTTCTACGGTCCATTCTGTTTATTCATTAAAAAAGAAGAATCTATTATATTATTAGGAAGCAATCATCTCACGTCTCCTTTGCCTTTCAATGAAGAAATAAAAGTTTTTTTATGTTTATATAAAAGATTAATCTCATTTTCTGAAGCTAAACAAGACAAAAAAAATTTTCTTATATTTTATTATTATATTTATCATTATATATATCTTATATTTGTAACTATTCAGTAACACAGAAGACTCATCTTCGAGCCTATTATCCTGTCCCGTGAGAATACGCATTTCGGTAATCCGTCGGCCCCTTCGCGAACGCTCGCCTCTCCGCTAACCCGTTGCCCTCTTCGGGGAAAAAAGGAAAAAAACCCGTTGCCCTCGCGGAAACGCCCCGTCGCCTAAAACCCTTTGCCAAATCACGTCGCTCTCTCCCCTCCCATTTCCCTTCTCCACACGCTCCCACCCCCATCCTCCGCCCCCTCCCCAAACCCTAGCTCACGACGGTGGCACCCGCCGTCTCCTTCTTCATTCCGGCCTGCCCAGCGACCTCTGGTTCGTGCCTTCATCCTGTGTGTTGGGGGAGGCCCACTGTGTCCCCTCCCCCTGGCCCAAAGGCCTGGCCTGCCATGAAGCCCATCAAGGCCCAAGATGGTATATAGTATAGGATAGGCCCACGTACATTGGCCTCTGGCCCACTAGGGTTAGGGAATCCCACCTTGTAATAAGGAAATGACCATAGTGCCTTGGAGGAAGGGCAATATGGTACTTGTAAGTCTAGGGTTGTAGGAGTGTGTCAGCCTATAAATACCCCCCTACCACCCTCAGGACAGGACATGGAATGCAAGCCCTTAATTACATACTTCTCTTGGCTCTTGTTTGGTCCCTTCCTAGTCCATTCCAGGGGTCTCTCACTTGTGGTAGACCCTTGGAGGATCCCCCTTCTACTATTGTGGGCTTGTAACCACAACAGTTGGCCCCGTCCGTGGGGATCGAACAAGAAGCCACGACGAGATGACCAAGAGGACTGAAAAATCAAAAACCGACCTTCCGGCAGGGGGCTCCCGGAAGACCTGGTCCGCGGCTTCGGACGACGGCGTCGACCCCCTGACGACAATCCGCACCTTCCCCAGCGGCTCGACGCTTCCGATGACCCTCCCTTTGGCATCGACCTCGGTGGTACCACCTTCGGAGACCAACAATAACACAACCAACGTCGACCTTCCAGCAGTCGAGGAGGCGACCGAAGGCGCCGAAGGCTCCTCCGAAGACGAGGAAGAGAACATCGACACGGGCGAAGTCGAGCGCCGCGACGAAACAATGGAACCACCCCGAAGGAACGCCGAGGCCGAAGCGCGGAACCAGAGGGGGCTCGCCGAAGCAGTGGCGGAAGAACAGCGCCTGGCGGAGCTCCAGGAGGCATACAACCGCGAAGCTCGAGAGGCCGACGAAAGGCTGCTAAGGCAGCGTGCCCTTGAGAACCTCGACCGAGACGAAGCCACGTATCGCCTCCGAGCCGAAGCAGCGCGTCGACAGCAAGTTCACCTCCAAGCACAACTGAACACCCTGCGACGCACCGGTCGCCGGGAGGCTGAGACGCCAGAACACCGCCAAGAGCGCGACGAGAGGCACACACACTCCAGCGGAAGCAGGCGCCACACAAGCCCCTCCGATACAAACCAACCGCTCTCCGCAGGTTTACAATCGGTGGCGTGGCCCCGGAAGTTCATCTCGGCAAAGCTGCCAACCTTCGATGGCACCTCCGACCCCCGCGAGTTCTTCATCAGCTACGAAACCGCCATCGAGTCAGCAGGGGGCGACGACGACATCAAGGCCAAGGCCTTCGTCCTCGCTTCGAGCGGGATCGCCAAAACGTGGTACACCAAGCTGCCGGCGAACAGCATCTACTCATGGGAGCAGCTTCGGGACCAGCTCCAGATCCACTTTCAGGGTAACTACGCCGCGAAGGTCACGGCGGCAGACCTTCAGGCGTGCAAGCAGAAGGACGGCGAGTCATTGCAAGACTACACCCGGCGCTTCATCCATCTGAAGTGCCAGGTAGAAGGAGTACCAGATTCAATCATCATCGAAGCGGTGACCAAGGGCATGAGCCTGTGCCCGGCACGGTCCGAGATCCGAAGGACCGAGCCGAAGACCTGCACCCACCTGCTGCAAATCCTGGAAGCACATGCCCGTGCCGACGAAGACTTCCGGCGCGAGAAGGAGGCACGAGCAAGCCAAAAGAAGAATGACCGGGGGAAACGTCACAGCGACCGAAGCGACGATCACCCGGACGACCGCCGAAGCCACCGCTCCCAGCGTCGAGAGGTCCACAACATCAACAATTCCCAAAGCCGGAGTCCGCAGAGAGGGGACAATCGTTCCGGAGGCTCACGAAACAACTCGCGGCACTCCGACAACGGTCGCCGATACAACAACCGAAGCTCGCGCGACCCATACTGCGAGGTTCACGCGTCAATCAAGGCCACACATCGAAGCAGTGCCCCCAAATCGCCGCCTTGCGTGAGGCACGGGAACGCCGCGACGCCGACACCGCTCGAGGAGTGAATCTCATACATGGGGCTTCCGGAGCGGGCGAAGCTCTGCCTCCGCCTCTAGAGCACCATCCAACCGGTCACAACGTCATCCTGGCTATCACCGGGGGCTCCAGCCAGCCCTACGCTTCGAAGAGGCAGCGTCGTGACTACGTGCGGAGAGTCAACCATGTGGCCGCTCATCCGCCATTGGCCCGATGCCGCTGGTTGCACGTGCCGATCACCTTCACTCAGGCAGACCTTCGGCCGATGGATTACCCTCACAAGGACGCCTTCGTGATCAACGCCAACATGCGCGGGACGGAGGTCCGTCGCGTGCTTATTGATGGTGGCAGCTCTGCTGACGTCATCTTCATCGACGCCTTCAACCAACTGGGCATCCCCCGATCTGAGCTACGGGCCTCCGACAGCCCCCTCGTCGGCTTCGGGGGAGAGCCAATCCACGCCCTCGGGAGCGTGAAAATCGCAGTCTCCTTCTCTGGGCCAGCGGGACATCGCACCGAGTTGATCTCCTTCGACGTCGTCGACATGCCTTACGCCTACAACGCCATCTTCGGCAGGGGGCTCATCAACGCCTTCAACGCAGCCACCCACCACGGCTACCTCTGCATGAAGATCCCGGCTCCGAACGGCGTCATCACTGTTTACGGTGATCAACTCGCCGCCCGCCGCATCGAACACGGCCAAACTCCTGGCCAGAAGCAAGTGCACCCGCTCCGACACGAGCCGAAGCCTGAGACGGTCGAAGCAGCTACACCGACACCTCCGGCAGGAACTCCGAAGGCACGCGTCGACGGTCAAGTCAAGAGCGTGGTCTTGACTCCCGATCGCCCCGACCAAGCCGTCCTCATCGGCGAGGGGCTTCCGCCGGAGCTAGAAGCAGGCATCATCGACCTCCTCCGGAACAACCAGGACGTCTTCGCGTGGTCAACCAGCGAGCTCTCCGGAGTGGACCGCAGCATCATCGAACACAAACTCGACATCGACCCGAAGGTGACCCCCATCAAGCAAAGAAAGAGGGAGTGGTCGGAGGAAAAGAAGGTGGCGCTTCGGGCGGAGATCCAGAAACTCAAGGATGCACAAGTCATCCGGGAGGTGAACAAGTCCACCTGGCTCGCGAACCCGGTCCTCGTCAAGAAACATACCGGCCAGTGGCGGATGTGTATCGACTACACCACCCTCAACAAGGCATGCCCGAAGGACGACTTCCCCTTGGCTCGCATCGACGAGCTGGTCGACTCCACGGCCGGGTGCGAGCTCATGAGCTTCCTCGACGCCTACTCCGGGTACCACCAAATATGGATGGCCCCCGAAGACGAAGAGAAGACGGCGTTCAAGACAGACGATGGGACCTACTGCTACGTCCGCATGCCCTTCGGCCTCAAGAATGCCGGAGCAACCTTCTCCAGAGCCATACAGAAGACCCTCGGGGACCAGCTCAACCGAAACGCCGCCGCCTACATCGACGACGTCGTCATCAAAAGCACCTCCGACGCCGGCCACCTCGGCGACTTGGCCGAAACCTTCGCGAACCTGCGCAAGGTGGGTTTCAAGCTGAACCCGGCGAAATGCACCTTCGGCGTGCGTGCCGGCAAACTCCTCGGCTTCCTCGTCTCCAAGCGAGGCATCGATCCAAACCCGGAGAAGATCAAGGCCATCACCGACATGGAGCCGCCCAAGACCACCAAGGAGCTACAACGCTTCACCGGCAGACTCGCTGCCCTCTGGAGGTTCATTTCCCGCGCGGCAGAAAAGTGCCTTCCCTTCTACCAGTGCCTTCGGGGCTCCGGCCCGATGCGCTGGGGGGACGAGCAAGATAAAGCATTCGAAGAGATCAAGTCCTACCTCGTCAAGGCGACCACGCTTCGACCTCCGCCTCCGAAGGCGCCACTCCTACTGTACGTGTCGGCCGCTCCGGCAGCAATCAGCGCGGTCCTCGTGCATGAAGTCCTCGTCGGCGACAGGCTGGTGCAGCAGCCCATATACTACGTGTCGGAAGCCCTCTCCGGAGCCCGCCTCAACTACAATGTCGTCACCAAGCTGGCCTTCGCTGTGCTGATGGCATCACGGAAGCTGCATCGATACTTCGAAGGCCACGAGATCACGGTGCCCACCTCGTTCCCACTGAAGGACGTCCTCGGCAACAGGAACGCGTCGGACAGCATGGCCAAATGGGCCATCGAGCTCGCAGCCTTCGACATCAAGTTCGTGGCCCGTAAAGCCATCAAGTCCGGCATCATCGCCGACTTCATCGCCGAGTGGACCCCCGCTCCGATTCCGGAGAAGCTGCCCCAGGAGCCACTCTGGACGGTGCATGTCGATGGGGCTTGGGGCTCCTCCGGAGCAGGTTGTGCTGCCGTCATCACTTCGCCGAGCAACCAGAAGCTCCGGTACTCGGCTTCGCTCGCATTTCCAACAACAAACAACGCAGCAGAGTACGAGGGCGTTCTCCTCGGGCTCCGCCAGCTTCGAGCTCTCGGAGCCCGGAGGGTCACCGTCTACACCGACTCCCAGCTCATCGCCGAACAAGTCTCAAAGGAGTACATGGCCCGAGATCCAGAGATGGCAAGCTACCTCAAAGTCGTCCGGAGCATGGAGAAACACTTCTCCGGCTTCGACGTGAAGAGTATCTCGAGGGTACACAATCAGGAGGCCGATGCCCTGGCGAAGGCAGCAGCAAGTCAGCTCCCGATACCTCCCGGCGCCTTCCACGAGGTGCTATCAGAAGCATCCTTCGCTCCGAAGAAGCCGGGGTCGGTCATGATCCTGAGCGGTGAAGACTGGCGCGCTCCGATTCGAGAACAGCTCGAAGGGCGCTATTGTGTCGATGATCCGGTCGAAGAGAAGAGGGTCAAGCTGCGCACCCGAAGCTACGTCATCTTCAACAACATCCTGTACAAGAAAGGTGTTTCTTAGCCACTCCTGCGCTGCCTTTCGTTCGACGAAGGCAAAGCGCTCCTCCGCGACATCCACGAGGGGCTGTGCTCATCGCACCTCGCACCCCGGGCCCTCGTCGCCAAGGCATTTCGGCAAGGTTTCTACTGGCCTACTGCAGCCCGCGACGCCGAAGAACTCGTCCGCACCTGTCCCAGCTGCCAGTGGATGGGAAGACAATCTCATCGCCCAGCCACCCCTCTCCAGCCGATCCCTCCGGTCTGGCCCCGACGACCAGCGTCCCCGAAATTTCACCAGCGCTTCCTCCTCCGCGGAGCAACGCCCCGCCCCACCCCACCTGGAGTCATCCCGGCGCCGCCGCCGCGCATCGCCTTGTGGGTGGTTTGCCAAGTCGTTTCTTCCTGATTTCACATCAAATATATCTTCCTCAGAGGCGTCTCATGTTTCTCGTCCTGAAACAGAGGGATCTCAACTATGGTGATGGCTCTTATGATGCTTTAGCTGTTGCTGCGAGTGGCTGGATTGGGCAAAATTTGATAATCTTCCACGCAAAAAGAATAATAAATAAAATTTGATAATCATGAACACCCGCACCTTGGTTCTGTAGACGCAAGATCAGTCTCACCAGGCACCAGCAGCTCTCCACGGAATGCTGCTGCTGAATCCTGACATTCTCAGGTAGGCCCCTATTTTTGCCACTTTGATTTTTGTATCTTGAAGGCACACAAAATAGATTGTGTTGATCAGCTTTATCATCATCTTTCAAGTTTCAGACGTGGATAAACTCGACAAACTCTTCATTACAAAGATCAGTATGTCTTGATTTGGTAAATTACTCATGGTGTCACTCATATGTTCAAGGAAAAAACAGGTACTTTGTTTGCTTGGTTCCGTTTATATCTAGCAATATTGGCAGTTGGCACTTATAACATGCATGTATCACAACTCAATTTTCTGCAAAATTGGTTCTTGTTCAATTCCAGTTGGTAGTGGAACCGAGAGTTCTATCACATTCTCTGGTTGAGAATCTATATTTCAAGCTCATGATCCATCACTAACTGTTAGTTGTGGGATTTGGTATTTATTTCTTAAGTTTTGAGCCAGGTTGACAGTCATTTCCTATGCCTTCGTCATTTCTGTTTTTTAAGGATCGGGGAATGAAATATTTCTGTTTTCTTAGTCCATAACATTTCTACCTTATTGCTTCAGGCTTGAATGTACTAATAGTTCAAGTTTTACGTTAGCTAAGTTGGAACGCAGCTAAAGTAGCAGCTGTGAGTTGTAGCAGCTGTGCATATATCCTTTTTTACGTAATTGTCGCCTTCGTTTTGACTGGTAAAGATGAACCTGTGAAGCAAGTCCCAGTGCTGTGAGGGTCACAAACAACAACAATTTCCATGTGGCGGCCTTTAAGGCAACAAACAATTCTCTCGATTGGTCCTGCACGTTGATTCTCTCATAGATCGATTCTATTCTGGTGGTTTTACTGCTGCAAGCCGTACAATGGTTCAGCTTGTGCATGGCAATACTCCCTATATATTTTGGTGTCCCTCTGTTCTAGGTAATTTTTTTTATAAAAGACGAATTTATGTAAGACTGACAATTAAGCACGTAGCGCCCCCAAGATTGAATTAAGGCTGTTCATTTGTCTATTTTTTTTTTCTCCAAATTTTGATCTTCCCTAATATTGATTGTATTCAGAGCGAGTTGAAACTACTAGGATAGAGAAGACGATGAAGGCGATGAAACTGTTAGATATATAATATCCCTAATATTGATTGTTTTCACAGCATAGGAAACTACTGGGATAAAGGAGAGGATCCAATGTGGCCTCTTTAGCGGAACATATGAAGTTATTAGCCATATCATTAACTTGCTTTATCGTGTGTGCAATCTAGACTATTTATCTAGATTGGAATGCTAAAAAATCTGTTCTTTTCTTGCTCTCTATTCCAGTATTCCTATCCTTTGTAACTACTTGTGTAGCTGTTTGGTCTCAAGTTCCCTGTATACTTTCATTCAAACAAGGCTTTTGTTTACTCCTTTTTTGCCCATTGACTATTATGGTTCTTGTGACTATGTTGAATTTGTGAAGTTTGAATGCATGCCTCCACAAAATGTTTTTTCTACTATAAATGTATTGATCTATTACACTTCTTTTGAAATGTGCAGAGCTTTGCCAGACTTGCTTGGCTGTTGATCACGCACTGTTGTGCTGCATAGAGAAAAGGAGAGAAGTGAGAAGGTAGATCAATTCGATGTCTCGTCAGCAATCCAGAACTTCTACTTGGGCTCCTCTGCTTGTATCAAGGTCAAGCTCTGCATCTTGATTTACATGCTGATAGTGAAGGCGTTGGCACTGTCTATCTAGGTCATTAAATATCAACACATGATGTATTTTTTACGTCTGTTGCTCCTTGGGAAACATAATTTAGGAAATCTTCAATTTTACTTGATTTTTCTTTATCTTCATGCATCTACACCGTCACACTTGAAGTAAGATTATAAATTGATTTTTGATTTGAATATATGAATAAATGATCCTCGTCACATCAAAGTATTCTTCAATCCCAGATTTAAATATGAAGAAATGATCCTCTGTTGTAATTGATTTTGTAGTTTATTTCTCGTGGCAATCAGCTCAATGGATTGCGCCCGTAGCAAAGCAAGATCATAGGGGCAATGAAACTATTTTAATGTGATGTAAGCTATATTTGTAAAAAACAAAATGTATTGTATAGATTATGCCTGTAGCAACGCACAGGCGCCCCCAAGTTTTTCATATAAAGATCAATCCGTTTTCAAGAGGACAAGTGCGTTCATTCAAGATAGCTGTTCATGTTACCATCGGCATCGTTTGATCCAATTAATATCACTCAGCAGCCTAATTTAAGAGGTTCCATAAATGCACACTCCATGAGAGACCCTTGAGGTGGGTAAACTCTGGAACCACTGGTACGATTGGGACCAATGGTGTCACTACGCTGCTGAAGCTGGGGGAGTAGTGTGTTTTACTGAAGCAGCAGTCAGTGTAGACCAGTAGTTGCTGTGGCACCGTTTGACAAATTGTAGGCTTCAGAATTTAAGAACTGCAAATGGTTTGTCTGTGTTGAATCCATGAGCTGATAGCCTCTCACTTATCTCTTTGCAAGGTTCTGCTGCGTTGCAGTTTTGGGCGCTGGTGAAGAATGAAGATGAAGGGGATTGGTGTAGCCTGTTTTCTTCTTATCTTTGTGCAAAAAATGGTCCTTGGAACACATGATGTGTACATTGTGACTATGGAAGGGGATCCAGTTGTGAGCTACAGAGGTGGCGTTGAAGGATTTCCCACAACCGCGATGGATTTGGATGATGAGATGGATGTTACCAGGTAGTATTGAACTCTTGCTGATGCTTTTCACCTCATCTATGAACAAATGACTGGTTATTGAATTGCTTTTTTTTAAAAAAAAAAAACTTGATACTGAGTAAGGTACCTCCATATCACATGTGTTAATGGAAGTGACATCACCTTTTTCCACTAGTTTATGTGTTTTCAAAGATTTGGTGGACACGATCTGAGTTGGATGCTAACCACACTCACTGAATACACCGATCACGTATGTGAAATTTGAAAGCCTGGAAAAATCACACCAGTTTTACCTTGCAATCTGCTTGTGCTGATTGTGCAACACGTAAGGTTTCTTAACTCCAAACTTACTGTTGTGTAGTGAGGCTGTCACATCATACTCGCTCCATCTCCGAAGGAACCATGACAAGCTCCTAGACTCGCTTTTTGTAGAAGGAAGTTATGAGAAGCTTTATAGCTACCATCATCTTATCAATGGTTTTGCAGTTCACATGACGTCACTGCAGGTATTTGACACCCCCATTTTGCTGAGAGGGACATATCATTTCCTTCTCTCTAGTTTTTTGCTCTTATTTTGGCTGAAACAGTATTGTTTACCTTCGCTAGGCCGAATTCTTGAGTAAAGCCCCGGGAGTTAAGCATGTTGAGAGAGACATGAAGATACAGAAATTAACCACACACACACCTCAGTTTCTTGGTCTGCCTACTGGGGTATGGGCAACAGGTGGTGGGTTTGATAGAGCTGGTGAAGATGTTGTGATCGGTTTTGTGGACTCTGGAATCTACCCCCAGCATCCGAGCTTTGCTGCCCACAAAACTGATCCTTATGGACCTGTTCCTCGTTATAAAGGGAAATGTGAGATGGATCCAGTTACACAAAGAAGCTTCTGTAATGGAAAGATTATTGGAGCCCGCCATTTTGCGAAAGCTGCGATGGCTGCTGGAGCGTTCAATCCCGATATTGAATTCGCATCTCCACTAGATGGTGATGGCCATGGAAGGTTATGCCCCTGATGATTCTCTAGGTCCTATGTGCTTGAAACTTCCGAACATGTCCTGTTGATATCATGATGCTTGGATCTGTAAAACAGACCTCTATTGTAAACGTCTTGTTCTTCAAAATTAGTAATTCTGCTTGTGTGTTTTCTTGTGGCAATGACAGAATTTCCCTGACACATATATGATCTTGTCCTTCAACAGTCATACAGCTGCAATTGCTGCTGGAAACAACGGTATTCCGGTGCGAATGCATGGGCATGAATTTGGCATGGCTCCACGCGCTAGGTATGTTTTGGAAATGGTATAGAAGCACTCATCTGTAATCAGTGATGCGAAATCCAGTTTCCTTTTGCGTACTTGTCAATAATCAATGGCTTACTTTGTTTTGTTGGTGCTTGTTAGGATAGCTGTGTACAAGGTTCTTTACAGGCTCTTCGGTGGTTATGTAGCCGATGTTGTGGCAGCTATTGATGAGGTAAGACGTGAATCAATTTACCTGAACTTCTCGGTGTTCAGTTAACTTTTTGTGTGTGTGTGTGTGTGTGTGTGTTGGGGGGGGGGGGGGGGGGGGGGGGGGTGTTGTTCTAACTATATGTTTTGAACAAACAGTGATACCATTACACAAAACCATTTGACAATACTTGTTTAAGGTTGACTGATCCATAATAATATAAAAGGCATGTTTTTTCAGACAAAATAAATCGTTTGATTTGTGCTACTTGGTATGGGGGGCCATCAAAGTGATGCAGGACTGAAATTTTGCAGTTTCCAAATAGGGCTCAATCCTTACTTCTAAATAAAGAGATGGATCTATTATCTTTTGTTCTCGTTTGGCTCTCAGATTTGACAATGTTGCACATCAAAAGTCATGAACTAGAACCTAATTTTTTTATTGCCAGATGAAATAAGGAAGTACCCACTATAGTGCTGAACTGATCAATTATATTGAGCATACATTTCTGTTCTATTCTTCATAGTTTGCATCATACAGTGAACAGAAGACATGCTAGATAACTCTAATATTTGTCACTATTAGGTGTCCAATTTGTGGTAGCTAATGCATGGATCACCATTTGCAGGCTGTTCAGGATGGTGTTGATATTCTCAACCTTTCTGTTGGACCAAATAGCCCACCAACAGCAACACGCACTACATTTTTGAACCCTTTTGATGCGGCACTTCTTTCTGCTGTGAAAGCTGGGGTGTTTGTTGCCCAAGCTGCAGGAAATGGAGGGCCATTTCCTAAAACGCTGGTGTCATTCAGCCCCTGGATAACGACAGTTGCTGCTGGAGTTGATGACCGCAGATACAAAAATCATTTAACCCTAGGAAACGGGAATCTTCTTCCTGGACTGGGAGTATCACGTAAGTCATTTTGGTCCATCTTTTAGCAAACATATGTTCACTTAAATTTGGTACCCTTGACTTATTACTGAACTTAGCAAAATGAAATCGATCCTAGGACACCTAACTTCTAGTTTTTCATCCTCGAACTGGTTACCAAATGATTTTGTCGTGTAAGACAAACAGGATCGGAAATAACATGGCAATACAGTCTGAAACTGAACTTGATGATTTAGTTATATTGAGTGAATGGTTTACATATAAGCTCTATGTTACATCGTTAGTTCTATTATCTCATCATGATGAGATATTGGAAGAGACCTTCTGAGTGTGCCATCCTTTGTAGTTCCAAAGGTGCTCTTCACTAGTCCTATTACTAGAACTAGCCAGATGCCCGTGCGATGCTACGGATTCATTTACGAAAGGATATCAATATGGATTTTAAACCATTTCATTCTGAAAATTGAATAGTAAAGTTTGCATGATGGAATTCAGTTAAGTGATTA
This sequence comes from Eragrostis nindensis, assembly GCA_012490785.1. Taxonomy (NCBI): domain Eukaryota; kingdom Viridiplantae; phylum Streptophyta; class Magnoliopsida; order Poales; family Poaceae; genus Eragrostis; species Eragrostis nindensis. The sequence continues at coordinate 201,316 of JAAXCT010000807.1, forward strand.
CAAAAATCCGTAGTGGGTATGTCAGTCTTTGTCAGTGTTATTACCATACATAATTTCGTGAGTAATCAAATGAATAAGCAACTTTAATGGGGTTCATATTTTTCCATGAAAAACAGAAAGTGTTAATCCAGATGTGTGTATCTTTCTGAATTGTTATGTAGGACAGAATACATAAGTTGATCTAATACTCTTACCTTGTTGAATCGGAGCAAAATCAATGATCACGCACCTCTGAAATAGTTAGGATAGAGTCACACTTCTGAAACAATGTTTCTTTTAAAATCTAAAACGATGTCCCTTTTTATTTATTTATTTATTTGAATGGTTGATTGAATATTTCGGAGGCAAACATGTTGTGCCACTTAAGAACACATTGTGTGTCAGGCAACAGATTACCATGCTAGAAGAACTATTTAATTTGTAAAATGAAATCCTCAATACCTGTATTAAAATGTTGAATTGATTTGGATAGATAATTAGCACTACCTGGCTATGACCTGGATGGACTGTTAGCAACATCTAGCTATCATGGGGTCAAGATGCGATGATCCAAAGCGATTGAGGCTGAACAGTGCCAGGCAAGAAAATGTGTCGTTTAGCTCCCCATCTTTTTTTTTCTTCTTCTTGGCTTATTCTCCACCTCTCCATTCCCGTTCGTCTCTGCAATTCACTTGTCAAACTCCGAAGAACCTCTCCTCTCATGTCCAACTGCCTTCATCGTTTACCTCTGCTCCAACTCTTTTTTTCTTCTTCTTCTTGGCTTATTCCCCACCTCTCCATTCCCGTCCGTCTCTGCAATTCTCTTGTCAAACGCCGAAGAACCTCTCCTCTCATGTCCAAATGCCTTCATCGTTTACCTCTGCTCCAACTCTGTAGCAGCCATCGTCACAGCAGACTGCGTCTTACCACTACAATGCTGCTTAGTGCTACGGAACGGCGTAGTTTCTGCTTAGGAGCTTGCTGCCGGCGTGGCACCGGAGGCTGCTGCAAGGCCGCAGCTGGGAAATGGCGCTGTCCCGCTTCGATTGCAAGCACCAGCGGCACTGGTTTCAATTGAGCCGAAGCTCTGATTTGTGCTTCGATTGAGTCCCTGGTGCAGAGGATTCGACTTAGGCTTCGATCTGTGCGGTAGCGCTGATTCATGCTCTGCTTCTGTGATGACGTGATGTCTTCAAGGTCGTGGCAGTGGGACCTGATTTGGTTGTCGCTCCTTTAGATCTGGCCATCGCCCAATCCCGTCTGCCAATCCCCCTACCTCCAGTTCGACGGGAGCAGCTTCATCCGAGCTTTCGTGCTCCCTTTGGGGCTCCTCATCGAACCCTCAGCAGTCGGAGTCCCCAACTGACCCAGCATGCATTGAGTAGGGATAGCAGAGAGAATTGGGACGAGGAAACATCACCAGCGTCACATGGAGGATGGGGAGGTGTTGGCCAAAGAAGTGGGAGCTAGCGAGCTCCATGGATGGAAGGATCGGCATGCTAGGCGAACGGGAAGCAGAGCGGCAGGGTAGAAGAATGGCGATTTGATGTAATTTTTACACAACTTCATGCCTATATTGTTCTCTGATCGAGTGCGGAGCACACAGCTGCTCCCACAGCCGTTGGATGACTGATGGATGGCTGAAATCAGTAGATGGCAGGAACACCATCATCACCAACTGTGATTTTTAAGAGAAGTAAAGAAATCAGTAGATGGCAGCAACGCCGCTCGTACTTTGTGACCACTATTTGTTATCTTTGTTACCTTGAATCTGGGTTGTCGCTCTATGGTTACAAAGTATGAACAAATGTGATGGATATATCGTAGATATTTTTCTGATCATCCATTTCTTTTTGAAGAGAGTATTGGTCCCAGTATAAGCTGCGGAGGGTTCTTTCTTTATATGTTAGGTTGGGCTTCGCCTAACATTCAGCCTGGCACTAAAGATTGCTCATCTGCAGCAATATAAAGTAGTACTTTGATTAAACTTAGCATCTCTTATGAAGCAAGACATAAGACCATGCTTTTGATGCTCGTGCAGTCTCAGACCACTGTACATCAAAGTGAACCCAAATCAAATCAAATGACCAAAATGTTGAGACAGCGTACACACATCGGTTCACTTGATCCGGAGGTGCCTGACTAGCTACTCTCCTTATCTACGCGCACTGCCTGGCTGACTACCTATTGAGCAATATAGGCAGGTTTCATGTTGGTTCCATCCTTTTGACTACAATTACATTTGGGTCCAGCGACTTCCTAATCTCGAACATAGCCTAGAGCATTTTCTGTAGCGTGGAGGTAATTGTGTGTGGTCACCCCTGCATGCTCTTGCTCGCTGTATCTGCAAATGTCAAACCATTAGACTTTGATAATGTGCGTTAATAAAATTGGTGTGTTCATGTTTTTCGCATAGTATGATTACATGGTTTGTAGCTGCATTATAATCTAGCAGCGGTTTTAAGCATAACTGAAATGAAATGTTGGCACACTTCGCTATTTTTCTGATGATCACAGAGCTGTACACATGAATAACAAAAACTAAGTGATTACTCCTACATATTTGGCCCGTAGGAAATCTCGTTGTACTAAGAGAAGATGATACTACAGTACACCGGGTGACAACAACATTGAAAACATATTATTTCTTAGCCTATTCAGAAAGAGAATATCTAATGACTATTTCATTGATTTCTATGGTATAATTAAATTCAGATCAATATAGATGGTGTGGACTGAAAGAGATCAATTGATACCTTCACTTACTTCAGACTTGGCATAGAGATTCATCATTGTGGGATATGTGTGTTTTCGTATTAGAAGGCAAGCTTGCTGTTTTATCTATTGCCTCAATGGTCAATATCACATATTTGGTGCGTATGCTTATCAAACCAGCGAAGACATCCATTCTATGGTGACAGCATGACAATTAGAATCCTTCTCTGCCTTGTCATGAACCTACTCTGCCCATGACAGCCTTCAGATAGTACGAATCATAGAGAGCTGCGGAGAGGAAGAAAATCGGTGAGGAGGGGAGGAGACCGATGAGGTCAGTGCAGATTGCAGAACTCGGTATGGTTGACGGGTTCGCGGTCGAACTGACGGGCGTGGGAGTGGGAGGTGGTTCGCTCGTGCCACCGCTGGGCCTCCTCGTTCTGTGCGTCGACGGTCGACCTTCGTGTTCTGTGCCTTGGCCGTCATCGTCCAAGAGCGTCGCCCGGGGGAAACGGAGGGGAAGTCATGGGAGTTTGATCGGCGGCGATTGGCGGGCATCACCATGGATTCCGAGATCAAAAGATTGTAAATAGAAGCAGAGAAAAGTTCATTACCTTTTCTGATCCTTTTGGAGTTTGTTGAAACTGAACCGGTTTTAGTTCTCTAGTTTATTATTCGATTCGATGGAGTTGGGGAGTTCAGTCGATATCAAAAAGACTCCAGTCATAGGGCCATAGAAGACTCCGGATATTAGACCGAAGAACTGCTGTCTGTGCCTCTGCCATGAAGTTTCTAGATGAAACAATCCTGGATGTTATTTTATGGCGAATGAATCTTGATCGCTAATTGATGTAAGGTGCTACTTCTCCTAGGTTCTTATGTTGTCCACTAGGTACGCTGCTACTTCCCTTAGGTTCCAGAACGTGGCAGCCACAGTAAGTGATGAGTCCGGCCCAGGCAAGGAATGGATATGGAAAGCTCGATGCATCGATTACGCAGTTAGCATCGCACACCAGGTTAGACGACCCTCACGATCCGACTACGATGAGTGAACCCGAAGCGCCAATGCAATTGCTGAATCGCAACTCTGGTGGGCCCCTTTGGGGAATGGTCCAATCACCCCAAAGACTAGTCTGATAGGGGAATGGTGGCTCTTTCTTTTAAGGTGGCTTCCTCCTCCCAAGTTAAGCAAGGTGAGATTATTCTGAGGCTCACACGATCGTCGTCCGACTACAACTGGGCCATTTGGCCCATTTATGTTGCGTCTTTGCCAACGGGTAATAGTGGAGAGATGTCCTCATCATTCTCCCCTTCTTAACAAGGGCCTAGCTCTGATACCAAATGATGAGTCCGGCCCAGGCAAGGAATGGATATGGAAAGCCCGATGCACCGATTACGCAGTTTAGCATCGCACACCAGGTTAGACGACCCTCACGACCCCGAAGCGCCAATGCAATCGCTGAACCGCAACTCTGGTGGGCTCCTTTGGGGAATGGCCCAATCACCCCAAAAGACTAGTCTGATAGGGGAAGGGTGGCTCTTCCTTTTAAGGTGGCTTCCTCCTCCCAGCTAAGCAAGGTGGGATTATTCTGAGGCTCACACGGTCGTCGCCCGACTACAACTGGGCCATTTGGCCCATTTATGTTGCGTCTTTGCCAACGGTTAATAGTGGAGAGATGTCCTCATTAGTAAGTCGGTTTGCTACAGTATTGCTACAGCACTACTACTAATTTCCAGAACACTCTACTAGTCTCTACTATATTTCAGAAACACAGGAATTACTTCTAACAATTTCTGTTTATGGTGGTTGACTTTTTTTTTAAATCTGAATACAGCTGCAACACATGGGAACAAGTCATTCAGCCTGATTTCTGCGGCTGATGCTCTGCTGGGTTCACCTGCTACAAAGTACAGTGCATTAGACTGTCAGAGGCCAGAACTCTTGATGACTACGGCCAATACCCTGGATAAAGGGCTCCATCCTCTTCGAGCGCAACAATACTCTGCATCAGAATGATGACACTTTCACGGGCCACACCATTTGATTGTGGTAGCGGGGCGGTCAACCCAAAAGCGGCCCTTGATCCGGGCCTAGTTTTAGATGCAAGTAAGTTCATTTTTTATGTGCTCTATTTTGGTTGACTGCTGTTTTGCTTTATTTCCATTAAGTCTTTCTATTTATAAGCCATTTCAAGATATTTTGATGGCAATTTCACCTGTCTAATTCTGCTACATAAACTTGGGCAGCCCATGAAGACTACATCACATTTTTGTGCTCGATCCCAGATGTCAGTCATAGCGAAGTAGCAAACATAGCAGGTTCAACATGCAACTCCAGCTCCAAGGAACAGCGACCCTATGATCTGAACATTCCCTCAATCACCATCTCTCAACTTAGAGGCACGCAGACAGTGAAGCGCACTGTCACAAGTGTTGCTGACGAGACTGAAACCTACACCATCATGACAAGAATGCCGTCCGAGATTGCGTTGGAGGTGACACCTCCGGCGGTGACAGTAATTCCAGGAGCATCAAGGGTGATAACGGTGACCTTGACAGCAAGGTCCTTGACTGGCACCTACAGTTTCGGGGAGATCACGATGAAAGGCGACCGAGGTCATGTTGTCAGAATCCCAGTGGTAGCTATGGGATTCAAATAGATAGACAGCTGGAACAGGTCTAGGGAATAGGAAGAGCGAGTTACGAGTGCCTCTCAAGTCTGAAACCTTGCTCTGATGAGGAATGTTGTATTTTTTTAGCTGGTAGAAAATAAGAGTTGCTTCAGGAGTAGCATAAATGTTGGGTGTCAATGTGCTTAACAAATGTTGTACTGCTGTAATGTGGATACGCTCTAGGTTGTAAGAACGTATGCAAAATGACCAGCGGAGCTCCTTATGTGTAGTCTTTGCTCTAGTGCATGGGAATCTCATGTTGTGTTCTTGTTTGCTGCAAGATCTATTAATAAGCAAGATCGCTCTTGAACAGAAATCGCAGCGACTCGATCTAACACGATGCAGCGCTCATGGAAGTCGTGCTTGCAGGGCATCGTCCTCGGCGCCTCGCCCACCTCGTACCCACCTCGCACCCCTCCAGTCCAGGCACACCGAGCACTCTGCTTTCTCCCTCCCCTGGCTGGCGGCTCACCGTGCCGGAGGCCCCCACGGCGCCGAAGCCTCCGTTCCTGTACGCTGCGTCGATGTTATCGTCAGGGATTGTCGCCCAGATGCGAACCTAGCGAGACGTGTGTCTGGTTTTTTTTTTTTTTTTGGTTGGTTTGGCGAGGCGTGCGACCTATCAGATCAAGTCGGCATTTCCGTTTCAGAGTCAAAATCGACCCGTATCGGAATAGGATTCCGATCCATCTTTTCCTGCGCTGCTCTTTCAGCCGTTGATCCTCCTGACACTATTGTTGTTACTCTAGTACTGTATGGTCGGGAACGGTGGCGGGAAATTCATCACGGCTGTGTCTGTGTTGAACATGAGATTACCACAAGAACAGAGCATCCGAAAGATGCCAAGCTAAACGCTTGGTCAAGCTTGTCACACGCATCACAGATCTGAAGACCAAAAGGCTCGAGGCTCATTCTTGGTCTAAACGCTTTGGTTGACCAAAAGGCTCGATCAGGCTCATCGCTTGAACTGCCACAATCATCGCTCGTGCAAGCCGCCAACCACAACAGCAATTGCAGCAGAAATTCATCCGTGCTTCCCCTATCGACGAGTACGTCACAAGTTGACAACAAACTCGTCCCTACCTCTGATGTTGCAACCGATCTTGCACGGTCGCTCGCTCATCTGCCCCCATCACCGGCGTACATGTAACATGCATGTGATAGATGGTACGCACACAGATGCATGACAAGATCCCAGATCTTGAAACGAAATGCACGGGCCTGGCCCTGGAGTGCTAGTAGTTCCTCCTTTTTCCTGTATCAATGTTAGGCTGTCGCGGTCGAGAAAGGGATGGGAGGGAACACTGTATCTGTACTGTGGGAGCAATCATGCCGTGCTATCGAATCGACCATCCTTTGGCCATGTTCGTTCGCTGACCTGCTTTCGATCGGAGGATGATGCTTCGTGAAGGCTTCCACCATGCATGCAAAGATACTGTTCGAGATGAAAAGAAATTTCCAGCTTTTGTTTAGGACTTCATTTTGATCTTTCCAGTAGGCAGAGTCAGAAAGCAATAATATTAATACCTCATCTAGTCGTGAGAATTTCAGAAGAAGCTGACAGGAGCTTAAACATCACATTCTATCCTCCTTTGAAAGTGCTATTCTTCAGCTTCCTGCCGAGCTTCCACTCCGAAAAAAAAAAGAAAGTCGGAACGGCTATGAGAACTGGAATATTGCAGCCACACCAGTTTCATGCTCTCAGCACACCTTGGAATTCGCAGCCGCCGCCGATGAGGGGCGTAGCCAAGCGAAGAAGGCGAACGGAGGTTGGATGCCGGCCGTTCGATTCCCGGGCACCCTGCGCCGCCGCCTCGCGACCAATGGGTGGCCGCTCGGCGCCTCAGACCACTGTGAACGCTGACGGAGCCTCGGCCCTCTTGGGGCTAGGCTAGGCACGGCGGCGGAGAAAGCACATGGGCGCGTATATTCGACGGAGAGGAGCATGGCGGCGGGGCGGGACGACGCGGTCACGCGGGCATCCCCCAGCAACGGCAGCCGGCGCGATTTATTTTCAAAAGTCCCCTGGATGGATCCAAATATTTGCGAAACGACCCCTGGTGTGGATCGCGATTATTAATCGCGATACATATTAGGAGGCTATTTGAAAATATTTGGATCGCGATTATTAATCACGATCCAAATATTTGCGAAAATGAATCCGTCGCTCCTCCCCCGGCCGGCGGCCGCGCCGCCGCCGCCGCCCCGCCATCCTCCTCGTCGGGCTTTCGTCACACTTTCGCCTCTCTCAATCCCTGTACGAATTCATCTGACTTTCGCAGAAATTACAGGAGAGAAGAGGCATGCGCGATACTCACCGAACGAGCAGCCGCAGCTCAGGCCTGCCCGCCATGGCGGCTCAATCCAGACCTGTGCCGCAAGAAGGGGCGGGCCACAGGCCATGGCGCACGCAAGAGCAGCAACATTCTTGAAGCTCGAGCTGCCCCCCATTGCGGGCTAGGACTGGACGTGGACGGAACTGACGCATGCTCAGAATCCCCTGCTTCAAGATGCCGAACTTTGAACATTCAAAATTTGATTAGCCATTTTCGTTTTTGAAGGAAAAAAATTTGATTAGAGATGTGTGAGATGTGGTTATTTACTAATCAGTGGAAATAGCTCCGTAAATTGTTTTGAAGATATGCATAAGGATTACTAATCAGTGGAAATAGTTCTATTGCAAATCGGAACTGTCTCAACAAGCAACAGCCATCGCCGCCGGCTTAGACTGACTCCGACAAAGAGGAGAGCCAAATTGTGAATTGCCTTTCATGTACAGTGTTCTACATCTCCCTCGCGCCACGTCTGCTCCAACAGCTATTGCATTTTCTCTCTGCATCACCTGTCTCTCTCCCTCCGCGCCGCCTCCGCCCTGCGCCCCTCCGACGCGCCGGCGCAACTGCATCTCCATCTCCACCTCCCCGCGAGCCCGCGCCACCTTCTCCTCCACTCCAAGCGACGCGCATGCGCCGCGCTCGCGCCATTCTCCCCGCGCCGCGCCGCCGCCCGCCGTGCACGCCCACCTCCCTGAGCCGCGCCCGCGCCCATCTCCCCGCGCCGCGCTGCCGCCCGCCATGCGCGCCCACCTCCCCGCGCCGCGCCCGCACCCTGCTCCCCGCGCGCCGGCGGCGGCCCCGCCTCCCCGCGCGCCTGCATCCCCGCGTCGTGCCGCACCCCACCTTCGCACGAGCTCTTGCCGCGCCGCGCCCCGCCTCCCCGCGCGAGCCCCGCGTGCCCGCCTCCCCGTGCGAGCTCGCGCCGGCGGCCCTGCTCGCCCGCGTCCACACCAGCCGCGCCACGCTGGTGAACCCACGGCGGAGGCGTACCTCTTATTCATCCTCCTCTTCGAGCTGCCCTCCATCTCCACCTCCAATCGCCCCTCCTCCTCCACACGCTGCCCGACTGACGTGGCTGGCGAGGACGCCCCGATGACGCAGGGGCAGGGGACGGGGTAGGGCCGGACGTGGCCGGCTGAGGAGAAGAAAGGAGACGAGGAGGCCGGCGACGGCGGCTCCGCTGGCGACAGGATGGAAGGCGGAGGGAGGGGAGGCGGTGGCTGGACGCCGGCGCCGTAGTGGCGGACTGCGGTGGAGTGGAACGAGCTGGAAGAAATGCATAGATCACCTCTCTCCTCTGATGCATAAATGCATCTTCGTTTAGCTCTTCTGTTGGATGGTTTATAGTAGCTGTTGAAGAGCCAAAAATGGATTTGCCTCACCCTTTGGCTCCTCTGTTGGAGTCAGTCTTACAGTGTTATATGTATTCACAGAGCATTCCATATTCGCCGACACATAACTCCAAATCAAATGCTCCAGTACTCGTCAACCCTGTGCCAGATTCACACATAAAACTACAAATCATCAGCGACCAAAGAGTTACACACACTGCACGGCACGTCGATCTGATAACCAATGCACGCACGTACGTCTTTTTTTCCATCTAGTGGACATCCTCACCTTTTGAGCGGACATGATGATGGAAAAACCATTGTCGTAGCAGTTTCCTCAATCATGAGATCAAACATACATATATGCAATGACTTGTCAAAAATAAAAATGCATGCAATGGGCCCCAACCAGATCTTATCACTTTACTAAACAATGAGTGTGCAGTGTGGGCTCGTACTGCTAATAAGCTCATCCAGACCACATGCATAGCCTCCACAAAACTAGTTGATCGATCATATAACATGCACATGTTCATGATTGCACACTGGAACTCTCGCAACAAGCAACAGGTGTCCTCACCGACTTAAGTAGTATTCATATTCAGGTAACATTCATGTTCGCCGACACATAATAATTCCAAATAAAGCAGTCCAGAATAATATTCATCAGTACCCTAAAATTGTCAGATTATTCATAGGATTATACAGCGTGTTCTTCCCCCTCCGTCTCGGTGGGCTGCGTGAAGCGGCAAACAGGACAGAGCCGGCCGATGCAAAGCGAGCCCAAGATACAACAACCGGACGTGCAAGTCGTCGCGTCGCCCGCCAGCTCGTATCCTTCCTGGCACACCTCGAAACAATGGACGTGCACCCATTCTTCTTCTTCTTCTTCTTCTTCAATCTCCAGCGAGTCCACCATGGAAGCGTCGCCGTAAAACTCGTGGGGCGCATAGTTGAAAGGTCGTGTCGTCGTCGTCGTCGTCACCGGCGCGGCATAATGCTGCATCTCATACATCTGGTGTGGCAACAAGAATCGGTGGCCTCCTGGCGTCATGACGATGGCCACCGAGGATCCAACGTAAAACTCGTGCGGTGCAGAGCGCAACAGCGCAGGATGCTGCTGCATCCAGGGCAGCAACCGGCTGGGGCCTTCTGGCACCTCCATGTCCTTCCGGGCGTGCGCGGCAGCCGGCTATATATGGTACGTCACGCTCCCCTGCTCTATAGTAACAAACTCGAGGTCGAGATGTGTGTTCGATTGACAGACGACGCAACTCTTAATTATATGATCGGTTGATGACACTGTACCAAGCCCAAAATCGTCTCGGACATCTGCTCGGATCGGGTCACAACTCTGTTTAACGACGGGCGTGCTCGTCCGATGCCGATTCACATCTCTGTTTAAATTATCATCCGTATTTCTTGCGTATGCTCTGGACACTAACCACATAGAGTATTCAGGGTGATAAAGTACGTATACATACTATATGACGAGAGCAAGACTACATGACGTGGTAGAGTATTCAGGGTGATCAGAAGAATTTTGGTTTCTGAATATCCTCATGCTCCACGGGGAACAACTGTATCTGAGATCAAATACGTGGACTCTATATGTGTAAAGTCTGCAGCACGCAAATTGAAAGCTCAGCGCACCTCATCGCCGGTTGTGCGTTGTCAGATGGGTTCTAGACCCCTTTCGGCACCATGATCAAGGAGGTGTCAGCCGCCCTATGGCGTGTCCAGAACCCTAGTGGCATGCCCCCTCCTCACCTCAATGTCTTCCTCCTTCTCTGCTGTTGACGGATTTGGAAACACCACCATGATACATTGATACTGTCTTCCATTCCCTGCATCCCTGCGTCCATGCTACGCTAACTCTTCATTGGCGAAGACGAAGCTTTCGTCATGTGCCGTAAGTTGACGGATGTCGTCTGGGCATTGATGTTCCACAACTTCCACTCACAAACTTCCTCTGTAATTATTTCAAACGACGTGTAACATCCTTCTCATGTAAGAACTTTGAATGAAATAAAAGATGGAGACGCTCTCCCCCCGATTTCCTCACAAAAAAAATATATGCACTGCAACAAAAAATTGCTTTATTAGTGTTTTCATATTGTTTCATGGTACTTTGAAATGAGGACATTCCGTGAGTAATCCAGTAAAGATGTTGCTTAGTTTATGGTCTCTAAGAATACTCTATGAGCAGGGGGCACACGCCCCTTTGCTGAAAATATTTTCCGAATTAGCATGCCAAGCAGTGATAGCATATCATAGTTCTTTTCATGAGGCAATCTATTAGAAGAAAAAAAAGGGGATGTATTGAGGCATCATCTCAGTAATGTCATTCATACACGTACGTACAATAGAAGCCCACAGATAAATCATGTGTGCATTGTGTCAAGCCATAGATGGTGTTGTCCCTGCTACCGAAACCAATCTCGCAAGTGGTTTGCTAGAAGAAGGGTGAACAAACTGCGGAACCGGAGCCTTATCCTCTCCACCGACGAAACAGTAAAGAGAGAGGCGAAAAAGCGGCGACTCCGGAGCTCGTCCTTCCCGGGCCGATCTGGCCCCTCCCCTGCCATCTCCGGCTAGCCGGTGATGTGTAAAGGGTGAGGGACCCTTCCTGTATAGCTATATTAGTAGTTCTTCTAGTTCTAGTTCGTAGTTTTTAGCTTTTGGTGGAGGCCTTGCTGGTTCTGGTGTCGTTCGTTCCCGGCGCCGGTACGGTTTCTTCCTCTCTTGTTTTCCCTTGTAGTGGTAGGCGTGATGCCTTGTATCTTCCCCGTTGGCTTCCTCCCCAGCGGGTGTTTTTCTTCCCCTTTCTTTCCCTTCTCCAATGCTCTGGTTTTAGATCCTTGGAGTGGTGGTGTCTGTTGTTGCTCTGCTCTGTGGCTTTCGGTTGGGCACTGGGACTCTTTGATTTGGGTCGATCGCGTGGTTCTGCTGATCCCCAAAGAGGATTGGAGTTCTCCTTTGCAGTCAAGCCCGGTGAAGCTCAATCAAGATCTACGGCTTCGACTCCTTCTTCCTCTGTTGCAGGAGCTGTGGCAGCTGCCGGACGGACCATCGGCATGCCAAACAGCCTGCTTGAAGAGGCTTTCTGCCCATCTGTGCTGCGATGGTTTGGCAGCGTGTTTCTGCTCACATCGCTTGGTCCGAGCATGGATGGAGATGCTTCTTCCGATTTGCGCGCAGTGGCTTCAGCCTCGACATCATCGCTGCTCCTTGCTTTGAAGCTCTTTGCGGCGATAATGGCACCTGGTTCGTCGTCGGAGGAGGATTCTCCATTTTGAGGGTCTAATTAAAATTTGTAATCCTTTTATGTCCTCTTTGTATGCCCAAAGGCCTTGATGAAATCTCTAACTACTGTATGGGCCTTTGTGCAAAATGTATGGATCTTTCCAGAGTAATGGAGATATTATAGCCCCTGCGGGCGTTTTTCCTTCAAAAAAAAAAAAATCTCGCAAGTGGTGAAGTGCCTGGTCGAGCTCACCATCGCGTATTTGCCAGTGGTGTTGAGCAGTTGAGGAGCACGCCAATGATGGAATTTAAACCTCGTCACCATGAGGCAATGGAGTATGTTCCTGCTCGGTCGCTAGGGCTGGACGAAAAGCTCGTGGCTCGTTAGCTCGGCTCGGCTCGTGGCTGGCTCGGCTCGGCTCGGCTCGGCTCGTTCACTTTTTCTAACGAGCCGAGCCAGGTTTCTAGCTCGTTACGTTTAACGAGCTAGCTCGAGCTGGCTCGCGAGCCGCTCGCGAGCCAAACGAGCTCATCAAGAAAAAGAAGAGCCTTGTCCGGTGGAGCTTCATGAGGTTGCCGGTGCCTTCTTTCCCCGTTGCAGCACTCCCCTCTCCCTTCCCCTCCGTCACCGACGTTGCAGCCATCAACGCCAAAGCTCATGGCGAGCATGAGCTCGTTGTCCTCATCGCTCGTCCCATGACGATGGCGACGGCGGAAGGGGACCGAGTCGAGATCCAAACCGCGGATAGGCGGCGCGATGCGCGGCAGCCGACAGCTCAAGCCAGGCGATGCCACCCTCCTCTACCTCACGCGGTGGTTTCACCCCTCCACCTCCTCACCTCACGCGCGGCGCCGGCTCCCCCTCCGCCGCCCTCCACGTTACCGGCCCCTCCCCTTCCTGCCGCGATCACCTTCGCGACGTTGGCCTCCGTCTCCCCGCCCGATGCACCATGATGCTCAAGAGCATGAAGATGTATGCTGTGGTCATTGTCTTCTTCTTCAAGTCATAGCGGAAGTGCTCGAGACGAGCGATGGCGAGCTGAACGAGCTGGCTCGCGAGCCAGCTCGAGCTCGTAACGAGCCGAGTTGAGCCAGCATTCCAGCTCGTTATCTTAACGAGCCGAGCCGAGCCAGCTCGTTATCCTAACGAGCTGGACCGAGCCGAGCCGAGCCGAGCCGAGCTGGCTCGGTAGTCCAGCCCTATCGGTGGCCACCACAGAGGCGACAACGATCGATACATTGGCCAGGAGACGTGGATAATGAGGGATGGTTTAGTGATGTCGCTGGTTTTATATATAGGACAACTCATGCTACGATTTTCACAATCAGACTCCGTTGAAGTTTGCTGGTTTGGTGCCCAGCAATTTGTTGCATGATCATAGTAGAATTCGATCTCTGGTTCGTCCCACATCTACAGCAACTGTGCTCCCCTTTGGAGCCATGCTCTATTGATATCATTCATGAAAGAGTGGAGTTGTTCTGAAAAGTAAACTTATTATATGCATGTCGACTCCAGTCATATGCAACACTTTTGTCTGACTTGACTATCAGCTCTAGTCATATGCAACATTCTTCTCTAACTCGACTATAAGCGGGTGCTATGTGGGGGAACCGGATCCTCTGCCTGTCACTGGCAGGCGGGCCCACCGGTCAGTGAGGGGGCAGTACGTCACAGGATCCCTGTGCATATTGTCATATGAATGACACTACCAATGAATAATCACCACTCAACCGATCAGAGAGATGGCACGCACAAATGCAATTTATTTCCTTTTGTCTATCCGTACATTACAAACAAAAGTTGCAGCGAGTCTAACACCTCGTAGCACCGTTGTCGTCATGCTCCCTGCTTCTTCCTCCTCCGTGTCCGACTCCCCGGTCTCCTCAGCCAACGGCATAGAGGGCACATCCAGCTGACCTTGAGCCAGTCGACGATGCAGCACTCATGGAAGTTGTGCTTGCAGAGCATCGTCCTCAACGCGTCGCCCACCTCGTACGTCTCCGAGCACACAGCGCACTCTGCTTTCTCCCTCGCCTGGCAGCTGATCTCCCCGGCCATCGTCATCTTCGGCAGAGACGCGATGGCCGCGCCGGAGGCCCCCACGGCGCAGAAGCCACCGTTGTTGTACGCGTCGTCGTACTCGCCAGGATGCCGGCCTGTTGACGGGGATGGCGAACGTGAATGGCGTGATCGACATGGACGACACCGGGATGCTGGGCGCCAGGGGAAGGATGACGGCGACGCGCGAGCCAGGCGCACCATGCGGTCGAACAAGGGCTGTTGCTGGTGGCGAACGCGACGGGTCGGCAGCCATGCCGGGCGAGGCGTTGGTTTCGTCGCCGTAGGCCATGTTCTTCGCGCCCCGACGAGAACCAAGCGAGACGTGTCGTGGCCACGCTGGCGGCAATGGGCCTGGCGCCGGTGGCTGGGAGGAAAGCGTAAGAAGAAGGCAAAGAAAGCGGGAAAGGAGGAGTGTAGTTCTTTCGTGTGGGCCCTAGCTAGGCCATGTAATTTCCTTTGGGCTTGACCCGTTTGTGTGGGCTTCGTCGCTTCGACCCGTATAAGACCATTGCTGTAGCTCGTTTTGGATTATCGCTGAAATGAAATAGTTCAACAACTAGTGCTGCCAAACGGGCGGCCTGGCCCGGCACGGCCCAAGTACGAAAAAGCACGGCCCAATTAACTTCGGCCCAGCACGGCACGCTCTGAGTAACGGGCCGTGCCGTGCCAGCCCACGGGCTGAGCCTCAGGCCCATAGCACGGCACGAAATTGTATAACCGTGCCGGGCCGGCCCGTTAGACACGTAGGCCCACTATAGCACATCAGCCCGTTTGGCCTATTAGTGTAATATGGAGCAAAATGAGTGGAACCAATAGGGGGTGATTAGATTCGAACCAGGGACCTCATGCACTAGAGTGAAGTGTTTTACCACCAGACTAACTTTCCTTCTTAGATCTTTAAGAATTCGAAATATATTCATACTATTCTACCGTGCTTTGATGGGCCATTAATGGGCTTTTACGTGCCTCACTTAAACGGGCCGTGCCCGTGCCACCCGTCGGACCGAGGCCTTGGCCCAAGCACGGCCCTTAGCCTCGTGCCGTGCCGGCCCGGGCCCGAATGAACGGGCCGTGCCGTGCTTGGGCCGGGCCAAACTTTGCGGGCTTCGTGCCTGCCTACTTAGCCCGGCCCGTTTGGCCAGCACTATCAACAACCCCCGCCTCAGGTTTCCTCTCTTTCCCCTTTCTCTGCTTCTCTCTGAACCCGACCCCTTTTCCCCTCCGACTCCGGCCAAAGTTATAGTCTGCGGTTCGTCGGACGCGATCACGACAAGGCGGCCCGTATCCGAATCCATTGGTTCCTGCGCTACTCTTTCAGCCGTTGATTCAGAACATCCTAGTGACACTGTTGCTACTCTATTAAACTGTTACATGTATGATCGGCAACGTTGAAGGGGAAATTCATCTTACACTAGTAGATGACATGTCATCTTACACACGGCATACACTCGTTACAAATTTTTTTATTTTATTTACTATATTTTTTTGTGAGGATATTTTATTTACTATATATATAAATCCAATAAACCGTTTGCACGTATTGCATCGTTGAGAGTGAGGCTGTAAGATGCGTCGACATGGTTAATAAAAGAGTACAGTACATTGCATAGGCGCAAACACATCCTCTCTGTTCTGAGCTAGAGGGACAATGCTTCAAATAGGGCGCGTTCTTCACACCCCAAACGAAGGCACCCTCTATTAATGATGTGTTCTTCGTGACAACATCACTTTACAATTGTGCTACCAACTCTTGTTCTTTAGTTTGGCTTCATTCATTATTTTGATGCTGCACAACTGAAACAATAACAGATGCCCCTCTGTTCTTGGCCGTCATCATCCATGCATCCTCACCATCTTCCTCCTCTGTCTCACTCTCAGCCGACAAGGCGAAGTGGCAGAGGGGGCAGAGGCGGCTGACGCGTAACAATCCGAAGATGCAGCCCTCGTGGAAGCCGTGCGAGCATGGTAGGTCCCCAGCGTGTCGCCCGTCTCGTACCCCTCCAAGCACACCGCGCACTCTTTTTTCTCCTTCGCCTCGCTCCCCTCGCCCACCATCCTCTCCGGCAGGCCGGCGATGTCCTCGCCGGAGGCCGGGACAGCGCCGAACCCGCGGTCCCCGTAGGGGCAGCTTCCAGGCCAACTGACCTTTGTTCGTTTCCTCTCCTTGCAGTGATGCTTCCTCAATAGAATGGTTTATAGACAGAAATAAAGAAAAGACAGACAATAAGAGAACACTACAGGTAAATAAAAACTGAAATTAGTTATCAAACAAAAAATTATAGCGAATCTAACACATGGAAGGAGCGATGTTGTCGAAGCTAAAGGTATCTTATTTTAGGAACCAAAGACCATGTATGGCATATTCTCTCTTTCTTTTTTTTTGCAAGCTGATCGGCATGTCGCCCAGGCATGGATGTTCCATTCCGAGACCTCCCCTGTAACTATCTCAAACGATGTGTAACATCCTTCTCATGTAAGAACTTTGAATAAAATGAAAGATGGAGACTCTAGGAATGCTCTATGGGGCTGTTTGGCAACAGGGAAACAAAGGTTAGGATAAAGATTGGGAAATGAGGCGGAAAATCTAGACCCTTTACTCATCTATCATAATAAATCTCAATCCTGCATTCCCTCAAAAGCTATTTTCCTATTCCTATTTCCTATCCCACCCCACATTTCTCAATTGCCAAACATCATCTATGAGCATGGGGCACATGCCCCTTTTCTCAATATATTTTCCAAATAAGTATACCAAGCAGTGTTAACATATTTAGTTCTTTTTATGAGGCATTCTATCAGAAAAAAAAAAGTCGGACGTTTTGAGGCATCATCTCAATATACATACAATAGAAGCCCAGAAACAAGTCGGGCGTGCACTGTATCAAGTCATAGATGATGCTGTCCCTGCTATAATGCTACCAAAACTCACCTCGCCAGCGGTGAAGTGCCTGGTCGAGCTCACCATCACGTACTTGCCGATGGTGTTGAGGAGCACGATGACGATGGAGTTTAAATTAAGCTCGTCACCATGGGCAGTGGAGTATGTTCCTGTTCGCCAGCCAGCACAGAGGTGACTGGCGATCGATATATTGGGGTTCAGTGATGTCACTGGTTTTATAGGACAACTTGTGCTACCTGTTCACAATCGGACTCCGTTGAGGTTTGCTTGGTTTGGTTGCATGATCGAAGTAGAATTCGATCTCTGATTCCCCCCACATCTACAGCAACTGTGCTGCCCCATCGAACCATGCGCTGTTGATCTCAGTCATGAAAGAGTGGAGTTGTTCCAAAAATTAAACTTGTTACATGCAAGTCAACTCTAGTCATATGCAATATTCTTCTCTGACTTGACTAAGCGGGTGCTATTTTTTTGCCCTGTGAATGACACAACCAATGAACAATCACCACCCAATCGATGAGAGAGATGGCACGCACAACTGCAATATATTTCGTTTTGACTATCCGTACGTTACAAACACGTCTTCCTCCTCCGTGTCGGACTCCTCGGTCTCCTCAGCCGGCGGCAGCTTGAAGCGACAGAGCGGGCACGATGCAGCGCTCATGTCCCTGAAGTGTCGTGCTTGCAGGGCATCATCCTCAGCGCGTCGCTCACCTCGTACCCCTCCAGGCACACCGCGCACTCTGCTTTTTCCCTCGCATGGCGGCTCTTCCCCACCACCGCCGTCTTCGGCAGAGACGCGATGGCCGCGCCGGATGCCCCCACGGCGCCGAAGCCGCCGTTGCTGTACGTGTCGTCGTACTCGCCGCCGATGTCGTAGTCGGGGTGGTTGACCGGGATGGCCATTGCTGTGATGGGTGGGTCCGACGGCTTGCTAGCTTCTTTTTTGTTTTTTATTATCACCGCTGGTTCATATAGCAAGCCGTGTGTGTGTTGAGTTGATAATCAGCCTGTTCGGTTGGAAGATGCAGTTGCAGTTGCAGTTTCAATAGTGAGAGAGAACACTGTAGCGGAGGATTCGTGTACTGTAGCAAACAAGTAGACTGTAGCAGCAGCAGCCGGAGGAAAATCCTCCTGCTGCCGAGCAGCAGTAGTGATATATCAGTCTGGGTTCCAAATTGAAGAGGGTAGGTAGAGGATGAACATTGTAACAGAAAAACTAAGCCTTAATATTTCTTCATCATACAGCTGATATATTTAAAAATGAAATTATTAGAAAGTGTAGTTGAGTAGAAATTTTTACGTACAGACATATATACATACATAGGAGTACATACACTGCATAATACGTATACACATAAATATTATACACAACATACATATACATATACACATACACACACGCTACTACATACACACATACATATATCTATATTTATATATATTATTATTGATATACCCACAACACATACCCACACCATTACAGTCGTCTGCACACAGAGATGTGTACCATTATTGATATGCAACGTATCATGAACATACATACAACAATAGTTACTCATTTATTAGCCTCACACACAGTGGCGAAGCTAGAACTAGCAGGATGGTGGTGCCATGATGCTAATTATGAGCTAATAAAAATGGTCCACAATTGGTTAAAATTAATAGTAGTAACGCTAAATTTTCAGTTTACCCTTGTGCCAGGGTGCCAGGGTCTGTTCAGGTTGCTTGGCCACTGCTCACGCATTGCCGGAGTCTCAGGTATAGCTGGAGTCTCAGATGTAGTCCCAGCAAATAACTTACTATATAGAGTTACGAGAATCATTTCCTTGGTTATGTCAGTGTAGTAGCCCTTCTCAACTTTGTCTTCAAGTCCTTGCTCTGCTGCAATCTCTCTGACCTTGTCCTGAATTTGATCGGCCCTGAGATGATTTGCGTCAAACAAGCATCTCAATGCACTCTCCATGGGGAAGTTCCATAGCTAAGAACTTTGGGAGCCCTTCACGACCACCACCCAGTTCGTCTCTTAATTTCTTCACGATGCATTTCACGGAGACATACAGATTTCAGCAAGCAAACTGACATTCTGAAGGAGGCGCCTATTTCGAGTTCAGCACAAGCCTTTGATATGATCTTACCGGGTAAATGTATTGACGATTTTAGTGTTCCCTGAAGCTATATCAATCGAAACCTGTTGCAACCTGTTGGATATTATGATATTATTTCCTAATTAAAGCCTGATAAAGTAGAGACAAGAAATCTCGATTGTGACCACTGATGGCTGTGGTGGTCTGACTTGCTCTTGACTTATGCAGTACTTGGTCCTTACACACTGGAATACACATCAAATGGCCGCTACATGCAAGCAGCATCCTCCATCGTGGCATCACCAAGGGATGGAAAGACAGGTCATCAATGACGCCCATCCTAGGGTGCGTTCCGGAGTTCTCTTTGAGGTTTCTTATTTTGTCAAATGCAGTCTCTACCACTTTCAACAGTAGCTCTCTTATTGGGCTAAATACTTTATTAGTAGTTGATACTGTTTCACTGTCATCGGTAATATTGCGAGTCTGGGAGGATTCCAAAATAATATAGGAGATAAGTGTATAGCGCACGCGGTTGTAAATGGCATCTCCAAACTTGCTTAGCACCACGACATTGTTAGGGTCACTCCTTGCCGCACGATCGATTGCGTCGATAAAACCATGCTGTTGCGGGTTTCAGAAATTTAGAGCTTGCAGCAGATCAGTTTTGAGTGCTCCATGATGACATTTGCCTTTAATTTGGACAAAATAAAGCCTAGTTAGTTAGCTACCAAGCGTAAGCTTTTTGTCAAGTTTTAATTTGCGCGTAGGCACAAGACACATCAAAGATAAGATAAATTTGACTTATAGAGAAAATAACATAACTTACAATTTGGAATAGAGGGATTATATGTTATATCTACCGGCATGAACAATTGCTAACAAGATGGTTTTAGCCGTAGGTAAAAACTATTATTACATCAAGATCCCCTGCGCTGTGATTTTTTTTTTCATTTTTCAAATGGAAATACACCTCATTTCTAATTACATATAATAGCCAGGTCTCAATGGGAGTTTCATGAGAGTTCAAGGCATTAAATAAGCTTCCAACTTAGAAAATATGCTGACATGGGACAATATAAATGAAGAGAAAATGAACAATGGTTTGATAGTTTTGAACCGGATGAATTAAACCGCCCACAAATACATTAAACCGGTGCAATATATATAATAATATAAGCATACAAGAGATAATTAGCAATATATAGCTGATCGCATATACAGATAAACCGATAAGATAAAGAACACAATTATATAACTAGCTTCCAACTAATCTAGCCTCAAGTCCACAAAAGATACTCCAAAATTAGCATGTGTCCGTTGGTGGTTGATTAACTCAAATAATGTGATGGAATATAATAAAATGATAACGTTTCATAATGCATCATAGCAAGATTTATGAGCCTTAATTTAACAAGTTCCACAAGTTTTCATGCTCTAGAATTTTTTCTATAGCTAGGATATGCAAAAAGACGCATATGGAAAGATAATAATGGAGCATTTTTCAATTAAAAAAATACTTATTTCAAATATTTTCTGTTGTAAAACAATCTCAAGTGCTAAATAAAATGCACCATTGTAAAGAGCTCGTCGAAATAATCAAAATACACATATTATTTGTCTAATTTAGAGCTTATATGAAACAACATACCGATTTCATTGGTAGGGCTGTGTCGTGTGCGGACGAAGCAGGGAGGTAGACGCCCCAAAGGGAGACGTAGAGAAGCAGCAGCAAGGGAGCTTTGGGAGCGAAGAGGGCCCACTGCCCTGCCAAGTGGCGCGCCATGGCTGCCTGCAAGTAGCACAAGAGGTGATCAATCTATCGATCCGCCAACCGATTGATCGAGATCTTGCTTGCTATAGCTTGCTTTGAAGATGCAAGGGTACTGGAAGGTCTTACGTGGGTGCCGTAAGAGGTAGCCGCTGCCATGGATGATGGATGGGAAGGGAGGTGAGACCGGGAGAGATGGAAAGCACACTGGCGAACTGAATGAACAAGCTTCTCTTTAATATAGGGGCTGTCTAGGTCCTTCCGGGATACTTAATACTACTCTACTTGTTCCAGTTTAAGTGTCATTCCAGCACAACTCAGTTTTTTTAAAATAAGTGTCATTCTCATTTTCCGATGCAAGTTTCTCCCTATTTCTCTTCCTTCACTGCGCATCGTTTTCAATGTGCTCTTTAATTTTTTAACTTTTCTTAATTTTCATACCTAAGGCTAGAATGATATTTATTTTGAAACAGACAGAGGAGTCTGAAAGCGTTATCAAATTGGTCGAGCAATTAATGCCTGCTTTCAATAGCCGAATTCATTCATGTCAAAGATCATTAAATTCATGCATGAACAGGATCGTGCGAAGTGCCTACCCCGGCAGATCAATTGGTCCAGCAATGCCCCTGTCTTCGATCGCGCTCCATGATTTTGATGGAGATGTCGATGCTCCAACTTCCATGCAATTTCCTAGGTCGACGACGGGCACGGCTCGGTAGCCGGCGGTCGCCCAGCGGCATTCATTCAATTCATGCGTAAGCTAAGGTCTATCTCTTCAATTCAATTCCTTACGGTCTTCCCAGTTCCCACTACTGTTCTGCTACAGGCATGCGTCATAGTCGTCATCCCTTCTCACACCGCGTGGCGGAAAATTAAAGCGGAATGACTACTTGTTGTCTCTTAACTCCTTGTCCTTGCCGTTTCAACAACAAAAAAAAAATTTCCTTTCCCTTGCGTTATACGTAGTACAAGTAGAAGGCGCCCGCGTACGTGGGCACAGGAAAGATTTTAAAGATGGAGAAAATGTGCTGGATATATACTATAGACTGCAATATGAGAAGGTAGGGAGCTATATATATGTCCAGGATGTGCATATTACGCATATTATTCGAGGCTGCAAAGAGCCGAGGATGGTGCATAGGTATATACTTTTTTTTTTTGCGAGGAGGTAAATACTACATGCGCTGGCACACGCTTTATACATTCGATGGTCTGTATATTACATTAGGTAGAACCGGTATGAGGTAGAACTGCATAGTTACTGATGGCTTCATGATGCTCTGTAAGTATTTTGGTTCATGACCAGAAAGGCCGCTGGTGAATAAGGCTGTACTTTGGCTCCTAGGAAACTGAACCTAGAAATCCCAAAGCCGAGATCTTTGCAAACTTGCACCCTGCAGTCAAGAAAAGCATGTCAATTAAGCAGGAATTGTGTCAAAAATACGCATGAAACAACAAGGTAACAGAAGATATACGGTTAGGGAAAAGGAAAGCAGTAGCAGAGCAAGTGCTATGGAGTTAACTCAAGCCAACAAAAAATGCAGCGGCAAAACCAGATGGAAACCGACAGGGAAGAAAGAAGACCCAATCTCTAAATCTGGCGACAAATCACTGCAACGGCCCTGAACCTGTCTTAAATCTAATTTCTGAACTGCAAAATCTGGAACCATGGACGACACCAAAACAGAACTATCAAGTGAGCCAATCCCCTCTTCTAAAAAAAAGTGAGCCAATCCAGAATATAAGGGGATCCACACAGTGAGCTGTAGTGCGTGACATATATATTTAGTTCAATTTTTGAGAGAAAATATACAGACACTAAAAATGAGCAGTCACCAGCACCTCTAGCACCAAACCTGAACATGCATGGATACCAAGCAACTAATTTTTGTATAAGAAAATATACATTACAAGATTTTCAATCTTTCCCGACAGTTTACTTTAAAGTGGCCGACAGTTCTAACACTCTAGAGTATTTTTTTGAGTGGCCGACAGTTTTCCTAGTATAAATTATATCTTTCCCAACAATTTTAGTAATTTACCAACAAAGTCTTAGGAGATTTGTAACAAAATAATAACAAACCGTTGGCCATTACAAGAAAAACTGTTGGAAAAGATTAGAAATCTTGTAGTGATACAACAATTGCAAATCACATGAGCCTATAGCAAGGGCTCACCATGAATAATCTGTATTGAGCCAAACATCTATTTTTGGTTGCATCTAATGCTTGGCAGCCAGATTAGGCGTACAAAGAAGCGTTTTTTTTTCCTGGGGGTCTTTGGCAGAGCTTCTGCCCCTGCTTCTGCTTCTCCTCCTCTCCAAAAAGTGCCAAACACCAACCACCCAAAACAGATTCTCCCCGAAACCAGTTGAGAATCCGTTCCATCCTTGAACTCATAAGCAGAAGCACCAATTCGTGGCTTTTGCCGGATTCTACACACAGGCGGGCCCCACCATGGCAAGGAAATCACGAGCGCAAGCAAAACTTTTACCGGATTCCACCCACCAGCGTTTGAAACAATATTCTCTTGTTTATAAAAATACATAGACTACAAAGCAAACATTGGAATTTTAAACCAATTACACCGTTGCGATTGTTGCGACGAGATCTTCGATACTAGACCACACTTGACTATATTTTGATTTTTTTTGAAAAATAAATACTCAAATATATCAAACTTGATATGATATACAAAGTGTGGACAAAGTAGAACCCCAACAGTAGGGATAGATCAGGATAATCTGTTTTGCCAAACGGCCTGACTGGAGAAGCTGTTTTGACAGAGAATCCAGAATAAGCCAGAGAATCTGTTTTGCCCCAGAATCTAGTGCAGAATCTGTTTTTTGCATAATCCGAAGTCCTGCCAAACAGGCCCTTATAAAACACAAACTGGAGCCGAATGTATTCCAAAAGTTTTGCCAAAAGGAGTAGAGTGTTAGCAGAAGGTAGCAACACAAGCAAGCCAAATTCATGTCCCAAACCCTCAGAATCAGCCCCTTTTCTCCTCTCGAACCGTCCAGGCACTACAGTTGAGCGGAGATGAGAAAAGGCGAGTTCGTGTCGCCGCCGGCAGATCCGCCGGCCTTCCTCGCCTCCGGCGGCCCTTGGGGCGTCGGATGGCGAGGAAGACCGTTGATCTGCCGGCTGGTGGGGTTGTTTCTAGCTTTAGGTCTAGGGTTTGGTTTCCAGGCTGCATCGGCGAGGCGGTGGCGTTGGTGCGGCGGTGGAATAATCTCTCTCGGGCTCTCCGCTGCCTCGACGGCGCTCTGCTCCGGCGCCGGCGACGAGCTCGTGGAGGAGTGGTCCTCAGTGGGGGGACTTGTACAGGAGTCATGGGTTGGCCTCTCTTCGTCATCGAGGTCATGCCGGTGGCGACGGGGTCGGCTTCTCTGGTCAAGAATGCAGAGGAAGCTGGGGCGTCGCGGTGTGTTGAAGGATGGACCGACCTTGGCTTTACCGTGACGGAGTTTATCGTCGGCGGTGAGCGGAGGTTCGGGCCGGATGGAGCTCGGGGTGAGACCCCGGCCAATTGGGCTATCTGCTATGGCGATTCTCTCGATGGCGGCTCAGTTCTAAGCCTTAGGGCGATGGAGCTCTCTCCGGCGATGGGGTTGTTGGTGGCGGCCGATTCTCCTGGCGCCGGTGAAGGCTGGTGCTGGTGCGTGTCGGTGCCGGCGATGAGCAAAAGGGCCAAGGGCCTTTGTGTAATTTTTGTTTTTTCTTTGGGCCTTTTTGCTCTTTTGGTGGGACAGCTGTCCTTTGTATTCTGGTACAATGTACCTGTATTTGTACACCTTGGTTAACTATTAATACAGGTATATTTCCTCAAAAAAAAAAGGAGTAGAGTGTTAAGCCGAAACAAGCGGCCGGGCTATATGCATAAGTTACAAGAAGGTTTTATGTAGGAAACTCGGTTATTTTTGAACTTAATCTTTCAGGGACGTTTGCAAAAACATAAACTTGCTTAGGACAATTGTGCAAAAATGGAGATAAACCAGCCACGTGGCAATCGTGATAAGCAATATTCAACCAAAAAAAAAGGAGATAAACCCTCTCAAGCCACCGTGCACTGCCCAAGACAGTCCCCCCTTTTCTATTTAAGAGCAGCCGGAGTAAGAAGAAGCAGGCGAGGAGATCCGGTGAGATGCCCAAAAATCTTCTTCCTCCTCCATCCGCTCCGAAATCTCGCTCCGGCGCCGTCGCCCCGCCCTCCGACAGGTATAAAGGTACCAACTTTTATTTTGTGGAAAATTTCCTGTATTAGAATCACGGCTTGTTTTGGGTCAGTCGCTTCGTATTATTCTCTCGCTGCCGTCGCCGGTGAGAGCCTCACCGACGGGTAGGCTGCGCCGCTGTATGATTTGGCGTCTCTAGGATGGAGCGGGTCCCTGTGTTGGCAGGGGAAGGAACCCTAACTTGTTTGTATGCTTGTTTTGATGCCATTGGTCTTAGCGCTAGTTCCCTGCTATGAGCAATCAGATTCGAATCTTTCTTCCTCTCCGGTCCATCCAGTAATTGGGGATTTCTTGCCGCTTGCTTGGTTCGTCTTCTTTAGTGAGCAGAAGATGCCAATGTCAATATTAGTTGATTTGGCCCGGTATAGGACGTAAATGTTCTTACTATGGAATAACGGATTGCTAGTTGCTACTCTTTTTTTGAAGGTCATAGTTGCTACTCTGAAACCAGTGCAATTGTGTGTCGGATTAGTTCTAAGATTAAAATCCAACCTCTAAATCGTTCCAAGATTCATGCAAAAAATCCAACGGTGCTCTCCTCGCCTGCTTCGCTGCCGCTCCCAGCCGTGCCGCCCGATGACTTCCTCCCGCCAACGCTCCCCCGCCGTCCTTCGCTGGAAATCACGCCTCCTCCGTCCCCCGGTGACCCGCCCAGGGCCTGCCCGTGACGCATGGCAGTGAGGTGCGTCAAGGGCGCTCCGATAGGGACGCCACCGCCGCATCGACACTAGCTTCTGCACCGCGACAACGTCCGCCGCCTCCTCGACGGCTTCCAGCGGGCGCCGGCCCAGGGCGGCGGCGGTGGAATCCATCTAGGAGGCAGCGACTCCGCCGTTAGGGACAGCGTTCGGCGGTTCTGCGCGGAGGAGATAGAGAGCATCACGACGCCGCCGCTCCCGCCGCGCCAGTCTAGCTGCCGCGCTTGGTCGCGCCATGCAGGGCCGAGCCGGCGCCTCTGGCTGCGGCTGCTCGGGAGAGGCGGAGGAGGGCCGGGGCGGCACGGGAGAGGCGGGGGAGGGTCGGGGCGGCACGGGAGAGGCGGGGGAGGGCCGGGGCGGTGGTCTCCAGCGAGGGAGCGGTGACGGGCGGGACAAGCGGCGTGGGGAAGAGGCGGCGGTTGGTTCCCGCTGTTAGCTAATCCTTTGCGCTTGTATCCAGTTTAGTTGCTTTCTGCTTTTTCAGTTTTGCAGGAGTGTCGTGCTCAATTCTGTTAGAGAGACGAGCTCTGGTTAGTGGTCAGTTAGAGTTTTTGACCCGTGCCATGTTTAGTGGTGCTCATGGACCCGAGCAGTGCGGCCATTACGGCCTGGATCCCCGGCCACTGCTCCATCACCGGGGAGTTAGCATTAGCATGTAATTAGGCCTATATATTCAGCAATAGAAACAACAGAAAAGCTGCCGCTCCCGCAGCACCAAAATCCACTTGTTTTCTGGAGTTCTAGCGTGTGAGTTCGCCAACATTTGGTATTCAGAGCGAGGTCCTGATCCGGGGTCATGGCGACGCCGCCTCCGCTCGCGCGTGCCTCCTCCCACCCGTCCCAAGAAGGTTCGGTTGCTAGTGAAGATGGATCGCACAGCACACCTGTGGAGTTGAGGGCGTCCCAGCGCAGTGCGCACTCCCCTGGTCGACATCGCCCGTCTCCCTCCCCTACTCCCCGTCGCCGCGGTCGTCGCGGCGGCCGCGACGGCAGTGTCGTCGTCCAGCGCGTGGTGCGGGAGGTGAGTGGGTAGTTTCCGATGCTCACCAAGACCAATTACACAGATTGGTGCCTGATGATGAAGGTCATGCTACGCGCGCGTGGTCTTTGGGCCGCGATCGAGCGTGGCACCGATGACGAGATGGAAGACCAGATGGCCATGGAGGCCATTCTCCGCACCGACGACAAGTGCCTGCGCAGCGGACGCCAAGGCCACTGGGCCAAGGACTGTCACGCATCGGCGCCGCGCCGCGAGCAGGCCCACTTGACCTGTGAGGAGGACGACGAGGAGCCAGCCCTGTTTATGGAAGAGGTCACTTCTCTGTCAGTTCACCACCATACCGCAACAGGCCACTCCACCTCGACGAGCCGCGTGCACAAGTCTACCTCGGCTCCACCGACGACACTGAGCGCCACGACGGCTGGTACTTGGACACCGGCGCCACGAACCATATGATGGGCCGGCACGAGGACTTCTCCAAGCTGGACCAGAACGTGGTCGGCAACGTGCGCTTCAGTGATGGCAGCCTCGTCGACATCCGCGGCCTTGGGACGATCTTCTTCTCCGGCAAGAACAGTGAACACAAGGCGCTAGCCGGGGTGTACTACATCCTGCGCCTCAAGAATTCCATCATCTCGGTGGGTCAGCTCGACGAGTGGGGCTCCAAGGTTGAGATCGAGGACGGCGGGCTGCGGATCTGGGATCGCAAGCGCTGCCTCCTTGCCCGCGTGACGCGCGGACACAACCGCCTCTACGTCCTGCACCTCGCCATTGCCAGCCCAATCTGCCTCGCCACCAGAACAGGGGCTGATGGTGATGCCTAGCTGTGGCATGGCCGCTACGGCCACATCAGCTTTGACGCGCTGAAGCGCATGGCGCGGCATAACATGGTGCGTGGCCTGCTCAATCTGGAGCACGTGGAGCAACTCTACGAGACCTGCATCACCACCAAGCACCACCGCGTGCCATTCCCGACCACAGCCAAGTACTGCGCCACGTTTCCGCTGGAGCTTGTACACGGAGATCTCTGCGGCCCCGTCACTCCGGCGACGCCTGGCGGCCGGTGCTACATCCTTCTGCTTGTCGACGACATGTCCCGCTTCATGTGGGTCGAGCTGCTGACGGCGAAAAGCGACGCGGGCGCAGCGATCAAGCGGATCAAGGAAGCAGCTGAGGTGCACAGCGACCACAAGCTCCGCATGTTGTAGACGGATAACGGCGGCGAGTTCACCTCCGCCGAATTCACGTGCTGCTACCCCGATCACGGCGTCGGACGGCACTTCACCGCTCCCTACTCCCCCCAGCAGAATGGGGCAGTGGAGCAGCAGAACCAGTCGGTGCTTTCACCGCCCGCACCCTCCTCAAGCAATGCGGCGTGCTGGCAAGGTTTTGGGGGGAGGCTGTGCACACTGCCGTCTTTCTCCTGAACCGTGCCCCGACGAAGAGTTTGGACGGACGGCTGCCGTACGAGGCATGGACAGGAAGCAAACCTGCAGTGAGCTTTCTTTGGACCTTTGGTTGTTTGGCTTATGCAAAGAACACCAGGCCGAACCTGTCCAAGCTGGAGGATCGTAGCCGCGCCATGGTGTTCATTGGGTACTCTGCGGAGCCAAGGCATACAAGCTGTTCGACCCTAGTTCTGGCCACGTGGTCGTGTCCCGTGACGTCATCTTTGACGAAGCCGTGGGTTGGGACTGGGCGGCGGAAGCTGATGGAGAGCAGCTCATCGGCGGCGACTTCACCGTCGAGCAGCAGGTGGTGAGCTACACCGACGCGCCATGCCAAGATGAGGGGGAGCCAGTTGTGGCCTCGCCACTACAGCAGGCTGGGAGTACGCAGCGCACGCCCTCGCCACCGCCAATGGGTTCCCCTACAGCGGCAAGTACACTAGCAGCACCTATCTTCGTCACGCCGGAGCCAAACGACGACGACCGCCTGGACGCCTACCACGACTCCGCTCCCGTCCGCTATCGCCGGATCAACGACGTGCTCGGAGATGATGCAGCAGCACTGGGGATGGCGCCTCGCCTCACTGGTGACGAGCTCCACCTCACAAGCACCGGCGAGCCGAACACCTTCGCTGAGGCTGACAAGGATGCGGCATGGCATGCAGCGATGGAGGAAGAGATGAAATCGGTGGAGAGAACCGCACCTGGGAGCTCGTCGACCTGCTGAAATGGGTGTACAAGCTGAAGCGGAACGAGGCCGGCACCGTCCAATCGGGCTGAAATGGGTGTACAAGCTGAAGCGGAACGAGGCCGGCACCGTTCTCAAGCATAAGGCCCGCCTCGTCGCCAAGAGGTACGTGCAGTAGCCTGGCGTCGACTACGACGACGCGTTCGCTCCTGTCGCTCGACTCGAGTCCGTGCGCCTGCTTCTCGCCCTCCCCGCGCAAACCGACTGGAGCGTCCACCACATGGATGTGAAGTCCGCATTTCTGAACCGCGTGCTGCGCGAGGAGGTTTATGTGTCGCAGCCACCTGGATTTGTTGTCGCAGGTCAAGAAGGGAAAGTGCTGCGCCTGCACAAGGCGCTGTATGGGCTCCGCCAAGCTTCCCGCGCGTGGAACGCACGCCTCGACAGCACGCTAAAGACTCTGGGGTTCGAGCAGAGTCCTCATGAGGCCGGCATGTATGGGCGGCGAGGTCACAACGGCACCCTTGTCGATGTGCACGTTGATGATCTCGTGATCACCGGCTCGTCGGAAGGAGAAATTCGGCGATTCAAGGAGGAGATGAAGGCGAAGTTCAGGATGAGCGACCTTGGCCTGCTCACCTTCTACCTCGGCATAGAGGTGAGGCAGGACAAGGGCGGCATCGCGGCAAGCCAAGGAAGCTATGCCAAGAAGATCTTGGAGGTCGGCGGGATGAACGGGTGCAATCCGGCGCACACTCCAATGGAGGAGCAGCTCAAGCTGAGTCGTGACAACACGGAGGTGGAGGTGGACGCTACTCTATTCCGGCGCATCGTTGGGAGTTTGCGTTACCTGGTTCACACCCGACCGGACATCGCGTTCGCTGTCAGGTACGTGAGCAGATTTCTCCAGCGGCGAACCGAAGAGCACATGGCCGCTGTGAAGAGGATCCTCCGCTGCATCGCCGGTACCATCCACTACGGCTGCTACTTCAAGCGCGGATCGTTGGACGCGAAGTTAATCGGCTACAGCGACTCCGACCACGCCAGTGACGTTGACACTCGCAACAGCACATCACAGCACATCAGTGACGTGGACAGCATGTCCGCCATGGCGCTGAGCAAAAATCCGGTTTTCCACGAGCGGAGCGAGCACATCGTGCAAAACTGAAAAGGCAGAAAGCAACTAAACTAGATATAAGCGCAAAGGATTAGCTAACACTCGCCAGCCCCTGAAGTTTTACTCAATGTATTTAGGGGACAAGGGAGGGTTGAGTAGATTTTATCAATGGAGGTGAGGATTTAGGGGATTGAGTAACAATTTTGGATTTAGAGCAACTCCAGCACAAGCCCCTACAATTGAGCCCCTACATGCCATCTAGGGACCGGCCCCTACAATTGAGCCTCTACATTTTTGTTCCAACTCCAGCAGCTCCTTCTAGATCCAAGCCCCTACATTGGTAGGTCCCACACGTCAGCCTCATCTTCCTACTTTTTTTCTCTCGGCCTCTTCCTCAGCGCGGATGACGACGGCGCGGCCTCCACGCCGAGCGCAGACCACAACGGCACGGCCTCCCCACCGCGCGCGGACCATGACGGCGAAGCTTCCGCGCAGCTCCCCGCGGGCGGCCTCCACGGCACCACCTCGGCGAGGAGGGAGGGCGGCGCGGCACGCACAAGGCAGCTCGCCCGCGCGCGCCGCAGGACGAGCTCGCCTGCGCGCGCGCCCATGGCCGCCATGGCTGAGGCAGGAGGCTGCGGAGAGGGCGGAGGAGGCCACGGCGAGCTCCTCGGCCTGGGCGCGCGGACGAATCGACGGCGGTGGAGGCGAATCGTCGCGCGATTTGAGTCGACGGCGAGCCGGATCGACGTCGAGCGGGGCGGGGATGGGCGGCTTCGTTCCGCCATGGCTGCGTGGTGGTGCGGCGGGCCTGCGCGGCCTCGTCGGCGCGGCGCGGGGCGTGCTCCTTGGGTCGCGGCGGCGCAGGCGGCGCGTCGTTGAAGAGGCCTCGTCGGGCGGAGGAACAAGAGGGCGTGAGCCTCGCTGGCGCCGGAGGACCGTAGATCCGGTGCAGGGTTGTCGAATCCAGGTGGCGGGCGGATGATCTCGTCGTCGGCAGGGGGCGGATGGGCGGCGGCGATAGGAGGCGGCCGGGAGGGACGAGGGAGGGAGGAGGAAGATGTGCGCGCGCGTCGCGCGTAGCGACCCAAGAGAGGGTCGCCACATCTGGCGACTTTGGAGGAAAATGTAGGGGGCCAATAGCTCTTGGGGCTTGTCTAGAGGCCCTGCTAGAGTTGTGTTTTTGAGCCAAAGCCCCGAGATGGTATGTACGGGCTCATCTGGGGGGGTCTGCTGGAGTTGCTCTTAGCGGATTAGATACTCAATCTGCTGGAGAGGGTTGGTTGAGTAAAAAAGCAGGTTTTACTCAATGGAGGCGGTTTACTCAATCTGCTGGGATGCTCTAACAGGCAACATCGTAACCGATTCTACTTTGGACTGTCATAAGCGTTTCATGGTTTGATCTTGTTTTGACTTAGGTTATGTGAGAAACTGCTGACCCAAGATGCTTGAGAGCAAGTTTTTGTTTAATTTAGCCCACTGGTCAGAGCAAGCAGCCACAATGCACATTAATCCAAAATCGAATTTTGCGTTGGAAATGTAAATGTTTGTTCAGATCGGAGTTCTCTTCCGTGGCATATCTGTCTGGGATGGTGATCCTAGATGGTGGAATTTTCGGCTCTTTCAAGGTTTCTTGTCTCCCATCAATGGAGTTGGCGTTGATTGGGATGCTCTTGTAATCTGGGGATGTAATTTGCTTCCATATTAATGAAATTCCCCTTTTCGCAAAAAAGAAAAAAGCACTTGCCATGTGCCTCTATGCATTCATGCCCAGGGTTTCAAAACCAGACCAGTTTTTGTGGTAACCGGAAAAACCGGTGGAGTCTGGCTTCCAGAAGTCATATCCATCAGATGGAAAATCTCACGACGAAATGGACATCATCCTTTCCTTCACCTCAAAAAGAGCGCATAGCTCAGTCTTATCCTTTCGTCTCCCTTATCCCCTGCTACAGGAGAAAAGGGCGAACCGGAAGCGATTTCCTCTCCGGCGTCGATCCCGTCGGCTCCTGTCCGCCTCCGGTGGCTGTTTGGCTGCGGGAGATGGATGGGAGCGACTGGATCGGCGTCCGGCTTGTATAGCCCTTCTATCTAGTATAGTTTTAGGTAGATTAGGGTTAGGTCTGCTCACATCGTCGGTGCTGATGGTGGTTGAGCTCTTTTGTGCTGGCGTGGATCGCATCGGCGGCGGTGGTGGCCGAGTCAGGTGCGTGTTGGCGGTTCTTATGCGATAAAATTAAATTCATTAATTCCGCAAGCGCACGGATCACCATTGTAGCATTTCACCTTGGAGTATTCCAGGGTTATCGTATTTATATTTCCGCAGGGAAGTAGAGCAAAAGGGAGCTGAACAGCAGCAATGCACTGGATAATTTGGAGAAAGAAATAATGTATCAACTATACTTGAGACGGGGGTAAGATAGGCATGATATATATGGGTGGCACACACATCCTCAAATCCAAGGTAAATAAAAGAAATAAAACGTAGTATACATTTGGGAGAGCAACGAGATAGAGTTAAGGCTACCTGTATGTTTACCTAGTATTTACCCTTTCTAGTAGTCTAATCTACAAAGGTTATCTACTCTAGTTAAGATCACACACATACAAGTCATGTCGTTTCGGGGCACACACGTGCTAGATCAACCGATGATGCTAGTTCAAACCTAGGGAATCGTATGCTATAATTAAGACCCTGCTGAGTCCAACCCGGACGTGGTGCATTATAGAGACCGGTGCAGCTGTCACATACACTCGCGGCTACCATCCTCCGTGGGGTTGGGTGCCAAACGTGCATAGGCCAAGATCTAAGCGCCACGCTTACAACCCGCCTAGAGGAACTACTCTTGATCAACGGAGCAGTCCTATCTAAGAATAAACAAGCACAGATTTCACACGACGTCATCTCGGCGAAGGCACTCTCTCGTACTTGCGTACTCCAACAATCACGAATCCCACAACAAGACTTCTATGAGCACTTTACTTAACAGAATAAATAAACTAAATAGAAAAGAATTACTAAAAGAAATAAATAAAGATAAAACTAATTATATATTAAATAAAATAATATCTCAAAAGAGTAAGGATACAAAGAACTATACAGAACTCCGAGAAGACTCCGAAAGCCCGAGAGAGCTCTCACTCTACTCTACTCTACTCTAACTCCCAAAGCTACTACTAAACTAAACTAATGAACACTTGGATGAAGTGTGATGGTGCCAATTGCTTCGGAGGCCGAGGGGTCCATTTTATAGGTCTCCAAGGCGGTGGAAGCACGTCTGCCGACTTTGGAGAGGCGGCGCCGCCAAAGCCGGCCGGCCGGCCTAGGGGGGTGGCCGGCTGGCCGTCCCTTGTGGCGGTTTGCCACCGACTTCTGCCTCAACGCTCCAGATCACTCCCTGAAGGCGGTCTGAAGGTCGGCTAGTTGCTGGGGTCGGCAGAATTGAAGTGAGGGCCAAGTAAAGGCCCAAATGGCCCACCTTCTGGAATGACGGTGGAATTATGCTGGGCTGGTCCTGAATTGTGCGTAGTTAATTAGTTTCCAGCCCACTGGAGGAAGCCTGGGTCCTGCGGCCACCAGGTGGGGCCGGCCGGCCTATGGTGGGGCCGGCCGGCCAGGGAAATTCCCTGGCTGGGCCCACTTTTCTCTATTATCCACTCCTGCATCCAAATATTCACCAAAACCTGTGGAGTAGCATTATTCCTAACTACTATGCACAAAATCTTGGTGTTATGCATTTATTTACCGGTAGGGTGGCGGTCAAATCGTGGTTTAACGACCGCCAACAGTGCGTTCTTCTGCAGCTGAAGTTTCCGGGTGGCGATGTTGAGGCGACGGCGATGTCGCCCCCAAGGAATTTTGTCTCCTGAGCTCTTCCTCGCCTCGACGGCGTGCTCCTCCGACGCCGGCGACGAGCTCGTGGAGTTGGGGTCCGATGTGGTCGGCTCCTGTGGAGGAAGCTGTGGTCTAGCTGTTGTTGCTGGGCTACTGGAGGCTGGATCTGGCCGTCGCCTTCGTCGTGCTCCGTCGGGCGGGCTCGATCCAGTTGGGGTGTTCCCCGGTCGATGCGGCTTCTGCTCTTGCTATCAATCAGCGGCTCTCCTCTTCAAAGCTTTGCGTTGGAGGCTCTCTTCGTTGAAGGGGTGCTCCTCGCCGCTTCTTTTGGCTTTCGACGGCGGCCCGGAGGGTCGTGGCCGTGTCCAGGCGGGCGCGGCGACGTCGAAGACCTTGCTCCTCCGACGGAGCTTGTTACAGAGGTCCCTGAGTTTTTAGTTGTAGTGTCTTTGCAAGTGTGGACTTGCTGTGTAAGCTTTCGTTTGTGTACCGGTTGTCTGTACAAGGTTTTCCTTAATCCATGAATACAGATATCGGTTATGATCAAAAAAAAAATATCCTTTCCTTCACCTCAGGCATCGGGACTTGTGGTGCGGCCGTCCGCGCCCCCACCGAAGCACAGGCACGGCAGGAGAACCGGGACTTGTGGGGCCCCAGCACGCGCGGCAACGGCGGAGGCAGGCCAAGGCCGCGGGCGAAACGCACAAGGTTTGAACCCTAGACATGTTTTTTTTAGAAAAATTAGATAATCGAATGGAGGTCCCAGCCGCTACACCCTCAAAAGAGAGTGTACACAGCCGAGGTCATTTTTTAAAGAGTAAAATGCATGGATGACCATTGAACTTGTTTGGTGATTTCAATTTAGCCATTGTACTCACGAAAGTGTAAATCGTGACCATTAAGCTTGATCGTGTGCGTCGATACGGCCATTGCCATCACAATCCTACGTATTTTAGTGACATGGCATACGTATAACCACGAACGCATATGAAATTTCACCTATCCAGCATGGAATTTCATAACACATGAACTCTTTTTTCTTGTATTTTTTTTTGTAATGATGAAATAGTAGTTGCACACTTAACGGCTCATTATGGTCGCCTACAAAATAAAAAAACATAATCCAGTTAGAAATTGCTTTGAAGATGTCTTAAGGTCGTAACAGAGATTGGATTACTAACTATCCATTACTAGTTACATTCATGCTAATATGGTACCATGCAGCATGATGAGTCACATTTATACGTATGTCACGTAATCAAAATACGCTGGATTATGAAGGTAGTGGCCGTATTGACGCGGACGGTCAAACTCAATGGCCACGATTTGCACTTTCATGAGTACAATGGCCAAATTGAAACAGACAGACAAATTTAATGGCCACCCATGCATTTTACTCTTTTTTAAATAGGGAATATATTTCGATATTTCAGCCTCTGCAATGTCCAATGCCTATAGTTATTCATATAGTTCATTAAATCCAGTCTCAATGCACAGTTTCATATCTTTTATTTCAAAAGTGTCACATCAGCTTTTATAGTTTTGGTTTGAGGAATGAAACAATCTCACTCAATACATAGTTTCATCTTCCAGTCTCATAGACTAGCTAAAACATTAAATTATTGTATTACAATTAGCTACATATGTTTGGGATGAAACTGTGTGCTCTCTGTAGAGGTTCCATTGGAGTTTCATCTGTTGGAAACAGTGTGAACCGAGTTTCATCCTTATGAAACTCATCTACTCTCTCTCTTTTTACTTCTATGCCTCATCACCGTTTTTGCTAACTCGGCGCCTTATTCAATGTTCATGAAACACCCATTGAGACTGGCCTAAGGGCGTCCACAAAGGTAGAAACAATATTAGCTCTCCACCTTATTTAAGAGTCAACATAAGAGTTTATATCGACTCTAAGTTAATGACTGATCCCGCATGTCAGTAGCTCAGTAAATGCTAGAGACTGACTCTTAAGGAAGAGCTAGCTCCTCTCTCTCCCCTCTCTCTTTTTACTATAAAATATAATATATGTATTGGCTTTTAGAGCACCATTGGGACGCTCTAAGACAACTGTTTAAAGGTTGTTGCACACCACACACACCAAAGAGCTTAAATTAAATAAACACGCGTCCAAGATGCCTAGACTTGCTGATACGATCTAATGACGAATCTCTTATTATCCCAACGCAGTCGCGTTCTCGGGTTGTGGATCTGTCCACATCGACCCGTTAATGTTCACCGTTCGATGCACAAATCTGCTGATACTGACAGTAGGATGTGGGTTGGATCGGGTCTTCCTCTAAACCCGAAAGCTCGAGAATTCTCTCGAGCCTAGCTCTCTGTTTTCATGCCTCCGGCCATCGCCGCCTCTCCTCCACCCTCTTCGGCCATCACTCCCCAAGCTCCGCCTTCCATCCCCCATCCCAACCGGCAGCCGTACCTCCTGACTAGGCCGTGGAGAGCGAGCCCCTGCGACTATCTTCTCCAACGTCGGCATCAAACCGACCTCAACTCTGCCGCGAAATCCATGAGGCCTGGTGAGTTATCGGTCAATTCATTTGTCGCTTGCGCTCCTCGATTGATTACACACCTCCTTGACTGCTTTTTATTGTGGGCTGCAATCGACAGTTTCCCACAGCCAAGATCCATCGGCCTCCACTACTAATGAATATTGACCTGATGCTTGGGGTGGAAAGTGGATACGGATAATCCGTAATATCTGATATTCGTATCCGATAAAACTAATGTGGTATGAAATTTGCCATTCGATTAATATTTTTACACTATTTGAATTCTATCAGAAAATATGGATGTGGAAATGGTTTGAAGTTTTGACATCAGATATCCGACATATCCGTATTTGTATTCGTATCCGTCATTAAATCATAAATATTTTCTAATATTATACCAAAAATATTATAAAGTTGATTCAGTTTTTGATGTGAACTAGTGTAGACTATGTTATTAAAGAGAGTTTAGAGAGGAAAAGTGTAGTAGTTGTCTTAACAACATAGAAAGTTAG
Organism: Eragrostis nindensis; assembly: GCA_012490785.1. Lineage (NCBI taxonomy): Eukaryota > Viridiplantae > Streptophyta > Magnoliopsida > Poales > Poaceae > Eragrostis > Eragrostis nindensis. The sequence continues at coordinate 238,450 of JAAXCT010000807.1, forward strand.
GTGTATCCGTATCCGTCCGAATTATAGAGACATTCGCTTTTGTATCCGCATTCGTTTAATATCCGATCCGTGTTCGTATTCGAAAACATTCATATTCGTATCCATATTTGTTTATAAATATGGATATGGATGTGGGAAAGGCACTATCCGATCTGTATTCGATCCGTTTCTACGGCCGATGCTCTAGACCTTCTCCAGACCAGATATCCGCGACATGTGGGCATAAGGCTACACAAAATTGTTACATCCCCAATTTCATTACAGCTTAATTCCTCTGTATCACAATAAAAATGAAATGATGCTTCGAGTTCAAAAGAAATTGAATCAAAATTTTGATTCAAATTATCAGACAAATATCAAAATCAAAGCTAATGAAGGAAATACAAATTCTTCAACAGTAACTTACCATGTAAATAATTTTATTTGGATGTACAAAAAATTTAGAATTTTGGATAATTTTACAAAATTTAATAAAAAACCTAAGTAATTTAAATAAATCAAAAGGTCTCAGAAATTATCTGTATTCCAGGAATTTTAATTCAAAAATGATTTCGAATTTGAAAATTTCACAGTGACAAAATATCATGCCCCTGACCTGTTCTGTCACCTCAAACTTTCTCAAATTTTTTTGAGCTTCGGAAGCTTGCTTTGGATCAACTCAAATCAGCACGTTGGTTTTGAAATGAAAAATTCAAAAGAATGCTTAGGGCCCAGCATTCAGTCTCTCTCTCTCTGCTTCCCCTTCCCTGCCTCTGCTCAGCCGCCACCATCATTTGCACTCTGCGCGCGCACGTGTGCTCGAGTGCACAATGTGAGCACGCCACAGCCTCCCCAACACGCCACCCCTCCTTATCCCTCCCTCCTCCATCATTTTGGCCAAAGGAGAGCTCGAGCACCCGTTTGCCAATGTCGCCGAGCAAGAACCCAACGGGCCACCACTCTCGATTTTCCCCACCGCCGCTAAGTAGTCAAACCAATCCGCCACCTCCCCGTGAGCTTGTCATGGCTGCCATTCGCCGTGTGCCAACGTGAGCCACGCCAATCTCCCCAATCCTCTTCTCCGGCACCGAGCCGCCACCACCATCGTCGTCGATTCGCCTCGCATGATGAGCCGTTTCCCGATTCCCTTCAGGTGAGACTCCGCCATCCTCTCGCGCACGTCCTTGGCATGGTCTTCTTCCTCTTCCGTAGCCAAGCTCACCGGGACGAGCCATTTCCTCGCTGCCGCCGTCGTCAAGCCGCCATGGCCGCCACCTCGCCGATGACAACATAGCTACAGGCTTTCTCGCTACTGTTTGTCCCCACGCGGAGATCGCCGTCATCTCCGTGAAGATCTACGTCCGTGCCGCGGCCTCCTTCTCCCTCTCCGTCAACCGGAACGCCGCGGCCGCTCTAATTGCCGCCATGATTTGGTTAGTTCCCCGGGCCGAGACCTTGCCATCCAATCTCGCCTCCTTGATCTTGTCGTGGAAATGCTCGACCTGAGCTCCATCCCAGCGCCGTTCTCTAGGAACGCGCGCGCCGTCATGTCCTGGCGCTCCGCGCACCTTGGGAGTGGGTTCAGTCCCAGGATCCCATGCGGCTATGCCGGATCTTGTGTGGCCTTACTTCGTGGACAATCATGCGGCGCCACTCGGATCAAGCCATGTGTCTGCGTCAAAATTTAATTCCTTTTCATTTCTATAAAAATCGTCTAAATTTGTAAAATTGATATCAAATAAAATATAGCTTAGAAAATGTGAAACTGATTTTGTTACAATCCTCGTGACTAGATATAACCATAGGTTGAATAAAACCACTATGTTTCACACTACATTTGTGTACCAAATTTCAGAGAATGAAAACAATTATAAATTAATATATGTATTTCTGTTCATGCAAAAATTATGAAATTTGGTATACATGCATCTCATGATATTCCTGAACAGTTCAACAAGTGGAATATTTAGATTCATCATATGTTTGCAGTAATTGCATTTTCTTTCTCTGGATTGTTTTATTTTTAGTATTTTATTCCTGCATGCTTTTTGGCTAAATTTTGGCTAGGATGCTTTCCATGCTATTATGTTCTCTAGAAAATTTATTGAGTTTTTATGTCTCCCAGAACCATGTTAAGAAATTTCGAAATTTTAATCTTGCTAATTAACCACTTAAAACTTAAATAAAACTAATTGATGTTGTTGAACTTTCTTTCATAAAAGCTTGTCTTGCATGTCCAACAATATTTATGTGCTAAGCTCCAGCTTGTCAATCACAAGGTCATCCCTCATGGTAGCATATTGCCATATTCTTAGCACAACGCCATGTTCTTGCTTTTGTATGCTCACACCGTTTTTATGCAACAAATTAACCATATTGTTAATGAAGGAAATACCTTAGACGAAAGTAACTAAAAATATTACTAATTCATTTATGAGCACCTTATCCTCATAGGAATCATGTCATTGCATTCATCTTTAACGAAGCTTTCATGTTTCCTTTTTCATTTCTAATCCTTATATTGCATTTGCATATCATCAAATAGGAAACGACGCCATGAACGTGGAAGAGGAGATCATAGCGGAGGGGATGCGCGCTGACCTTAACTCTCTTGATTGTGCAAATGACTCTCAGACCAAAGCAAGCACAGGTGCACTCCTATTGTTTTACGAACTTTTCCATTTTCTCACATGTATGCGAGTCATGGAATGTGCACTATGTGTAGGGTTTGATTGAAACCTTAGTTGCATGTATAAACCTTTATTTCTATAGGCTTAGTTCCATATGGGCCAGCCGCTCGTATTGGTATGCTTAATATCGAGTCATCGGTAGAAAGATCGGGTGGTATAGCGACTAGTCGATATGGGATTGGTTTGGGTTCCTTTGTTGCTCTCACATGATGATGATGAAATTGAGACTGGATGGGGAAGTTCATGTGTAGGTTGAGGTGGCAAGGTTAGCCCTTGTTCTCCATAGCCCCATTCGTGTCAGTTGAGGACCGTTCATTGTGGCCCTGCTTGAACAAGTTTGGACAGTACCAAGTGCATGCTAGTGATATGAGCACTAGTAACTCGATTGTTGTAGTGGTTGGATAGGGCCCCCACCTCTCTTCTGGTGATGATGATCTGAACACGGTGGATCATGGGTATGTGCTAGTGGGAGAGTGCAAGGGCTAACCACGGACACGTGGCGTCACATGCAGGACATGTACTCGAGAGAGATGAACTCGGGCCGGCTCTATGTGTCTTGTGAAAGGTTGCCGTGCGTAACTCTTTGTGAGTGTGCGTACATCGTGTATCTTGGGTTTCTCCTGCAGGATGTAAATTGATTCGAATTGCCGTCCCTCGCGGTTATTGAGTACCGCTTATTCACTGAGTTACATCGTAGTAAGAAATGAAACATGATGACTATACTTGCTGATTTGTTACTTCAATCAATTGTATTGCAACCTTGTATGGATTAGCATATGTGGCTAACATTTATTCTTATGCAAGAATCCATTTAATTTGGCTAAAATATAAAAATAAGGGTCAAATATTAGTGCTGTTTTTGCAATTAAATTTTAGCAACTCGGTCAACCCCCTGCATGCTAGAAGTCGGTCTTAGAAGGCCAATTTGATGGGTAAGACTTACTGAGTGTTAGTTGCTCAGGGTTTGTTGTTTTAAATTTTTGTTGGAGGTGATCATTTTTTGCTGAGGTGAACGAAGCACGTTTACGGGCTGATGTGCTTCATTGTAAGACAAATATCGTTGAGTTTAGTTGCTTCCGCTGTGTTTGTGATCGAATTTTGAAATCTTTTTATGTACTAAGATTCTGAACCTAAGCTGTAATAATTAAGTTTTTAGTTACACTCTATTTTGTATGTGCTTATGTGTTGGACTCTTGCTTCGTCAAGTGTCACCCGATATCAATTCTGCCAGGCTATCCCCTCATTTTTGAGGCGGGTATGCTACAAAATCCTCAATGTTGCAGCGCCTATAGCGTTGGGACATGAAAAAGGGGTATGCGCCTGTAGTAAGCCTATGTACAATTCTTTCCTCCACTTATCCCTAATTCTGCAATATTTGAATGTTTTGGTTAGTTATGAATTGCCAATATTTTCTGCATGAGAAGCATGTGAAGTATATGAAACTTATGACTTCTGCAGATTATCAGTTGATTCATATTGCTGCATTGAGCTTCTATTTCAACTGTCTAGAAAAAAGGGTTGTTCTATAAATTATTGCTCTTCAACTACTTGAACTTAAGAGATTGGGTAGGATTGCATTGATTATTGTGTGAAACACAGCCCTTGAATGTATAATTTGACCTAGGCGGATACCTAAAGACATGAAGCTGCGTAAACAAGATATATTCACTTTTTATGGAACATGTGAAATTTGCCTGCATAACTCGATGCAGTGTATCTCAATTTGCACAAGTTCACTGGTGATAATAATGAGTAAAACTGATTGCAAAGTACCTCAACTTGCTTCCCTGTTTGCCTCCATGCCTTCAAACTGTTTGGTGCAATATCAAGCTAGCACAAGATGCAGTAAAACACATCCTTTTCTATTCAGTTTGATATTCAGGGCATGATCTTGATACACTCATATTTAGATGATCTCTTACACGAAACTAGACTTAATTTGGAAGCTAATAATTAATGCTGAAACGGAAATATCATGAGCAGTAATAAACTTGATAATCCGTCAAATTTCGAAAAGAAAACTTATGTAGAATTTTCCTTTGCTGTAATCCTGCTGAAGTAATCTGCTTAATGATCGATGTGGTAGCTTTTTTTCTGAAGCTCAACTTGCTCTTTGGTATTCGGTCCCTTTTAATAGGCTTTCATTTGTAGATCGGTATTTTTTTTGTTCTATTAGCGGGGGTGTAAATCTCTTTATCCCTCTGTAACAATTCACCAGATTGAATTGCTAGAAAGTTCAAAGCCGCTACAAGTTTTGTGTTTCACTATGTTTCTGAAAATATTTCCCTCAATGGCTCAGTGATTGTATCACATAATCTAATCTCCCAAAATTCGACGAGTATATTTTGTACTACCTCAGTAAAGAAAAAATAGCTAAAATATTTTGCTCCAAATCTTATCACTTAGTTGTGTAAAACAGACAAACCACAATGCCACGCATGGACAAATAGGGCTGAAGTTCTTATGAAATCCATCTATCTACAGAGTAACTTTTGGAGGAAGCGACACCAGTCCCAACCTTTTGGGTGGCTTTGGATTTGTTGCAGAGTCAAGTTATTACCTATTATCATGTATTAAAATTTACACACCACTCCATTTATATGTGCAAAGCACCACATAAATATGAAACTGGTCGTTACATTTTGTCATACATTATCTATATACTATCAATTTGTGAGGGCAATCCAGCGCAGCAATGCTGCGAATTTTTCTAGTCGCATCTAAAATAGGAGGAATGATGGCCTTGTGCTGCCATTAGGGTTTCTTGTCACATTTATGAGTTGGGCCGAGTCTATCCTCTGGCCCATCAACACTATGCATCATCTATTCATCTTCAACCGAGCACTGGAGAACATCACGTTTCTTTACTAGCTGATCCGTGCTTTGCTACGGGCTTCATACAATTTTTAATTACTTTTCAAAATATTCATTCATAAACAAGCTTTTGATTTCTTTTTTCAATTATCAAAAGCAAGTTTTCATGAGATATAAGTTTTTTTATTGTCACCATGGTTTCTATTATTTGATCGCCACTAAATAGAATGTTGAGTTCAAATATTGAATACAGATATGAATTTTATTTCATGCTATAACGATTCCGTATTTCAATCATGGATAAGAAAACATAAGTGGGGTCCACAGCCTTTTCAATCACGAGCCTGTCTCTCTCCCGTCTTTGCTTCCCAAAGAAAATGGAGCAGCTAGGCGGAGTCCAAAATCAAAATCGATCACTGGTGACCATCCTGGCTGCATCGCGGAGTCCCGACGCACCATCAAGCAGTGGAATGCGAGCGTTGGCACCACCTGTCTGTGCTGCGCTTCTGTAGCAGCGAGTGGCAGGATTGCTATATGACGGAGATGGATGGGGAAGAACGCTGCGTTGACGGATATGAGCCCCAATTGAGTGGCGGCTGCCATGGATTGTGCAAGTAGTACACCACGCGGAGCACGCCGCGACCAGAACTTGAAGCCCCACTCGACCTAATCCATGGCGCCGGCTGCCACCACCAATGAGATGGCTCCTGCGACGAGGCAGTGTGCCGCCGGATCGAATCGGGGTGATTTGAATCCCTGCTAGAACCTCGCTGCAGAACTCAGGGAATCCCTGAGATCCTCCGCTGTAGATCAGGCCGAGGAAAATGGATGACGCGATCTCGTCGGATCCAGCGGGGGGTAAACGCCTGGGGGAGGAGCATCGAGAGGTCGGGGAAGACGGGCGCTGGGAGAGGACTGCGGGCCCACCTGTCGGCGCCAACTCGAGGAGACGACGGAGCCACGGCCACCACAAGCCTTCAACTCAAGATTTTAAGCGTAGTAAAGAAAGATGTAGGGAGATTTATTTTTAATAAAATTTATAAAAATATATTTAAAATAATAAAGGAACCACTGATCCATGTGAACGCGCATGACCACACCCTGTGCTATTGATACCTACCACCTCTAATCACAAATGTTTTCATTGGAATCTTATGTACCAAACGTTTTAGCTCTGGCCATACATCAATATTTATATGGGATGGTAATGTAAAATTTGTGTAGCTAGATTTATTATGAAAATTGCATATCATCTTAACATTCAATCAAGAAAAGGAGCACTCGTGTTCATTCTTAATGGCTAGATATTATCACGTTAATCGAAGAAAAGACTACCCATCAGTGTCATTAGAAAAAAATTAGGCCGTAATACCCTATACGTGTTCCTAAACTGTACTTACTGTTTCCTTTAGGAAAAACTAGCCCAAAGAAAGCTGTACATGTTTATCTGTTATCCGCTATTGCCATTACGAGAAAGCTAACCTAGATTATCTATCACTGTTATTAGCTAACATTGCTGACATTGGTCGGCAAACGTGCGGGCCATGCGGCTAGTTCATAATGTATCATCGTTTTGTCTATCATATTTCTAAGTACTTGTTATTCCATGTGTCACCTTATGAACCTTTACAGAGGTACTTTAGAAAAGAAAACGCTAGATGTAGACACCTGGTGTGGCTAGTGTCCAAATTGCAGATAACCCCATGTGGACGCGTAGGACCTAGTACTATCGAAGCACCAGTGCTACGGATATGTATACGACATTACTGACTTACTGTACCGTCTTCGTCGTCTCCCACATCGCTTCTCTATATTATGCACCGGTGCACGGCAGGGGCGATCCACGAATTCCCACAGCCACACGCCTTCTATAGTTCGTTGTGGTGGATTCTTGGCGCTGTCGAAATATGAAGCTAAGGTCACATTCCCCGCTACCATTTTTCTTCATTTCGGTGTCGCATACATAGAAGCGGGACTTGCTGGGGTATTTCTTTCAGTTAGTAGTTCTGGCTACTAATCCGGCCCAAGTGATTAACTCAACTCGTCCTTGATTTTCTCTACTATATTTCTTTTCTAGCGTGGCCATGAAGCTAGCCAAATTGAATCACTGCCATGCAGCATGTATCCGTGTATTACAAACAACTCTTGTAAACTACAAAATTGGCGGTAATATAGTCAGTCAAACCGCACCTTCTCCAGTTCCACTCTTACTCGACTATTTCGCGGTCAATTGAGAGGGTGGGATTTAGAGGAATTTTATAGTGCTGAATACCACCAGTATATACTAGTGGTATTTAGAATCGGACGATCCAGATTAGGTCCTCGCACTCTAATACCACCAGTATGCTTGAGTAGTATCAATAATACTAGGGTATTTAGGGAAAAATATTAAATGACGACATAAAATCGGGCGACATAGGAGAAAATCGATGATGGCGCAGGGCAATGTGGTGGTGGGTGGCAGCAAGACGAGTTCGTGGGGAGGGGGTGGCGGCGCAGGAATTTCGACAGGTAGCGGCACGACGGAAAGCGAACCGATAGGACTAAAATAACGGCGGTACCCTTCATGACACCACAAGTATTATATGGTGGTATTTGGCACTGTAAAACTCCTTCGGATTTATTGGTCACATGAATTTACAAGCCACAAGCAGCGTGTGGTGATAGGGTGCATCTAATAATGAGTTCAGAATTTATATTCAACGATGGTCATCTGCATGCCGAATATTATAAAATTGGTTCAGTTTATATATGTACAGTAATCCAACTGGACAATGATCATTTTATAAGCTTCGTAAGTTTTACTCTGCTGCTGAATTTAGTTTGCTTCTATTTCTAGTTGTTCTAGACAAATAATCCAAAATCCTGTAACAAATTTACTTGTCCGCTTAATGGCTTTGTAAACGTTACCTTTTTCATTTTCATTCAGTCCCCGCTACTGCGTCGACTGGTTCATTGTCAGGAGGAGCAGGGACGATGGGCGGACGTCTCCTGGAAGCCGCCACACAGGTTGAATCGAGATCACTTAATGAGTTGGCTTTGCTACATGACTGTTTGTGTACTGTAGTTTTTAAAAATCAAGTATTAAGAAACCATAGTTTTAAAAACCAGTGCCAAGTAAAACCATGATTTAGAAAAAAAAAAGTCATGAGTGGAGTTTCTAAAACTCTAAAATGGTTGCACTTTTAGCAATATCATGGTTTTTAAAACTGCAAAACTTGTTGCATCCAAACACCTCCATACCTCTTAAAACCAAAATATTTTGCAAAACCGTAGTATTTTTACAAAACTCTAAAAACACTTTGTATCGAATCAGGGCCTTACTCAGGTGTTGGATTCGCTACATGACCCCGGCGTACTTCTTCAAACAACTCCACGCGGGAACACCTGCCTCCACATAGCCTCCGCCCATGGGCACCGTAGATTCTGCGAGAAAGTTGTCACGCGGGACCCGTCTCTCCTTGCTAAAATCAACGTGGACGGCGAAACGCCGCTGCTCAGCGCCGTGGCAAGCGGCCATCACTCCTTGGCTTTGTATTTACTCGGGGGCTGCAGCCAACACGATCTAAGCGGGGCGATCCTAAAGGAAGACAAGGACGCGTGCAACGCACTGCACCATGCCATCCGTCGAGGCTACAAGGTCCTCGCAGATGAGCTGATAACGGCCCAGCCTGCGCTGTCGTTCAAGGTGAACAACCACGGCGAGTCACCCATGTTCATCGCGGTGATGAGGGATTTCAATGATGTCGTCAACCGGCTGTTGGATATTAGTGGTTCTGCCCACAGCGGAGCCTACGGAAGCAACGCAATGCATGCTGCCATTAGAAGGGATAATGAAGGTAAGGACTGAGCCTGAGGAGTATGTACATATGACAGAGCATACTTCTAACTGTACTTAGGATTGTGAAATCCAATATTACTATATCGAGACAGTAATTTGCTAGATCATCAGTAGGGGCTTGCGCCTCCTGTTCTCTAAAAAAATATGCTATATCATCTTTATTACTAATATACAACTACCATCGCTCCATGATCGCTAACTAGTGCTTATTGGGCCTTGATTTGCTTTCAGATATCGCTAGAAGGATTATTCAGAAACGCTCTGAATTGGCCAAAGAAGCAGCAATTTATGAGTCATACACTAATGTGGCCAAACGACAGCAAGACAGAGAACAAGTCAAGATTAAAAAGATTACTCCAATGCAGCTGGCCGTACAATGGAACAGCATTAACGTGCTAAAAGTATTGTTGGAACATGACCCTTCTTTAGGGTATGAAGTCTGTGCAAATGGTGACCCTCTTCTTGTTACTGCTGCATTTGGAGGCCATGTCGGTATTGCTCGAGAGATTCTTAAGAATTGTCCAGACGCTCCATGTTGCAAGGACCATGGTTGGTCATATCTTCACCAAGCTGTATGGTGTGATCATACGGAGTTCGTTAAATTCGTTCTGGAGTCACCGCAACTCCGTAATAAACTAGTAAACATGAGAACCAAGGAAGGGAAAACTGCTCTGCATTATGCAGTCCAGAAGTGCAATCCGACAATGGTTTCTGCTTTACTATCTTATAAAGAAGTAGATTTCACCATCTTCGACAAAAGCCATATTTCAGCAATTTGGAAATTATTTGATACTGGTAATCACGCCAAGACTTTAAATTGGGTAAGTACATATGTTCTCGTAAGTTGGTCTATTGATACGCACAAGTGGTAAATATTTGATAGTACTGTCCCATGGATATTTTGTACCCACTGAGCAAATGATATATGCTTATTTCAAAATATGCTGAAAAGCAGATTCTGCTATTTCTGCTTTTTAGATCATTTTGAGAATACTTAACTAATAAGCTTATTGAAAATCCTATATTTGACACAACTACTGATATTTCTATGAATAAGCTGTGAAATAATCGTCTCAGACAACACCATACACCATTAGACTTCTAGCACTAAGTGTGAATTATCCTCTTTTTTTTTTGAAAGACTAAGTATGGCTTATCATTATAGAAATTAGCAGTAAACAAATTTTGCCGATGCAATTTACTAGCTTGCATTAAGAACCATTTTAGAGGAATAATATGAGAAGGATTTTAATAAATGACTATTATTTCCAATTCAGCAGCCATATCACTACACCATTTAAATTAATTGGGCACTAGAGATTTTAAAATAACAGCACATATTACGTAATACGGTTCCATCTAACACAGAAGTTAAAAGCTATAGCCACCTTTTCAAAACATGCTGGTAACTGGAAGTTAACAGCATGGACAGATCGAAATGTTCTCCACCCCACATTTTCCCAGTATTTTTTTTTGTGTGTATTTACTGCAAGACCCATTTATACCTTTTCTCATACTCATGCAGAATGAAATCACCATACGTATGATGGAAGCTGATCCCAGAGATGCAACATCAATCTCTAATGTTCATAGGGCAGTCAAGAGAAAAGTAACCGATGATTCAAGGGAAAATGTCAAATCACTGACTGAGATATACACAACCAATACTTCATTAGTGGCAATCCTTGTGGCAACAATTACATTTGCTGCCGCTTTCACCTTGCCAGGAGGATATAGCAGTGATACTAAAAGTGAGGGACTTCCCATCATGGCAAGGAAGCTTGCATTTCAGGCATTCTTGATCTTTGACACCTTAGCAATGTGCTCCTCGTTTGCTGTCGCCTTCATATGCATCATAGCAAGGTGGGAGGATCTTGAGTTCTTGCTTTACTATCGGTCCTTTACGAAGAAGCTTATGTGGTTCGCATACATGGCAACCACCATTGCATTTGCAACTGGTTTATACACAGTTCTGTCTCCTCATCTCCTATGGTTGGCTATTGGAATTTGCCTTCTGTCAGTTTTATTGCCCATTCTTACCAAGGTGCTAGGTGAATGGCCTGTCTTGAAGCTCAAGATTCGACTGGTTGTCTTGAAGCTCAGGAGTCCGTTGGATCCGAATTTTAAGTCTGATTTCCTTGATATGGTCTGATCGCATAAGCTTGTGTTATTTGTGCCCAGCCACCCTTTATTTCAGTATCTTTATAATGCGTATTGTTATTCAGATAGTGTTATATTCTAAATTAGAGTGCTATGTATATCCTGAACTTCGAATCTTGATTATATGATGAATGGTTAATTACATTCTTTTCTGTAATTGTGTGTTCGATGTTTCATTTTAATTTGTTGGTGGGGAATGTCGATTCATAGTTCTTTTTTTCTTCAAAAACTGGAGGGGCTGTGGCCCCCAACAATACTAATATAAAAGGGGAAAGGAAAAAGGCTCAAACTAATACCAAGACTAGCCATTCATGGCTGTGCGGAAGTTTAGGAGCAGTGTTATAGCATAAAGCAATTCACGCGTTCTGGGATCGAAGGAGTATTTTTCCAAGACATTATTGCCTCCTATTATCAGTACATGATGTTAGAACAACAGTACACAATCATAGTTGAGCTGCAGCAGTTCATTCAGAAGGAAAGTAGCGTGTCATAATATTAGCTTAATCTGGTTTCAAAAGTCTAGATTCAGAGTAATCTATAATTCTATATGTTTGAAGCTCACATTGTAGCATTTGCTTCAGCGCATGGTCAAGACAGAAAGTCAAATAAACCACATGGGACACCACAGCCCTAAATGCCTGAACCAAAGGAACTTGATAATACATATTATCGTGTCAGTTAGGAATCAAACAATGTAAAATGAAGACAATCAACAACTTATAGTAACATAAATTTCATTCACAAGCAACGAAGTGTGCGTATACACGGAAGACTAATAGACAGCTTGTGGCATGGAATAACAATAGCAGAAATTCCTTCCGCAATTTGTATATATCCAGTTGCAAAAAAGGCACCATGAATTGTGCCACCTCAATTTCACTAGTACATTGAGCATGTGAGATATATCGGCATTGCAGAATCGAAGTTCTATTAATTGATATCGATCACTATATAGACATAAATTTAGGAAGCCAAAGCACATAATTATCCTTGAAGCAGAGTTGTAATATGGCAAGCGTCACAGTATCCAAAACTTAGCGCATGGGAGCATGAAACAACCAGTAATAAGGTCAGATTTTGTTCGCAGCAGCTCAATCGGAGGGAAAGTGCCACATCGGAAAGCAAGTTTGTTCTTAGCAAAGGGTCATGACGTACCCAGGGCCGTCTCCATGAATTTGGGGGCCCGGTTCAAAATGAAAAATGGGGCCCCAAAATTCCTGTAGACGGGTCGACCTCAACAAAAAATTGAAGCACAAGTGGCCAATGTATTTTAAAGAATAATTTGGGCATTTATAGTTAGCACAAGTGGCCAATGTATTTATGAAAAACTGATCCATTAATTTTTTTTTGAGAGGAACTGATCCGTTAATGCTAATTCACATGCTAAAATAGGCCAAAAAAGATTTTGGACTTGTCCACTCGAATTACCTGCTGGCTGCTGCTGCTTGGGCCTCCTTTGTGATGATTTATGGCCAGCTGGGCCTTATTCCCTTTCCTTTGTGCTAAAATATAAAGCCCACAATAATATTGAACTAGCCTACACAGCCCATACGGCCCATACCTCTTCAGGTCTTCTTCATCCTCTGTCTGCTAGCAACGAACCGAGCGGAGCAGCAAGCAAGATGGCCATGGCGCCATGGACTGTTCGCATGCGGCTGGAGCTTGGACTGGGGGCCCTGTGCGGTCGCCCACCCTGCCCATGCTTATCGACGGGCCTGACGTACCATATCCCATGTTGTACACAACTGTATCGTAATGAGCGTCCAAAGAATCATCGTGATCATTTATACCATATTCAGCGATGAAGTATTCACCAATCACGTTTTGTCCACATCAGGAACTTTCTAATTGTTTACTTTGATAATTCTAGAATAAAATTATCTCGTCCTGTTGTTTTCAAATTAATTCTCAAGCATCAGTCATTCAGAGTGCAAATTTTATGTGTTCATTCAATCATATAGTTATGATAGTGTGCCAGATAACTATGGCAAATTATGGGGACCCGACGAGAAAGAATTGGATTGGATAAGCCAAAATCAAACTATTCACTTTTAGAAAAATAAGAGTAAATTTCACAGAACTACGACTGTTTACACCCGAGTAACACAAAACTACGACTTTTGAGTTCAATTTTAGAAAATTACGGCTATTTGTACCTTTTGTAACGCAAAACTACGACTTTAGGGTTGGGCCCACACGTTGGTGACACATTTTCATTTTGATGAGATGTGTGAGTGACATGTGGGTCCGAATCGAAAAGTCGTAGTTTTCTGTTACAAAGGGTGCAAATAGTCGTAGGGTTCTTAAATTGATCCCAAAGTCGTAGTTTTGTGTTATTTAGGTGCAAATAGTCGTAGGTTTCTGAAATTTACTCTAGAAATAATTTACCTACAATACAATGGTAGTTTTAAAATAATGACTTTATGTTTCATTTAGACGAGGTGGTAGTTGAACACTGCAAGAACTGTGCCACAAATAATGCAGAATATTCCAGCCATAATTCATATGTATCCAGTCGTATACAACAGCAGAATGTTGCAGTCCCGAAAAAACAGGGACAAGAAAAAGACTAGCATATGAGAGCTGGGACAGGCATAGCATAAGTTGTTCTCCCAAGATAGCTATGTCGGTCCATCGCCATATAGCCAGGAACTTGGAAGAAAATATACATCATAGTTGTAAACATGTGAGTCAGAGTTCGATAGCAGGGTTTCAAAAACTGTGTAAGGTGCAAAAACCGCTCGGTCACGGTTTTGCGGAAACCGCACGAATGCGAAATTTGAATTTGGACGAATTCGAGACGGAAACCGCGCTTGGCAGTTTTCTCCGCGGTTTTCGCGCGGTTTTCACGGTTTGCCTAGGAAATTCTTTCGTTCAACAGTAAAGCACGCGGTTTATAGCGCGGTTTTCGTGCGGTTTTCATGGTTTTCACGCGGTTTTTGAAATTTTAAATTTTCTCAAAATTTCAAATTTTTTCAAATCTTTTCGCCAGAAACCGCCGAACCGTCCAAACCGCGGGGTCACGGTTTTCGACGGTTTTGTAAACCATGTTCGATAGCCATCATAACCTTCAAAGTCTCTATAGTAAGCAGTGCCAAATAACCATAAGATCAGATTTGCTCCACTGCATCATTTCCAAGCAGATAACCACACGGGGCAAACATTGTAGTCATCTGGTAGTTGAGATATGAAAGGTACAGACTTGACAACAAAGGGCCTCATCCTTTAGCTCCGATTTGCTCAGCTGCATCAGTCCGAAGGAAATACCCACACCGGGAAATTGTTGTAGTCGTTTGGCAGTTGAGATTTGCAAGGTAAAGATTTTATAACAAAGGGACTCATTTTACCATTTCTCATGTTGTACACAAATCAATCATGGTTCCAAAATTCAGGAACAAAGTAGATAAGATCACCTTCAGCTTCATCAAGCAAACTTGCAGGAAAAGACTTGCAGCCTCCTGAGCCAACAAAGATACAATCACCATCAAGGCTGTGCATCTCAGTGAGTCCATAAGGGTTTGTGCTAAAGCCCAGAGCAAACACTTTGGCCTTAAGAGCATTGTGATTGTCACGGTAATAGCTATCATAGTATCTAACAATTAACAGCAGCTTTTCATGCCACTCCATCATGTTGCATCTCAGCTAACCATCATGCTGTATGGGGTGAGGGGGGGGGGGGGGGGGGGGGGGGGGGGGGGGAGCGGCTCAGTCACACAATGCTCAACATGAGAGATGACGATCCCACCATTTTCCTCCTCAAGTACAAAAGTGCAGAGGCTTGCCCTGAACCTCTGGAGCACGTACAGCTTCCCCTGGTAGAAAGTGATATCTTTGGGGCCATCAATGGCAACACCATAGCAAATATGCCATGACATCATCCCAGGTTGCCACAGGGCAAGGCTAGGTGAAGACAAAGTCAGAGGAAGCAGCCACAATGAAGTTGGATCCTAAGTCAGGCGAAGCAGATAGTACCACATTGTTGAATGACACTATATATATGTCACTGATTTTAAAATGGATCACACTGAAGCCATTGATGATAGGGAGGGTCTTAAGGGAGTAGTAAGCAGAGTAATTGTAATCCATATAGCACAGATGTGGAAGATGGACCACCGCATGGGAGGAAGAATTCACCAAGAAGCACTCACCATCGGCATCATTGTATTCCTTACTGCGAGTTGCCACCACAAGCCATCCATGAAAAGAGTCCACACAGCGGATATCATCGGCTGCCACCTCATCAGGCATCAGCAAACGCCGCGCGGGCCACAACGTTCCTTCCTGGGACAAGCACCAGAACCTGAGATTGGCGAGTACCAGCACGGCAGCGGTGGGGCAGGGGGTGACCGCGCGTGGCGGCACGCCAGTGGCGGCACACTGACCGCATACTGGCTCGGTCAGGGACGCATACGAGGAAGCGGAGCACGATTCCCATGATTTCTGGCTGAATACCCGCCCACGGGGACGCCTCCGCGTCAGACTCGTATCTTCTCTATTCATCTAAAATGCGTGCGTTTTCTTGCAAAATAGCCATGCCACGTCACTTACTGCTTATAAGCCATCAGATCCCTTCGCAAATTGACAGGCGCCGCCGGATTTTCTGTTACTGGATTTACATCTAGACCCTTCTTCAATCATCGAATAAAATCTGGTCCTTCCACCTCCCCCCTAATCCTGACTTGTACATTTGCATCTAGATCACTCTAGAAAATTAAATTCATGCAGCGAGGTCCTCTCACAGTCCAAGCCTTGCATCTCTCTCAATCGGAACACAATGTCTGTGCCGCCGGCTGCGGGAGGCGCTGTCAATTTCCCGTTTTTCTCAATCGCCTCCACCAGAAGCTTCGATGCAGGCGTCGTTCCTCGGCTGTCGTCTCCGTCGCCTGTTGCCGTCGCCTAGGCGAGGCCGCGCTTCACCCAGCTTCGGCGCCCAATCGAGCACGGCCTGCCTCCACTGCCTCGCCCCATCGAGCAAGCCCGGCTGCCCTGCCAGCAGCTCCCTGATTGGTCGCTGCACTCCCTCTATGAAATCGAGGCACCAGGCTGCGGCATTGACCTGTTGCTCCTGAGCCATGCTGAGCACACCATGGCCAGCTGGTCATGCCTCAACAGCATGATGGACCTGAAGAAACGGAGCAGCGCCATTCATGATGCCGATGGTCGCCCCCAGCACCGTACCACACCTCTTCCTCCTGCTTGCCGTCAGCTGTACGATTCCTACTCAAGATTCAAATATTGAGCATCAACATCGCTTGCAAGGTGTTTGACAAAATGTGAGAGCCACCGAATGGGTTTAGAGGACTGCCATGGCTTTAAGCATAGAGATAAGCCATTGTTCTGCATCCCATCACAGACCTGACCGTGGCTTTGCAAGGCCTTACAAACACTGTGTTATGAATGCTCAGGTATCTGAGCATAACAAATTGATTAGGAACCAAATGCCAATACAAATTTCAGTCTTCATAGGTGAATTTCTTATTACATTATAATATCTATATCTGATTGCAAATGCTTCATAGGTGAATTTCAGTCTTCAAACAGCTTGCCGACTTACTTTCAGCAACTAAGTCATATGCACTACGAACTGCAATTTCATGGGATATGCTTATGTGATGATTTCAACACTTGAGCTCTGAGAGGTTTAGATTTTAATTATTTCAGTTAATCAACTGAATTAAGATTGCGTCAACATCTGCGTCTGTTTCTCATCTTTAGCAGTTTTGTGTGGTATGGACCAAGTTATACTGCTTCACTATATTTCTCTTTAATGATGTTGCAATTCCGAAAGCACTATTCAGTTATAGTAATGTAGCTTCCCATAACATGTTTTCCAAGTATTTTTGTGCAGGACATAAAATAGCTATATGTTCAGTCTATCAACGCATTGCGATTACAAAATTAGGTTGCATATGTTACTACCTTTCCAGATTCTTATGTCTCTTAGACACTAGCACCTTGAATTTAGCATCTTTCATAGACTATGGACAATTCTTCGAGAAGCGATACTTACATAATCTCATTTGTACAGAAAAGGCATTCAATGCATTTCAATTTGATACTTCATACTTCAGTGTCTCTTCATTCAGTGGGAGCTTAAGTCACCCCACTGGTTGCCAGAGGTCCTGGGTTCGAGCGGCCTCTCTGCATAGCAGGGGTAAGGCTTGCCCGATAATTTCCTTCCCCAGACCCCACATCACGTGGGAGCTTACGCACTGGGTCTGTCCTATACTTCAGTGTCTCTTCATTCAGTTCGATGTGTTAAAGCACCAGTCTCACAAGCAGGCAATCATGCTCTGCTGGTCTGTTCTTTCCTTTGTTGAAAGTGCGGTTATATTGGCATCTTCAGATGCACGTTCTCTAGAAATGCTAGGTTCTCTTTAGATTGTCCAGGAAGAAGACCTTCCATGTACCAAATAGGAAATATATGTTTAGGATTTGGATACTGGTAGTTCATTTTTAGTTCATTTGAGAGAGATTGGGGTCGACCCAATGACCTAAAAAAGTGAAAGACTTGCCAAGTGCTAAGATGTCTGAAATACTGTTTACGTAACCAATTGGAATGGTACCATAACTGATATCATAAGTCCAAAGAATGATCTCCTTGAGTAATAACAAGCATAGATTACTCAGATTCTTTTTTTTTTTTGTGAGAACAAGATGGCAAGGGCTTATTTCTGATTTCTATCAGTGCACTAATTTAATAGCACTTTGTGCAGTGTAGCTGTCAGATATCCAGGGTTCTGCTCCTTCAGATTGATGTTGACATTGGTGCCAACGAATAAAGTTAGAATGACAATAGAACATGCAGATAATCCTTGCTGCAACCTGATACTGTTACGACTATATTTTCATATTCATGTGCACTCTATTTCAACTTATAATTTCGTTAAAATTGGGGATTATCTGAGCAATGTGAGCCATGGTGATGATGATCATAACCACCACACGAGTGAAAATTTTGTGCAGTTTTGTGAATAATTGAAACTTGAAAACAGAAGTTAAATTTCCTTAATTTTGTGCATATCAAAAAAAAATCTATTCATATAATCAAAACAGCACGGTATTTCCTTGAATAGCTTATACTGAATGCAAGTGCATGAGGTGCATCGATGATAAAATTTGATGTATGATATATAAATATATTATTACCAAATGTCATGCATCCGTTTATATTCTTTATTTGAGCCTAACTATTATACTACATCTACTTCATGACGGGTTTGCAAAACAAAGGAGACTTAGCAGCGCGCCAACGGGCGCGCCATTTTTTCTAGTCTTGATCTCTTGTCAGGCCTTCCGTAGAGCACGTCATCTGCACGGGCCACTAGCGGCGTGTCACTCTACTCAACGAACACCGACTACAACCACGGCATACGCATTGTGATGCAGGGGATGAGGAACTTACGGGAGGTGCCGGCACCGGAAACCATGGCCTTCGGGTATCGGCGCCGCGGGGTTTCTTGATCCGACGAGCAAGGGACCGTTCCGTCGAATGCCTTGTCTGCACGACAACAGCCGACTAGCGGTCACCGCGTAGATCCATGTGAGACTCGAACTGGTAGAGACGGGTGCCGAATCTCACCTGTGATTACTGTGCCGGAATCCATGGCCGCTGCCCGCTGCAGGGTGCTATGGCGCAGGTGGGGAGAAGGGCGGATTATTGGGCAAGTGATTTTTTTTAGACACTTGTGGGCAAGTGAAGCATCGGTTTTATTGTTTCAGCTCCCGACAGCCCATTAGCAGAAAATCTCTCGGTAAGTCAAAAGTGGTCGAAAAAGGCCCAGGTAGTCCGTTTGGTATATCTGGATGTAGCTGGGCTTCTTACCAACAGGGCTAAAATAGTTGCAGTCTCTTCTTCAGAAAATCTCTCGTGAAATTCCAGCGTTAAGTTCACAAAATGGCTCAACATTATCTTTGCAGCACGGCTCGTCACCAGACGGCGTGAAATAAATAAAAATAATATATTCCCCTCAAAAATAATATTAAATTGAAATATTTCCAGTTCATTTCCTTTTTATTTTCAACACCATTCATCGTTTTCCACATTTGCCTCGGGTGAATGGGACAATGTGAACGTCACAGCAACATGACGATACTGGTACCGGGTACGATGATGAGAAACTAAAATTTTGCATATCAAAAAAAGAGGAAACTCAATTATTGATATACATTAGACATCGATAAACTTATTCCAATAGCTAGTGTTTGGTGGTCTTGAGCTTTTGTTTCTCTTAAATCGCTTTGTCTCGTTTCTCTCTAATCTTTAATGTGTACCTATAGCTATATGTACCTTCGTCATGGAGTGGTTGGATTTTCCTTCATCGTGAAATCAAATTTTCTTGAGTTAATTTCATAAAATCACAACTATTTGGTCCCTTGTGGCAAGAAATCATAAATTTTGAAACCAGTTTTACAAAAACACAACTACTTGCGCTACTTGTTTCACAAAATCACAAGTTTCAGTCTTAAGCCCTCTTGTCAGCCTCTATTAACCCTATGCACTTCTTTTGTGGCTGACATGTGGGACCGAAACTAAAAGTTGTGGTTTTGTGCAACAGATAGTGTAAATACTTATGCTTTTGTGAAACTGGTTTCAAAATTTGTGATTCCTTACAACAAAAAATCAAATAGTTATTGTTTTGTGAAATTAACTCAATTTTCTTCTTCATCAAGAAAATAAACTTAGTCCGAAGCATATTCGATTCCTAGTAAGTTGCAATTATCTCACTACATTCAACGTCTCAGTTGTAGCACAAGTCAGTTGTCAGAACGAACGATCGATTATTAGGAAGTCCGATGCATGAGTACCCAGCTGGTGACGACGATTGTAAACGGAAATCCCCCATGAATACCAACGGAACATTCGAGAAGGTGTAAGGATCGTGTGATCGAGAGGAAGAGGTGAATCGGTGCACTCTAAAATCTATTTTCAAACATTTACACCCAAACAACTCCTAGCAAGTAATTCTAGTAGCAAGGTAAAGCATACTAAGGAGTATCCTTAACCTATATAGCTAGTAGATATAGATAACACAAGCACACTACACTAGCAACCTAGCATAAGATATAGATAGCGGAAGACTTTAGCTAGGCAAGGCAAAGCAACAAGATAACTAGAGAACAAGGCAACCTAGATACTAGGCACACTAAGTAGAGTCCTTAGAGCAACTAGATAGGCTATAACAAGTAAGCACACGAACAAGGCAAACAAGCAAACCTAGTGAAGCTAGTAGGTACAAAGGTAAACACACAAGCAAGATAAGAGCACAACTCAAATACTACAAGCAATCATATATGGTGCGATAAGTAAATGCGAGTAGTAAAGGAGAAGGGATAGAGAATGCTCATGATGTTTTCCCGTGGTCTCGGAAGGATGGCGCCTTCCCCTACTCCACGTTGGGTCACTCCCGCCGGAGTCTCGACCCCGTCCCTCCGCTCGATGGCGATCCCTCCTAGAGCACACTTCACCCTCCGAGTGAAGTCGCGGGCACGTCCCGCCGGGCTCGATCCCGGGTACTCTTCCGGAGGTAAGGCTCCGCACTTGATGCGTGCCAAAGGGCGCTCCACTAGTGATGCTTCTTTCGCACGGGAAGCTCCAAGACCGTGTACAAACTTGTGTTAGCTTCCACAATCTCCTTAGACAGCTCAACACCGACGCCTAACCGGTCTAGGTCTTGCCATAGACCAAGAGTAACAGCCCTAGATGACTCTCTCAAGCACACACTAGCCTAAAGATCAAAGGATGCAACTTGTTACTCTCTCAAGCACTAGGATCACTCCAAATCCTTCTCAAGTGCTTCACACTTCTCCCTCTTAGCTTCTTGGCAGCACCTCCCCTCTTTCCTGGGTCCAAGAGCACCTCAAAGAGGTAAACAACCGGCTATATATAGGCCACCAACCTCAAACTAGCCGTTGTCCAAAAGTACCCAGTCTGCGTAATGACCGTACAATAGACCGTACTGTCCGGTCTCCATTAGACCGTACTGTCCGGTCTTCACCAGACTGGCGTCCAGGGAGTGCTGCTCCTCATCTCAAAGTAGACCGTATTGTACGGTCTCTAGGACCGTACTGTCCGGTCTCCACTTCTTCTTCAGCCAACAGAAACTTCTCCTTCTCTGTTGCTGTTCACCTGTAAGACCGTACCGTCCGGTCAACTGTCCGGTCTTCATTCTTCAACTTCCAGAAACTTCAGCTTCTCTGTCTGGAAAACTCAATAGAGACCGTACCGTCTGGTCCCTTGGACCGTACTGTCCGGTCAACTGTCCGGTCTCCATTTCTCCACTTCCAGAAACATCAGCTCTTTTGTCTGGATTTCCTCTGTAGACCGTATTGTACGGTCTCCATGACCGTACTGTCCGGTCTCTTCTGCCTTCGCAGTTTCGATCTTCTTCTTGATCTTCTTCTTCAACACTTGATCTTCTTGGTTCCTTCAAACCTCTTCTGCCACCCTATCCCCTGAGAGACTCACCATGCATCCAATGATCTCTATAACTAGTGTGCACTAAGAGAACCACCTCGAACCCTCTTGATAGTCCGGTTTTTCCTATGGACTCAAGCTAACATCTAACCAAGCAACACTCGCTTGGATCTAGCATGTCCTTAGCCTTGATCCATATCTTCTCCGCGACTCCATCAAGTCCGTTCTTGTGACGATGAAGGCAACCAATCCTCCTTTTCATTAAGTTCATAGTGTGTTGGCTTCACCACCAACGGACGGAGCTTTCTTCATATGTGACCTATAAGATCTCACAAAGAGTGTTAGTCACATTCATGGTTCTCATCCTATCACCAAAACATTCATACCTTGGGGTTTCCCTAGCTCCAATGGTCATGAAGCTTACAGAAGGCCGGGAATGTGCCACCGCGACGCCGACGCACGCGTCCCGACCAGCCCACACCTCCCCACCCCCCCACCCCCAACCCCCCCCCCCCCCCCCCCCCCCCCCCCCCCCCCCCCCCCTCTCAGGTACTGGCACTCACCCAGTCACCCACCACCAGGGTTTCAAAAACCGTGTAAGGTGCAAAAACCGCTCGGTCACGGTTTTCACACAAACTGTACGAATGCGAAATTTGAATTTGGACGAATTCGAGACGGAAACCGCGCGCTTTGGCGGTTTTCTCCGCGGTTTTTGCGGTTTTCGCGCGGTTTTCACGGTTTACCTAGGAAATTCTTTCGTTCAACAGTAAAGTACGCGGTTTATAGCACGGTTTTCATGATTTTCACGCTGTTTTTGAAATTTCAAATTTTCTCAAAATTTCAAATTTTTTCAAATCTTTTCGCCAGAAACCGCCGAACCGTCTAAACCGCGGGGTCACGGTTTGCGCGAAAACACGGTTTTCGCGCGGTTTTCGACGGTTTTGTAAACCATGCCCACCACAAAATTCCACCACCGCGCAACGTGTCCCCACTGTTTTCTTTCTTTTCCCTCGTGTCTCCTCTCCTTCAAGAACGCCATGGAAAATTCGCGTGCTCCGGTGTGTGATTTCTTGAGCGCCTCTGTCTGATCGAAGGCTGAATCAATCCCCGTGCTATTGCTTTGCTTGCTGGTGCGCATGCGCTTGCTCCGCTCGGTGATTATTAGGTGTCGCGTATGGCCATAGCCGCGCCGTGGTCGTCGTCATCCTGCTGCGCTGGTGCCACGACAAGCGCCCCAGGCGTGGTTCCCGCTACGGGCATCAGGAGCGAGAGGCTGCGGTGTGCAGGTGGTGCCAGCGGGAGGAGGTGCAGGCAGCAGGGGAGGAGAGGGAGGAATCAGCTGTCCATCCGCGCCTCGGCCACGCCGCCTCCGCCCGTGGACTACGCCGGCGCCGGAGCCGTAGCCGACACCTGCGACGTGGCTTCGCTTAAGATCAAGCTGCTGGTGAGTGAGTGACTAGCCAAGAAACCAACACCCTGTTTCTTGTCAAGGAAAACTTTATCGATAAAGAAAATTTACTGAAGGTCACTGATAAACCCTATTTCCAGTCTAAAATGTTTTGTGTGCCTTAGATTGTTCTCTTACTGTTCGTTGCTCCCTCGATCCAAATATCTGCCGTACTCCCTGTTCAATCGGGCGACGACAGAGTTGTCCATAATGTCGTCTATTTACCTGTTTCTGCAATATAAGCATAAATCGACATTGTATATAAACAACAGATATTAGTGAACATAATAGCAATATTTATAATCCAAAATAGAGTAATTTAGCACTTTAAAATGATATGATAATCAGTTTGAGCTGGCACCCAGCCTCTATTTGGCACCGTTAGATAGGAGGTCCCGTTCTGTTATTTTTTCCCCCTCCTGACATGCGCGCACAACGAAGTCAAGGTCAACGGGGGTTGCACGAAATTCGAGGCACTTTGCTTCCCGTGAGGTGCTGCCGTCAGTGAACTTGGTCAACGCCATAGTTGCACGCTTCTTTCGATTCGAGTGCCAAAATTACAGAGCAGCTGGTAGTGCGCAGCCCGAGTATTAGGATGGCTTGATTTCGACTTAAGGACTGCGTGGAAGTGAAAGTGAGCTTTAATCATGCACCCTGCGGACTGTAGAGTGCGTCTTGGGTCGAGTAAATCTTGCCCAAGGACGGCCTGAACATGTGTCGGTCACTTAGTCCTACGACTACCATTTCCATTTCTTATAATTTCGATGGTAAATCAAGAACAAGTCAATTTTTGGATGGTAAATAAGGAAATTTCTCAAATGGATTTGGCTCTCGCTCATTAATGGACAGAAGGGACATGAAGGAGAAGCCATCATAAGCTAGAAATGTGGCGTACAACGAAACCGAAAACAACTTCTCTTGACTTCGCACGTGAGTTGTTTTTCTCACTTGTGTTTGGTACAACATGCATGTCACAGGCAATAAGGTGCAGGTCAAGGCCTAAATTGATAAGGCGATCGCTTTTTTAAAAGGCACCATGGGCAGTAAGGCAGGGATATCGTTAAGCTGATTGCTTTTTTGAAGCAACTATTAGAGAGCAGGCGAAAGCAAAAGACCATATGAGGCACTGTCATTTGTTTTTTGAGATGTACAAACTGGAAAGACCTTATGAATATAAATACTTAGCTGCATGTTTGCATGAGAACAGCAAAAAGATGATTGTTTAAGGAAAATGGACCTCGATCGGCCCATTTAGTTTTGGATTTTGGTGTCTGATGATCCGATAATCAACACCTCAAGCAAAGACCATGGAAAGCACAGCGGAAGACTACTCAAAGGATGCAAAGTTGAAGCACGAAGATTGGAACCATTGATTTCGTTTTGACTATCTTATGTTACAAACAGAAATCGCAGGGAGTCGATCTAACAGATGTCGTCTTCCGTTCCCTGCGTCCACCCTATACGCTCGACTTTTCGTTGGGTGCCGCGAGACGCTGAGCTTTGGTCACGTAGACTGCGGCAAGCTGATCTGCGTGCCGCCAGGGCATTGATGTTCCACTTCTAAACCTCCTCTATAACCATCTCATCCCAAACGACGTTTAGCATCCTTCTAATTTAAGAACTTATAATGAAATGCAATTTGCAAAAAAAAAAAAGAACTCGGAATGAAATGAAAAGGTGGGGACACTCTCTCTCCAATGCCTCACAAAAAATGTATCCACTACAACATAAATTGCTATGTTAGCATCTTTATATCATTTCATGGTATTTTGAAATGAGTGACTAATCAATAACATAGCCATGCTAAAACCTGAAAATTTATAAACAGAATCCAGAAAAGAATTTGCTTAGTTTATGGTCTAGGAATACTCTATGAGCATGGGGGCACACGTCCCTTTGCTCAAAATATTTTTCGAATCAGCATACCAAGCAGTGATAGGATAGTTCTTTTCATGAGGCATTCTATCAGAGAAAAAAAGTCGGATGTATTGAGGCATCATATCAATAATGTCATCTGTACAACAGAAGACAGGGACAAATCAGAAAGTGTCCGATCGAGCTCACCATCGCGTACTTGACGGTGGTGTTGAGGAGCACACCGAGGATGGAGTTCCTTGATGGCTCATCACCATGGGGCAGTGGAGTATGTTCTTGCTAGGCGGCTACCACACAGAGGGGATCGATATATGGGCCAGGAGACATAGATAACGAGGGAGGGTTCAATGATGTCGCGCTGGTTTTATAGAACAAATAGTGCTACCATTTTCACAATCAACTCCATTGGGGTTCGCTCGGTTTGGTGCCCTGCAAGTTGATGCATGATCGGGGTAGAATTAGATCTCTGGTTACCCCACATCTACAGCAACGATGATGCCCCTTGGAGCCATGCGCTGTTGATCTCAGCCCCGGAACTTATTACTCACTCCGTCTCAGAATATAAGCATTTATGGGTTTGGTCAAAATTAATCCTTTTCAACTTTGAGTAACAATAACAAAAAAAATTATAATGGTTGATCATGTATAAATTGATGTTATTAGATTCACAGTGAAACTGGCTATCATAATATCGCATCTCGTCACGTTTGAAATAAATTATTTATAGATATTAATAGTTAAATTTGATAAAGATCGTATTTTAGAACAAAGGGGGCACATGCAAGTCAACTCCAGTCATATGCAACATTCTTCTCTGACATCGTCAGCTCTCGTCATACGCAACATTCTTCTCTGACTTGACTAAGCGGGGTTGTTATATGGTCATGTGAATGACACAACCAATCCTCGCAAAAAAAAGAGAAAAGAATGACACAACCAATGAACAATCACCACCCAACGGATCAGAGAGATGACACGCACAAACAAATGTTATGTATTCATGTTGGCTATCAGTACGAACAGAAATCGCAGCGAGTCGATCTAACACGTGGAACTGGCAGCACCGTCGCCGTCTTCCTCCTCCGTGTCGGACTTCTCGGCCTCCTCAGCCGGCGGCAGCTTGAACCGGCAGAGCGGGCACATGCGGCTGACGCGGAGCCAGTCGACGATGCAGCGCTCACGGAAGTCGTGCTTGCAGGGCATCGTCCTCAGCGCGTCGCCCACCTCGTACACCTCCAGGCACACGGCGCACTCTGCTTTCTCCCTCGCCAGCTGGCGGCTCACCGTCGCCTTCGGCAGAGACGCGATGGCCTCGCCGGACGCCCCCACGGCGCCGAAGCCACCATTGCCGTACGCGTCGTCGCCGTACTCGCCGCCGATGTCGTAGTCCGGGTGGTTGACGGGGATGGAGAACGTGATGCCGGTTGGCGTGATCGACACGGACGAGACCGGGATGCTGGGCGCCAGGGGGAAGGACAACGGCGACGAGAGAGCCAGGCGCACGATGCGGTCGAACAAGGCCTCCTCGTTCAAGGGCTCTGCTGGCTGGGGCGGACGCGACATGCCAGCTGAGGCGGACGCGACATGCCAGCTGAGGCGGCGTAGCTTTCGTCGCCGTAGTCCATGCTTGTCGCCCCGATGCGCTCTTGCGGAGAAGATGGATGGATGGTCTCCGTGGGAGCGAGACGGGGGCGCGTCCTCCTTTTTATTTGACGTGGTGTGCGACCTACTATCAAGTCGGCAGTTCGATTCGAACCGTTCAGACTCGGTTAGGGGCGTCGCGTTCGACCGATTCGGAAAACGATTCCGAGTCCATGTCCGCCTGCTCTTCTTCGCGGATTTCAGGCAAAATTTGATGGGAAATTCGTCACGGATCATCAGTTTAACAACGCATGACATTAATGGACGCGCCGCGCAGGTTTCATCAAACAAGTGTCATCACCATCTCATCCAAACTCGTAAAATCCAAACAAACGATTTACCAGTGTTGCCTTATTGAGAGTGGCCGAGTGAGGTTGTAAGATGCGTCGACATGATTATGAAAGAATACAAGAGTACATTGGATGGGCACAAACACATCCTGCTATGTTCTGAGCTAGAGGGACAATTCTTCAAACATGGCGTGCGTTCTTCACACTGCAAACGAAGGCACCCTATTAATTTGTGTTGTTCGTAGCAAAATCACAATGGTGCTACTAACTCTTGTTCTTTCTTTTTGGCTTCTTTAATGGTTTGGATGCTGCACAACTGAAATTGTACAGACGCGGCCCTCTGGTCTTGGCCATCGTCAACCACCCTCACCATCTTCCTCCTCCGTCTCACTCTCAGCCGGCAGCGCGAAGCGGCAGAGCGGGCAGAGGCGGCTGACGCGTAACCAGCCGAAGATGCAGCTCTCGTGGAAGCAGTGTGAGCAAGGCATCGTCCTCAGAATCGATCCCGCCTCGTAACTTTCCAGACACACCGCGCACTCTGCTTTCTCCGTCGCGAACTCGCTCTCGCCCACCGTCCTCTCCGGCAGGCCGGCGATGGCCTCGCCGGAGGCCGGGACGGCGCCGAACCCGCCGTCCCCGTACGCGCCGTCGATGCCGTCGTCGTCTCCGCCGTACAGGTACCCGTCTTGCTGTGTCCACACGCTCACAAGTGTGAACGCCCTGTCGCGGGACACGGGGCCGCCCAAGTGGAGCATCGGCCGCGCGACACGAGCTAGACGACGCATGAGCGCCGGAAAAACCTCGTTCATGAACTCCTCCGGGGCGCCGTGTACGAAGAACGGCTCCATCGACGACGACGACGGTGTCTGAGGCAGCTCGCCATCCATCCGAGAGTAGCCGTCGTCGTCGCCGTTCATTTGGTTTCTTCTTTCTTCAGCGAAAAGGCAGCGCGCGGCGCGGAGACGAGATGAACGGGCCAGGGGGGACGCTAGCAGGCAGCGCGCACTAAATAAGCTGGATTATAGACGAGGCTTGGGACTTACTATGTATCAAGTCGACCGATCCGATTCAGAGCCCCGATCGGAATTCGGAACTCACAGTTCGTCCTGCTTACGCTTTGACCCGTTCGTTCTAGGTGAAAAGGACAGGAACGACTATCTTTTAAAAGAACAACACATCCTTCGCACCTGACAACGGCGCACGTTCGAAACATTTGGTCATCCCATACGGGAACAAAAAGAACGTCAAGATCGCTTACTACACCGCAGCTGGCAGCGCGAAGCGGCAGAGTGGGCAGAGGCGGCTGACATAGAGCCACTCGACGATGCAGCGCTCGTGGAAGCCGTGCGAGCAGGGCATCGTCTTGACCGCGGCGCCCGCCTCGTAGCCTTCCATGCACACCGCGCACTCTGCTTCCTCCGCCGCCAGCTGGCTCTCGCCCACCGTCGTCTTCGGCAGAGCGGCGACGGCGGCGCCCAAGGCCGGGACGGCGCCGAACCCGCCGTCCGGGAGGTCGAGGTACGCGACACCACCCCGGAACCTCAACGGGGGAAATATGTGGCCGTCCATGTACGTGACACCATCCCGAAAAGCCAACACGTACCCTGCACGATCAAAACACGCCAAAATATCGTCGCCCCACTGCAGGAGCTCCGGACAGGCGTCGTCGTCATCGTCCATCTGCTCGCTGCTCTTTTGAGATCGCGTGAATTGATTGATATACATTGGGCCTTGCAGTTCCCCGTGTACACGACTAGGACAGGACTCTGAATCCAGTTCGTCCTGCGTTCTTAGATTTGCGTAGTTGAAAATCTTGCAAAGTACACTCGGATCAGGGCAAGATGCCTAAAACGAAGTTTAACAATGTCCAACAAATTATTTATTGCTTCTCTATTATTGGAAAAGTACGGTTTATAAGATACAGATTGTACACGGCATAACTAAGCCCAAAACTTCCTGCATGTTACAAGCCAATGAGACGATCATCCACAAGAACTGAGCATCCGAAAGATGTCACATGGAAAGCCAATTCCATCGGCACCCACCAACCTTTCACTAATGCCAGGCTCAACCATTTTTGAAGACCAAAAGGCTCAAGGCTCATTCGGTGGTCTAAACGCTTTGGTTCGCAGGTACTTCGCTACCGGCTTTTACAGCACCAACAAAACTGCACATCTTGTTGAGGGCACTTAGGTAAGCTCGGACACTAGACACGACAATGTCCATATCTGCGCCGCTCCCACTGAAGTCAACAAACATAAGGATGAGTTATAAAGAACAGAATAACAGGTAGCAACATATTTGGGAAAATAGTCGCCTAAAATCAAATGGAAACATATTAGAAAGAAATGTAACCTGAACGAACGGTTGAAGGATTGACCAGTCAAAGCATGTTTGGAACTGCTGCTCACGTCTCCACTGACAACCACTCGAGTTGTTGCAATTGCATCAATACCTTCTGTGACTGAAGTCATACTATATTCTCGGAGAATTGTTGGAATCTGCAAATTGAAGTAAACTCCTATGTAACAAGTATCTCTGGTTTCCACACATAAAGTCCATGAAATATATTAAGGTGAGTCAAGAGGCACTAGATCTATTCCTGGTTTTCACCAAAAGCCCACTTATTTTATCTCTGCTACAACCAAATAGGAGCTTCCAGGTTGTGCTTTAACAACCAAATAGCAGCATTTTCTAGAGCTGCCAATTACTAAATATCCTTAAGAGTCGATATTCTGATATTGTTGATATTAACAAGCTAAAAGTCATTACAGGTAGTTCATTTCTAAGTTCTAACACCACAATGGGCCATCTATTCCCTTCAGATGAATTTCATGCTAATTCTTGATCAATGCACATTTCCTATAGTAGATTATCATAGCGGTAAAAAATTATAACTGCTCAAGAAGGAACAAGAATGTAACCAACCTGGATTATTTGGTCAACAGCTTTGTAAGCTGCATCAACCGGACCTGTTCCAACTGAACATCCTATTTTTTCCTCTCCATCAGGACCAATCAGTTTGACTGTTGCTGTAGATAAACCAAGGGTTCCACATGTTGCCTGCAAATAAGTAGAT
Organism: Eragrostis nindensis; assembly: GCA_012490785.1. Classification (NCBI taxonomy): domain Eukaryota; kingdom Viridiplantae; phylum Streptophyta; class Magnoliopsida; order Poales; family Poaceae; genus Eragrostis; species Eragrostis nindensis. The sequence continues at coordinate 268,683 of JAAXCT010000807.1, forward strand.
ATTATTTCAAGCCAAGAAAATCAACTTTTCCATTAAACAAAACGTTAGTCAACTGCAGCTTAATTATACCTGAACATCAACAAGGGACCAGATAACCTTAGGCTGAAATATCTCATCTGACAATAATGCTTCGATGTCTTCATCAGTTACGCGCTACAGACAGTGAAGCGAAATGGTCAACTTTTAAGCATAATAGACGTCTGAAATTACAGGTACTCATGATGATAACTGAAAATACAAACAAACCAAGCATTCGACCAAATATAGCTCTCCTAGGAAATGTAAAGGTTCATTGAGAAAATATAGAAAGTTTATGACGGCAAAAATAACAAGTGAAAGTTACCAATCAACACCTACAATTTCTAGAAACACAAGAACAAATTAAAGAAAGAGTCACTAAAGAAACAGATTACTAAAGATGAAGGATCACCTTTTTCTTCTCTGCAACCTCTTTGTAGCGTTTAAAGAAATCTTCGAATTCCTGGTCATTGATCTCATATCCGAGCTACAGTTTGGACAACGAGAATGTCACTTGAAAGTTGGAAACAAGACCTCTGGTTTTATCTAGAAAACAAAATAAAATCATCCAGGCTGTACCTCCACTAGCTTGGATCTCACAGCGTGCCTTCCACTGAAAAGCAAGACCAGAAAACATAACTATGAATGAGATTATCAAAATTAACCTAATGTATAATTGTATTACCATCTAAATGTATTTGAGCAGGATTAGAATATCAAATTCAGCATGATACCTGAGTTTTCCTAGAACAATACCAAACTCGTTTGCACGTGTTAAACCAATATCATCAGGCGATATTATTTCATAAGTTCCTTTGTATTTAAGCATTCCATCCTACAAAACAAAACGAAAGAACAGTGAACATAAAGAACCCTTTCAGTTCTAGAACAAACATGGTGTCGACGAAAAAAAAGTGAAAAATATATCAGTGAGATCAGCAGTTATCAGAATTTGCACATCAATAATAAATCTTTCGTCTCAGAAACGTTTAGATAATGCAGAAACAAAGGAAATGAAATGGAGCAGTGGTAAAAATAAAAACTACCATTCCACTGCAATGGCAAAAAATACTTTACTTGGTGAATTCCACTTTCATGAGCAAAGGCATTGGCACCAACAATAGCTTTGTGTGGTTGTACAATAAGTCCACTGTGCTCTTGCACCTAGAATAGTTGAAGCATTTGCACAAGAAAATTTCAGTCACTAGAAAAATACAAAACATACCAAAACCAACACAAACAAGACAAGAAACAACTATTTGTACCATTTTGCTTGTCATAGTGATATGCTGGGAATTAATTCCGGTATAGAGGCCACCTAAGAGTTCTCCACGACATTTAATTGCCATGACAACCTGAAAAGGTGTCAGAAAATATTAGACATCAGAAAATACCATACCAGATCAAATTCAAATTAATTTTCTACAATCGTTAAAATGAATTTGTAAATTTGTCTGGATATAGGATCTCACCTCCTCCAAGGAAGCATTTCCAGCTCTTTCACCGATACCATTAATAGTCACCTCTAACTGCCGTGCTCCTGCACGAGCACCCTACAGATAAATAAAATTAGTAACGCCATGACAATTAGAATGATGTAACAAATCACAAGAAACTAGAAGTACATAAGGAAAAAGGTAGTACTGCCAATGTGTTGGCAGACGCAAGACCAAGGTCATTCTGGCAGTGAGTGGAAATGATAGCATTTTCGATCCCAGGAGTGTTTGCTTTTACATCAGCAATTAAACTCCCGAATTCATAAGGAAGAGTGTATCCAACAGTGTCTGGGATGTTAAGAGTTGTTGCCCCAGCTTTTATGACTTCCTCGAGTATATGATACAAAAACTCCCGATTTGACCTGGATGGTAAAGTAAAAATTATCATATCACAGCCATTAGTATAGGGGAAACAAAGATTTTTTAAGCACATATTTTTGCAGCAATAAGTTGGCCTATCCAAAACCATAATTTCGATGCACCAATAAGCTTACTAGCCACTAGTGCAAAATTAGAGACCAACACGGATGCAAAAATTTGGTATATAATAACTATTACCATGTGTTGACCTGGGAAGAAAATTACTTCCAGGGTGTAGAAAATTCTTGCCATCCTTTTCTCAACAGTATATTAAAGTCGCCAAAAACTACTTTCCCAACTATAAGAGACTCAGAACATGATATTATATAGATTACTGGTTCTGAATCACTCTGTTTCAACTTACACTGGTTCAGAATCACTCTGTTTCAACTTGCATTGGTTTGCTTCAAAATCACTCTGTTTCACTCAATTTGGACTTCTTTGGTGATGTATACTAGATTACCGATAGATTTTGATTTTGGGGAATTATCCAATTACGTCAGATGGAAGTTTCAAACCAGATTGAACTCTCGATTTACCAAAATGTTAGGACCTTCCTTGCAGCTACAATTTCAAAAATTGTGCTAACATATCAACTAATCTGCAACACATAACAATTAATACCTGCCAGCGTCCTCAGGGCTGAATTCGACATCGGGGCAACCGAGGCTGCGGGCGTACGCCACCATCTCCCTGGCAATCGCCACGACCTGCTCGGGCGTCTTCCTGAGCTTATGCTGCATATGGATCTCGCTGGTCGCGATGAACGTGTGTATCCTGGGCCTCCGCGCGTGGCGCACGGCCTCCCAGGCGGCGTCGATGTCCCGCTTGTTGCACCGGGAGAGGCCGCAGATGACGGGGACGTGGCCGTCGTCCCCGACGGGCGTGTTCCCGACCTCGATGGCGATGGAGCGCACGGCGTCGAGGTCGTCGGGGGAGGAGGCCGGGAACCCGGCCTCGATGATGTCGACGCCGAGGCGCGCGAGCTGGCGGGCCACGACGAGCTTCTCGGCGCTGGTCATGGTGGCGCCCGGGGACTGCTCCCCGTCGCGGAGCGTGGTGTCGAAGATGCGCACGTAGTTGGGGTCGTCGATGCGGTTGGGGACGTACTCCGGCCGACGCGGCAGGGAGGCGCGGACCGCGCGGGGAAGCGCGCGGAGGCGGTGGCTGCCGGCGGTAGGGTTCGTTTTGACGGCAGCGGCGGCGGCGGAGAGGCCATTGACGGGGAAGCGGGGGGCGGCGGCCGAGGAGGAGATGGTTGGGGATGGAAAGCGGTTGGGGTTGAGAGGCTTGGAGGAGCAATAGGGTTTAGCGGAGGAGGAGAGGAAGGAGGACGCCATGGTCGTCGCGGTTGGGTCAGGGGTTCAGGGTCGTCGGCTCTGCTTCAGCGGCCAGGGGTTTAAGGGACGGCGGCGGCTTTTGGCTTAATTAACGGGCGGAATGTGATTTGGAAAAGGAGAGTGGTCCACTCAGCAGTCGGCAGCCAGCAGTGGACGAGTCGGGCACCCTTTTGTATCCTGACCCGGACAGCTGAGCTTTCGTAGGCGCCACGGAGCGCAGTGGCCACTGGCCGGTGGCGCGCCGGGCTGACTTCGCTTGTGTTCGCGGGCGAGAAGATGAACATACAAAAGTGGGTGACGATGGAAGAGAATCGGAGGTGGTGGTGAGCATGTCCTGCGCGTTGCATTCCAACAACTTGCCTCGGTGGCCTGGTCCAGATGATTCAACAAAGGCAACAACAACCTCGCAGGCTCGCACACAGCACTGTTTGTGGCGTTCGGATAACCACGGAACCGGATAGATGGATCAAAAGTAGTGTGCTGACATTCACTTGGGACAAAAAGAAAATTCAGCTGTAGTAGCGTTTACATGTGAGCCGAATTAAGCAGTGTTTCCAAGCAGAGTCGTAGTTATCAACAAAATTGCAGAAAAACAATTAACTAATTGAACTAGGAAGTAAGAGAAACACATTCTTTCGTTTTATTCTGGTAGAAAATGGTGGTTTCTGTTTTGACATGTCTACTCTATATGTACTTACTCTCGTTGCAAATATTTGTGTCTGGAGCCCTGCATAAGTTCAGGCTGTATGATGCAACCAAACATTTTTGCTACCATTCCTAGCTATAATGCTTATGTTCCTTCTATGACTGTACATAATGTTTATGTGACATTATCTTCCATACTCTACAAATGGTATACTCCAAGAAAAGATGAGGTAACAGAACCTATAAATAAGCTCCCATTTCTTTCCTCCACTTCACTGACGGACTTGAAAACCTTCTGAACATCACCATGAACACTTACCGCTTCTATTGTTTTCCCCTCCTCACTCAATCTCAGTGCTATCACTTGACGACCAAGCTGACTCAAGAGCGTTGAGGCGCGTTGGACATGGCGCATTGGCAACTTCAGTATCAATCTCCTTAGCCAAGGGTAAGAAATCGACCACTCCGCAATCTTCCCTCTCTTGGCATGGAGACCGACCCAGAACCCTCCTCTAGGGCTCCACTTGATATTATCCAGAAACCAGGACAATTGCACGACTTCTTCCAAAGTTGAAGCTTTTGCCGTCTTTATCCAATATTTTAGGATTTTGCCTGTTGTAGTTTCTGCAACGAGCAGGTAAGTGCCATCTGAGCTCATAGCCAAGCCATTAGGGAACGACAGGCCATCGACCAAGACTTCCACGTGGTTGCTCTTGGGATCATATTTCAGCAATCTGCCAGTTTTGTCTCCGGAGATGACAATGCTCAAGAACTCCCTGCAAATGAAGATAGTGTGGCGTTTCACTTCACGAAATTACTCGAAGGATTATTCATCGTCAAGGAACAGTCAAACACAATTTATGTTGTACGTCAGTAAGAGGTAAAACTGATGACGATTGTGTGCTTACCGTCTCTGAAACCTCGTACTGGTCTCGGTGAAGTAGATGACTCCAGTTTCGTGGTCGATCTCGACGCCGTTGGCGAAGCTGAATGGGCGGCTCCCCTGCCACTCGGGCACGAGCGGTCTGGACACTTTATCATTTGGGCCGACAACACTCAGCCCATGGTACGCGTCTGCCACGTACAATTCCCCCGTCTCGTTGTTGAATTTGAGGCCCAGTGGACGCCCACACACGTGCTCCCGGCTTGAGTCCTGAGATCCTCTGCAACTTTCCAACCTGCAAGTGTGTTAGTTCAGGCATCAATCTTTTTTTTAAAAAAAAGCATCAATTATTCATCAGTTTCTCTCTATTATATAAAAAAGCAATCATACATCATGTTGATTACAATCAGATCCCTGTTTACATGATTGATCAGTCAAAGATAATATCATACTGCTTGATTGCTTGTACAGTGTACCTTTATTCATGACATCTGCTTGTTTTTTTGACTTTCAGCATATAGCTTGCATATAAATTAAGCTACAGATTTCTCATGATTGACCACATGCGGCTAAGAATCCTTAACTCCAGTTTGTTAGGTAAGAATCTTTAACTACAGTTTTGTTAAGTCTGTGAAGATGCTCGATGCGTAAAATGGCATCATTCATATGTTTCTGTCCCAGCCATGGGGTCAAATCAAGTAATACCACGAGCTTGTCAGTCATTTTCCGGAAAGAAGATGTCACAACCAATGTTATAATCACAATGAATTAGACGGGCCCAACCATAGCTCTGAATAATCTCATTCCATAACGCAAAGCACAACAGAGAGGTTTTTTCGTAATACTATCAGAGAAGAGAGCAAGCGACAGAGGTTGATCACCAAACTTACAGCTCCGGCGCCGAGCTGGAGTGCTCCTCCCACCGCCGGTCCGCCGGCCTCCACCTCAAGACTCGCCCGTCCGACACCCCTGTGAACGGCCCCTCGCCACCATCGCCGAAGACGACGCTCTCCGGCCCCGCGGCGCCGTCGAGCGGGACCAGCTCCACGTCGCCATCCCTTATCTCCAGCAGCCTCACGTCGCTGCGAGAGTCGAGCGAGAGGAGCACGGCGACCACCAACAGCAACAGCCCGGCGGTGCGCATCGGGTGATCGAGAAGCAGGCAGGCAGGCAAGCAAGCAGCAGAGTAATTTCAGCACTGTGCAACGCAAGCTGCTAGGTGAGCTACCGCTGGAACGTGCATCCAACTATGCGGACCGAGAGTATGGGGCTTGGTTTTTTATACTCCGTAGCATATCATATGGATGAGGTGAGTGGCTGCACACGAAGACGCACTGGGAGCGTGCCACGTGTCCCGTCGTCCGGGTGCTTATGCCAGGAACAGTTCCTGTCTCACGGTGGCAACAGACTTCTCATTTGCTAACCAATGTTTATCACGTAATAAAGAAGAAAATGGCGACGTATTAGCAACTAATCGAAATTTCATTCATTCAGCAGACTTGCACGGCTAAGCCCGCCCGTGTTATTAATTATTTTTCTTGAAAACGGATCAGGGTTATCTGATGAGACATGAGAAGGTTCTGCGTATCTATACGGTCAAAGCATGGCGTGGCTGTGTGGTTGGCAGTTAAGCGGGAACGTCTCGCGACCGTGACAGTGCATGAAGAGACAAAGACGTTACAGTACAGTGCAGTATTTGGTGGCATGCGAGTGCAGTCGTCGCAAATACTGTCGTCCTCTGCTCGGTGATGTGTGCGATAACACCCGCCACACACATATCGTGCGAAGAGTAATGCAAGAGGACTTTGAACTCGAAGAGCCGTGGAAGCAAAAAAAATTTTACGGAACCTTGATGCACGTAAATTTTCGCAGGATGGTAGGAGCACAACAATGGGATGATGTTGCGCCCACCCTGACATTCGAATCAATTTCAGGGCAAGTACATCACTGTACTTGGACCTGAATTGCGTCGTGGATGTGTAAGTGCACAACAGAGAGCATCTTGGATCGTGGAACTGAATTGCAGGGGACCGATCAGCTAGTTCAGAAGAAAGCTGAACTTACAGTTCCGGCGCGGAGGAGGACGAGTGCTCGACCCAGCGGCGCTCGCCCGGCAGCCACCTGAGGACGCGGCCGTCCGACACGCCCGTGTACGGCCCGCCACCGTGGGCGTCGAATGCCAGGCTCTCCGGCCCCGCCGCGCCGCCCGTCGATGGCGATCAGCTCGAAGGCGGCGTCGCTGTCCCTAATCTCCAGCACCGGCACGTTGCGCTGCGAGTCGTCCATGGACAGCACCAGGAACGCCGCCGCCGCGACGGAGGCAACGATCGCGGCCATCCTGATCTTCATCGTCGATTGGTCCCGAGAACTGCAACTTAGCAGCAGACGGTCTACCTGGACGTGCCGCCGTGGATTCGCCGACCAGACGGCACGCCGAGGGCTCTTTTCAAGGTTCAGGTTGTCAGTCAGGGACAAATAAAATGCAGAGGAGACCCGATCTCGTACTGGATTCAAGGTTTCGTTTCGTGTCTGTCTCTCTCTACCTGGCGGTTGGGATATTCGTGTGTGTCCGGAGTTTGGACAATCTCGTCGCGGACGCTTCTGTATCTTCTCCCGAAAACGCGGGCAAATGCAGGAACGGCTACTTTTTTTTTTTTTTTTTTTTTGAGGAACTGCAGGAACGGCTACTGTTTTCGTGCAGAAATTTCGGAGCATGGATGGACAGACGCGGGCCGGTCGGGGAGAACGCAGGAAAGCCCAGAGCTATTTCCCTCTACTGTGGGCCGATGCGGAGGTACGAACGTCGCTATATTAACGTGGCCCAACCATTTACAAATTGGCGGGCCAGTCCGTTTCTGTTGCATTGCAAGTCTTGTGCTACCTGGGGACGTTACACCAGGTACTCCAACATCATGCTCAAAAAAAAAAAAAAAAAACCAGATACTCCAACATTAGGTTCTCAAAAAAAAAAAAAATACTCCAACATTAAACCTTGAAGAAAAAAATAATGCTTTGATGTTTCAAGGTAAATTCAGCTGCCGTAAATAACCTCAAACCAGCTTGAACCGAATATACCCTCTATTCCAAAAAAAAGAAAAAAATCGAGAACATGCGGAGCACGTATTTCGTTAAGAAAAACAAGAAAAATTACTTATTACAAGAGACCTGAAGGCATAGAGCAATAAAAATAGAAAACGATGAAATGGCTAGAAAGTAGCAACTATCCACTAGCTCTACGATCTACAATGACTAAACGACCTAACCCTCCTCCACGCGCCTTGGCAAGATGATTCTCCGTAGTTAAGAAAACCATGAGGAGTTCAGGGTAAGCTTCCTGATTTCCTGGACGAGAGCGACCGGTTGGAGCACTTGAAAGTCTTTCCAAAGCGTATTTCCTGATTACCCGCTCTTCCATTCTGGAGTTTAATTTGATACTAGTGCTCTTTTAAGCACCGAGCTTTGCTTCTCATACTCTCACTACAAGCCTAAATACTTGTAAATGGATGATACTAGTGTGCTAGTCTAAGCACTGAGCTTTGCTGCTACTAAATGGAGCATCTAGCTAGTGGTAGTGTGCTGTCCCCTCCTTGCAACGCAAACGCTACAGATGACCGAGCGGCCGGACAGATCGAGCGGTGAGTGCTGACACAAAAGAGGGGAAAAGTCTCGCTCACCAAAGCATAGCGGGAGTCAGGCTACTCCTACATTAGGATGGAAAAGTCATGGCCATGGCCTGTCTTGATGTGACACCTCCTCCTGGGTCCTGGGGGGCATGCTTTGCCTGCACTGGCCATCAGCAACCCAGGCCTCAGGCTACCTGCTGCTGTGCTGCAAACTCTGCCCCATATTATTGGTTCGTTAATCTAGCAGAGCTGCGAGTTCAGCAGCTTTACACAGGAAGACGAGGAGTATCTTTTGGTGAGACGTGAGCGACTCGATCGTTTCTTTTAACATGGGTTGACAGTCTCTGGATCATCAGCACTCGCTGGATTGAAAGTAATTAACGTGGTACTCCGAACTATTGCTCAAATTCAGCTGCACACTGGCAGGCCGTGTAAAAAAGATTAATTTCACATATAAACGTCACAGGGTACAATTAAAAATGGAAGGAAAACATTAGTAGCAAGAGGAAATATGCGTCTACACACACACGAGCAAGATGTATGCGTCCACACACACACGAGCAAGATGCACACGCACACCCAGTAATTTTTGGAAAAAAAAGGATACTAATTCGGCTTGTGCATGGCTAAATTAGTTCAGCTTGGGATCTCGTCGAATTCAGTTGGTCGTGATCTTTCTTAATTAGTACTCCCTCCGGTTTTAAATTGTTGACGTTTGATTATTTTTGAGTTACGTTTGACCATTCGTCTTATTCAAAATATTTAAAAATTTATCATATATTTTGTTATGATTTGTTAAATCACTAAAGGAAATTAAAATATAACTTATAATTTTGCATATTTAAGTTAATATTTTGAATAAGACGAACGGTCAAACGAAACTCAAAAATAGTCAAACGTCAAATTTAAAACCAGAGGGAGTATATGAGTTTCTATACTACTAGTACCCGCTCAGTTTATCGTTGGTAGGCCAATAACTGAAAGTAGATCAGCCTGTTCGGCAGGCTGTTTTGCAGCCGTTTTACTGTAGCGGCTGCAGAAGAAATAACTGCGAACACTGTAGCAGCTGATAAGCAGTAGGCCAGGGGAACAGGTTCAATAATCCTATGAATGTGCACGCACGCATGCTGTCAAGACAGCATGAGATCTTCCGTTGCTCGAAATGACAAAACACGTAGTAGAGCGCCGTGCACTAGAGCATGCATGCCCACCGCATGATCCTTTCACGTTCCCTTTCGTTCCTGTGTGGCGTTGCTAGCTTCTCCTGGTCCATGCATGGAGAGTCAGGTCAAAGGTCTCAGAAATGCCAAAAGAGTTGGATAACTATATATACCGGCATATCGGCATGGCATATACACAGTGCTGCATTACACATACTTGCACAAAAGAGGCATCCATGCCCATGAGTCCCCTGTTTTGTAAAGTCCACACAAGAAATGAGAGATGATGGGAGCATTTGGGTTCCCAGACAGTGCCGTGCGCCTCCATTTCCTACAGGCAGACTACGGCGCAACTCCCCTCTAAAATTTAGCACCCATCACATCAAAGAGAATCTTGCTATTTAAAATATATTTTATTAATTTAATGGCAAAACCTATGTCACGACCCCCCTCTAAATCGCGAGACGAATCTAATGAGCCTAATTAATCTATGTTTTGCTACAGTGATGCTACAGTAACTATCGTCTAATGACGCCTTAATTACCCTCATTAGATTCGTCTCGCGAATTCGAGCGTAGTCCTGAAATTAGTTTCGTAATTAAACTTTATTTGTAATCACAATATTCGTTGAAAAAACCCTCTAAAATTTAGCACGTGGAAACGAACACACCCTACGTCACCTGAAGTACATGCAAAGAGATCGAGATAAAATAAGATCCATGCATCAGACAAGCCGGAAAGAGAACACCACATTCAAGTGATGGGACGTTGGATCACTGTAAAGATTCTCGGCATGCATGGAGACAGCATGTACGTACTCCTATAACACTCCAAGCAGCGAACGAATCAATAGAAAAGGTCGGAAAGAGAAAGATGCGCACGCTTGCAGCTGAAAGCAAAAGGAACTGGAGTATTTACCCTACTAGCTTAATTCTGAAATAAAATTCATGCTGAGAAGCTAATCGATAACAACTCGCTATTTACATTATTCGTCTTACTACTAGCGGCGCCAAAATATAAAGAGGCCGCGACAAAGGAATAATAAAGATGCTATCGATCGCTGGTTTTGCCATGCCCACACATGTTTAAAGATTCAGCTTGGTACTAACCCAACGACATCAACGGAAGAAGAATACGGAGGAGTAATGATTAATCAAGGAAAGCAAATGTTCCAACTGTGCATTAGATGAAGAAAGCAATTACTGTAGAGCCAGGCTGCCAGGGTCCTTTTTTCTATGGTCTAGGGTCGTGGATTGAGATGCTTTACCATATCAATCGAGAGCTAGTTCCGGGAGCTGATAGCTAGAGTGCCACAAGGCTGGGCAAATTAAACAGTTGAATTCAAGCAGGCGGAGGAACAGTTGTGGAGGAACCCACAAGGCCACGGCCGAGGCAGGGAGACCACGCTTTAATGTGAGATGTTTATAACAGTGGAGAGCATAGTACCGTGGGGCTCGCGTGCACAGGGACGATCAGCAGTACGTCTTCTTGCGATCGATCGAGCTGCATATGTGTGTTGGTCATACGGTTTCCCTGGTGCAATGTGTGTCACGGCGAGGGACGCAACATTGCCATGGCCGTGCTTGCCGATCTCTGAATTGGAATCTGCTGCAGTAGCACACAAACGTAGGAAGCATATGTTGAGCTAGCAGTCAATCGGTACTGGCATAAGAATGTAGAGAAAACTGTACTACTATATGTCCATGTTCATGATTTAATGTGGTGGACTGACGATCGACACAGTTGCTCGCTTGTTGGACTTTCACAATGTTCAGGTATACTGCTGTTACCAAAGTTTCCAACAAATTAAGATGTTTATATGTGTAGACATACATAACGTACACAAACACAAGCATCCAGACGATGGAAACAACATGAACAGAAAACTACGACATACAGACATGAGTAAGTGCGTCCTGAGAAACAGAAATTCGTATTAGCTGCTATAAATAAAAAGGACAAATGATGCAGAGTAAAAAATGTAACTTCGGTGAGCATGTGATTGGTACAGATCCTTTTGGTGGCATATAATTGTATGAGTACTGGTCATTGTACAGAATACTAGTCATCTACAGAACTGTTTAGCATATATGTCATCTACAGGCGCAAGATCGAGAAGCTCAAACCGCAAAAATAAAAATGGGAATGTGCGTTTATACTATATCAAATGAAATATAAATGTGCATTTTTATGTATAGCTACATTTTGACGGTTGCTGGACAGTGCATCTCCTACGTACACAGTTTTACTTGATATTTAAAATTCATACCTATTCATTTCCATTTAGAGAGTAAGGATGCCGAGAGATGCAAAAAGAGAAACAACTCAACTTAAAAGCTATCTGCAAATGTATTTTCTAGTATGAACTTTCAATACAATCATAAAAATGACTAATAACTTTGTTCTCAATTTGACAAGGTCTCAACATATATATAATAAAAAGACCAGCCAGGTATAGCCACCAACTGGTGGTGTTAACAACGATTTGAAAAACCTGAAGAAAAAAAAACTACTATAGTTCTTTCGTGCCAAATCTAATTACTATATTTTCTTATGCTTGTTAGAACAATATATTTTGCTAAAGAAACTAAACTTCATGGATTGTGCGGCCACACATCACCTTTATTTTTATATTGGAGGGACCATGGCTCCATGCACCTTTCCTTTATTTTTGAGAGCCATTTCTAGGATCTATGTACGTGAAAACGTGAATCGGTAAGTGTATGATTTCACCTACAATACTTGTAATTGAGTACAGAATTCCACAAAATAAATAAAGTATAGGATGTTAAAATATATAATACCATCCGATATCAATCTAGCCTCATATATAATAACTAATTAAAGAGTTAAAATCATCGCTAAGTTTATATCAGGAATCACTTTTTATTGAAATTGTAAAGGGTCCAAAGTCCAAACTCCTTATTTCATCACTCTGCAAATGATATTTCATTAATATATGATTTAAAAGGTGACGATTAAAAGTTTATACCCAACATATGATGATATATATGTAAGGGAAAATTGCAAAAAAATCACATCATCTGTGGGGTTTTCATATATATCCGTCTTCAAGAATTTTTGTTGCAGTCTCATTCGTACAACCAGTTTTCGTATTAGCCCTTGAAAGCTTTGACCGATCGACAGTCCTCTCATATGGCCTCAAAGATTACTCCGGATGGTATGGTGGACCAGGTGTATAGTAACTAAATTAGGCACCATCAGTAGGTATATATGTGCCGTACGACATGTAGGAGAAATTAGGGCGGTATTTCAGCAGGTAATAATTTGTTACATAGAAAAAGATATTGTAAAACCGAGCAAGATAGGGTCAAGCAAGCTGGAAGGAACAGACGGAAGGGCCAATGAATTAATGAGAATAAAAGTGCAGAGCAGTAAAAATAAAAATAAGCATGACCATTTTCATGTTTGATTACCACTTGCACATTTTCCATGAGCACATAAAGCCCATGTTTTAACCAATGTTGTAGCCGTGTGCCTGGAGGTAAGTGTATTAATGTTATACAGGACCAGGCAATTGAATTGCAAAAGGAAAAGCCTGTCCAAGAGAACACTTCAGTTTAGAACAGGAGACCAATCTTATTTATTAGTAGCTGCAAACATCCCAGCCATGCAAATATCTTCTCAGATAAGTTTATCCAATAAAGATTGTGGCCTTCGCAACAGGGAAATGTGCATGTGCAGTTCAATTCCAATCTTAGATTCGCCTTTACCCATCAAATGCATGCCACCCCCCATTGCCTCACATGAGCTTGCACCCCGCTTTCCTATCCTCCAAATGCTACTACTAGTCACCAAAGGCTGCACTGCGTAAAAGACATGTAAAAACACCAACAGCTAAATCCTCATGCATGCTGTACACTACAGCTATAGCAATGTTGCCTGGGTTGAATTGAAGTCCCATTACAACATTCATCACAGTGAAGAACTCAAACAAAAGCAACAGTTGCTGCCCAATTGATCAATCATTTGAAGATCGAAAAATCCACATCAAATACCATGAAAAATTCTTGATCTCATATCTCCTAGTTAAAAACAGTAGCTAGCTGACTATTACAGCATTTCAAGAGTGACCACAAAGATTCAACAGAGCTAGAGAAAAAGACTGATGGGTTTATAAAGGAAAGGCAGTACTTCTAGATAGGAATTACTTATGGGAAGCCATTGGGAAAGAACAAGTTGGACGGGCTCCCTCGACCACTGTTTTCTTTCCTCGTCTCGCCGGCGACTGCTGCCGCCATCTCCTGGCCCTGGTACATGAGCGTCGAGTTCATTGTCAGGCTCACCAAGCTGTCGTCGGCGTCGCCCCTCGGGAAATTCCCGCCGTCGCTTCCCCCTGCCTCGCCGCCGGCAGCAGCCTCGTCGCGCGTGGTCACCATCACCGCCGACTGCACGAGCTCGAGGCACAGCCTGAGCTTGTTGGGCTCGATGTGCGTGAGCCCCGGCACGGCGCCCTTGAAGAGGAACTCGGAGGTGAGGCCGCGGAGCACGTCAAGCGGGGTGACGCCGTCCAGCGTCCTGGCGTTAGGGTCGGCGTGGTGGTCGAGGAGCACGGACACCATGTCGGGGGAGACCATCTCGGCGGCCAGGTGCAGCGGCGTCTTCCCCGTCGGGCCGGCGCGGGAGTTGACGTCGGCGGCGCCGAGCTCGAGCAGCGCCTTGACGACATCGCGGTTGCAGTGCTGGACGGCGTAGTGCGCGGCGAGCGCGTCGTCGAGGTCGAGCCCCTCGCCCATGACCATCAGCTTGACGAGCTCGATGTCGGCGGCGTCCAGCGCCCGCCGCATCCGCCGGATCTTGTGGTCGCGGTCGGCGGCGGAGATGGGGAGGTAGTGGTGTGTCGTCATGAACGGCGACCGCGGCGCGCTCGCCGCGGCGGCGGCGGCCGGGGGGGACTTGGCGCGGATCTCCTCGATCTTGGCGACCACGTCGATGGGGAGGTGCTTGGCGAGGAGGTCGGCGGATAGGCCCGAGCGCGCGACGAGGTGGGAGCAGGTGGCCCAGAGCTCCTGCATCTCGAACTTGCGCGACGCCATCAGCACCTTCATCACTTCGTCCACGGACGCCTCCTTCACCATGCTCTCCAGCTGCTTCTGCAATCATATTATTGCGCCAAATGAAGAATCGTTGTCAGTCCAGTCCCTGATGGCACGCTAATTTAATCAGACAAAAAACATATACTCCTACTAGCAGCTGTATATAATTAGCAGCATAAAATGTTGTGTTAATCCAGTTACTGCTCGTCGTTCCACTAGATTCCGTTGCAATGCACATATGTGAAGCAGGATGCATAGTGTTTTTTTTTTTTTGGATATGGATGCATAGTGGATTGACTGTACTTGCATCGACATGGCATGTTGTGCAGCATCAAGTTTTGGAAATGATGCACGCACCGAGAGTTATTTGGGCCATTGGACTGGAACGATCTTCGAGAAACCCTAGCGATGCAATGGATGTGATGTATGGAAGGGACGAATTAACATAAACAATACCATGACAAGACCCTTCCTAGTAAGGGGAGTCAGAGGGTGGTCGATCCATGACAAGTGATGACAGAGAAGCAGCAGAGAAAAGCATGCGAGACTAGAGACGACTCAGCCCTGCGCCTGCCAGTACACTCCCATCTCGTCAGCTCTTTCCCACACAGAACAAATACTAATAGAAAATCAATTAAAAATTGATTGAATAAAAGTGAGAAGAGAGATCGATCGCTGGAAGGATCCTGCCGATACTGGTGGAGGCTCAGAGTGCACAGTGGTGTGTTCATGAATCGGGAGCCTGCTAGGGATCTACCTAGGCGGGAGCATGCATGCAGGAGCAGCATCGGCGCAGGGCTCGATCTATCAGGCGTTTCTGATGCCACACAAAAAGATGCTTCAATCATGGCAGGGGGTAAGCTAATTAACCACCAATCACCATCATGTCATGCGTGGTTAATCCACATCGGCAGGGGAGTTTAATTAGCTGCAGATCAGATCCCGAGAAAATGAAGAAATTGATTCCCACGAACCTGGACGAGCAGCGCGAGCTGCTCGACGCCGAAGGATCGCGCGGCGGCGAGCGTGTCGAGGGCGAGGTCGACGGCGGCGCCGCAGCGGGTGTGCCAGCACCCGCGTGTGCCGCAGCCGGGGAGCGGCCCGCTCTTGGGCGCCGCCACGGACGCCTGGCCGCTGTAGAGGAACTGCAGCACCAGCACGAGCACCTCGTACCGGATCGAGCTCACCGGGATCACCAGCTCCGGCGCGCCGCCGCCTCCTGCTCCACGGGAGGAAGGAGGCGGCGGCTGGTGGTTGGGGTCGAGGCCGCAGAAGAGCTTTCGGAAGAAGAGGCTGCGGGCGGCGAGGACGCAGCGGTGGGCGTGCACGAGGCGGCCCTCCACGCTGAAGGCCACGTCGCTGAACGCCTGCCCGTTGATCAGCAGGTTCAGGTAGTCCAGCGACAGGGACTTGAGCGAGTCCTCCGAGCTCATGATCTCATGTGATAAAGCCGACTCGCGAATTTGGCGCAGCTTTTCGCTTGGATTTGGAGAGATTCGATCAATTTGGAGGAAGACGAAAGCAGCAGCAGCAGCAGCAAAGGAGGGGGGAACTGTGGAAGAAGAGGAAGAGGATGAAAAGGTTAGCGTTGCTATGGTGGTGAAGCAACTGTGAACAAGAAGGGAGAGGACGGGAGATGCGGCCGGGCATGCGCCCCTCGCTATCAATCCACCTTTGCGCTACAGCAACGGTACCCTTCACGGCCGCTGTGGCTTTGTGGTTCGTGGGTGGGGACGTCGCTACAGTCTTTGTCTACAGTCTCGTTGATGTATGCAATCTCTCTGTGCACACACTGGTAGGTGGGCATCCATCGGCCCAGCTGCGTGCCAATGAGACAAGCTAGTGTGGTGCGAGTAGGCCGTATTGCTGTGGCAAGCGTTAGGTTTTTCTTTTCTTTTGGTAAAAGTGGGGAGAGATGGGGGTTAAAAGTGGAGCTTGTGATTGGTTAGTCAAGAACAGATCTTAGTCAAATGGTACGACACTCACTTATTAATATAAAGACTACTCATTCCTATAAGAATTTGTGATGCCCTGGAAGGTGCAGGCATATGCAAGTCATGTATTTTTTGGTTACAATGCACAGAACAAACACAAATCACATAAATACATGTGCGTCACCTCTTATGAAGCACGAACGTACATCCAGTCCCTATAAACACTGCGTTGTATGATCTGAACTTCTGAATGATAATTAAATTATAGAGTACGTGTCTTGACAAAAAAAAATACATATATGTATTTAAAGTGGAGCGTATGATTGATCTAGTTATTAGTCATATATAACCAGATCTTAGTCGAATCGTTTGAGCCTATAAATATGATCACGACACAGTACTGTGTAACATATATGCTCCTTCTGTCCCGAATTATTTGACGTTTTAGCTCTGAACAGGTAGATTAAATTAAACAGAAGTGAAAAAGGTAGGTGCGGAGAAAATAAGGAGGAAATAGATAGAGATAGAGGTATATTGAAAGAGAGAAATGTGCATTGGGATGCGAGGAAGACAAGTAAATTGGAAAAACTGGATGAGTGTAGGATGACAAGTAATTTGGGACGGAGGGAGTATGTGTAGAATTTAGTCCACACTACAAAATTCACATTGCAACTTGTCAAAGTCAAATGTATTAGTCGAATTGTTTAAGCCTAAAAATTTGTGGGTTTTTTTAGGATTTTTCTCAACTATTCATATAAATTTCATTGAAAACAATCTTTGGTTTTTCTACCAAATTATGTGAAAATTTGAAAAAAAAAACATCTACAAAAAATCATATGGGTAGAGAATGCAACACTTATCTTTGTGCAAAGTTTCAAGTTGAAAAAACATCTACAAAAAATCACTTTCTGCTGTTTTAGTGTGTTTTAGCGTGTTGTGGATAAGAACCACAAATTTGTAGTGTGCCCAGGCTAAATTCCACTCTTGCAGTTGTGCTAGGCCAAAAACCACGCTTTTGCGGCGTGCCACAACAAATTTCGCCAGTATAAAAAATTGTTGGCCACTTAAAAAGGAATTGTCAGGGAAGATTTTCATTCTTGTAGTAATGAAAGTGTCCACAGCTCCATAGATAATACTACTCCATCTCAGTTCTTCCTTCTAAGTATATGGATCTAAAAGGAAGAAAAGGAGTAAATAAAAAATAGGTAAATTCTGCAGCACATTTTCCTCTGGAAAAGGACCTTTTGCTTCAGGCGCAGTTTGCAGTTTTGCACTCAACATGCATGAACAGCAGCCAACACATATCGGGTACCAGTAATTTTAGACCCTTCGTTGTCATTTTATCCTCTGGCTTTCAGTCTGACAACGCACACCATGCATATATAGTACTATGGAACAACAGACATATATCCATGTTTAATTTGCATACATATAAATATAATGACAGACGATTCATTGATATTACTAGTTAACTGCAGGCCACTGATCGTGTTAGGCTCCATTTCTTACTGCATGCTGTTTGTCAGTACAAAGGTGTACGTTGCCATGCCTGATGCCTGCTTCTGCACGATGAGACTGCATGCATCTCTATTTCATCCATCCACGTGAAAAGATACAATGATACGAGCGTACCGTGCTATCCGGTATGCTTTGACCATAGTTCATGTGTACAGAAGACCAACCAAGTTAAAGCAGTGCTTTTAATTTGCTGGTGTGTCTCAATTGATTGGACATGGGTGCATTTGGTTTTTGCAGGGGCCCATAACAGTATTGGGTGTCAACTGTACAGTAGCGCAGACACGGACAAGCCTTTGGTATTCGACCGATCTGCCGAAAAGGGGAGAGGATGCTGCATGCATATGGATGGATAAGCAGCGGCAACACGACGCTAGTTGGGTGCGCCGGCCATGCTACTACTTTAATGTTAACCGGTGTGTAGTCCTCCTACCACTGGTTAACTGTTTGATACATATCAGTGACTTGATCTTTAAGTTATTGAAGTACAGTTCAGTCTGCAGTACTGCTAAATGTCACAGGAAATATCCATGTTTCTTGTTCACGTTTTTTCACCATGCTGTGTTGGGCTGGGTTACCAATGGCGCAGGGCAGAGAGACACTTTTTGCTGTAGTTTATTAAGCCAGAGCCTCTCTCTCGAACCGTCCTCCCCGGCTACAGTACAGAGAGGGCGAAACAGAGGCGAGCGCCGTCTCCGGCGGCGATTCCGCCGGCTCTCCCCCATCTCCGGTGGCTGCAGTGCTCCGGAGAGCGGGGAGAGCTGGGGAATCGTCGGCCGGCTCCGTTTTCCTGCTTCCTTTAGCTAGCTTAGGTTGTAGGTTTAGTTTCCCTGTGTTAGGGTTAGGGTACGGCGCCGTCGGTTGTCGATGGTGGCCGTTCTTCATCTCTCCCCTGGCGGATCTGGTGGTGGCGACGTCGTCGGCGGTTGCTTCTTCACTGGTGAGGCCCTGTGGAGTCTTTTGTTCCTCTTCTCTTTTGCGAAAGGGAGGGTGGATTGGGTACCCCTTGCTGGCGTCGCCGGCGATGGTGGGTCGTCCTTCCGGGGAGTCGTCGTCCAGTTGTGGTGCCGACTTCGCCGGTTCTCTTTTCCGGCTGCCGGCCGGTGTGCCGGCGGTGGCGGACGTTTTTCTTGCAGGTGCGGCAGGGGAGGTTGCCGATTTCCGTTCATCGCTTCAGGTGTGGCTTGGTGCGTCCGGGTCGCCGGATCTTGCGGCATCCAACTTGAGTTGTGCCTCCTCTGTAGCTCCGGCGAGTTTGGTTCCTGCTCGGTGGCGTCGTTGTCGTCGGCGTGGCGTCGCGGAGATGGGAGAACTTCCTGGAAGCCAATGGATTGCAGATAGGTCCTTCGCGTCCTTGTTTGTATTTTCCTTTGTTTCCAGGGCTTTTGTGTAAAAGGGGTTGTACTGTGCGCCTTTCTATAATCAAAGTACCTTCCCTTTCGAAAAAAAAACTTTTTGCTGTAGTAGTGATGGCCAAATGGGCCGGGCCAAACGGGCGGGCACGAAGCACGCAATTTTTGGCCCGGCCCGAACACGGCACGGCCCGATGAATTTCGGGCCCGGGCCGGCACGGCACGCATCATCGGGCCGTGCTTGGGCCGAGGGTGTGGCCCGACGGGCGGCACGGCACGGCACGATTTTAAATATAATTTATGTTTCATATAGAACAACAAGCATGAAGTAGTCTAGTGGTAAGTCTCTTGTCTTCTAAGCTACAGGTTGGGGGTTCAAGTCTCCACTTTGTCATATTTTTGTTCTGATTTTCAAGGTTTTCAACACTACTGGGCTGAAATGGTTAAAACGGGCCGCCGTGCTCGCGGGCCGGCACGGCACGATTAGGCACGAAATGGCCTTTTCGTGCCGGGCCACGGGCCGAGGGGTCGGCACGCGGGCTGGCACGGCACGGCCCGATTGCAATTGCGTGCCGGGCCGGCCCGAAATACAAACGGGCCGTGCCTTTTCGTGCTCGGGCCGTGCCGTGCCGGGCGGCCCGTTTGGCCATGACTATGCTGTAGTTTGCACGCAAACAGTCTCGAGCCGGGTCAACTGCCTTTCCGTTTTGTTGGGCCGCAAATCCGGCATACCAGAGTTCCAAACACAACAGGTCGCTCAACTCTAATCTTCTCTGAAAAATCCTGGAAGTTTACCTAGCGTGCCCGCCAACCGCTATGTATATTTTTCCTCTTCCTAGAAATCTACAAGAAGCATCAAACAACTAGTGCTCCATAGTCCAAGGAGGATGACCACAAAGTTAATTTGTCCGTTGCTTCCTAGTGGATATATGAAGTAAACAAGAGAGATCCAAGGTGAGCAAATGTGGATATTCCGGGTGTTGCTTCAATGAGTCAATTTGTTTTCTCTTCTCCTTTGTTAACTCAGATAGAGCGTCTAACTTGGTTTAATCGGTAAATCCAAATCCCACCATGCAAGCTCACCACCAAGAAAACAATAACATATCGGTCTGTTCTCATCAAATCCGCCATGATTTTTTTTCGCAAAAAAAAAAAAAAAAAAATCCGCCATGATTTTTTTTTAATGGAAATCATCCATGAATTGCGTAGATGATAAGCAAGCTCCATCTATAAATACTGCAGTGGAAACAACTTGAAGGCCTGCTCTCAGATGGACTACTCGAGCCATATCCCACAGGTTCAGGTCAATTTTCACCATCCCCTCAAAAAAAAAGGTCAATTTTCACCATACACTATGCATCCTTCTACGGAGAACGAAGCAATGCAGGGGCCGTCGTGGGCTCAGGAGAGGGGCCTCGCACACCTAGGCCCAACTTTGTGCAAGTGCGCAGCCCACGTAGAGGCGGGGTCCATGGAGAAGGCGGCCCGCTGCCTCGCTCGCGCCACGAGTCTCGCCGCCGCGGCGGGCGGCACCCCGCTGCATCGTCTGGCCGTGCTCATGGCCGACTGCCTGGCGCGCCTCATCCTCCGGCCCATCCCCGCCATCGCCGACGCGCTCATCGAGCCGTCGGAGTGCATCGACCGGCGGTGCGTCAGGGCGGCTCGCCGCGGCTTGTTCGAGCTCAGCCCGTTCCCCAAGGTGGCGTACGCGGTCAGCAACCGCGCCATCATCGAGGCCATGGAGGACGAGAAGGTTATGCACTTTTGTCATATTAAAATATAGAGATCATTAACAGCAAGATGAAATGACTCAAAATGAACTCGCGCCAATCCAGAACGTCCACGTCATCGACTTCGCCGGCCCAGCTGCGCAGCCGCGCCAGTGGATCGAGCTCATGCACGACTTCCACCGTCGCCCGGAAGGCCCGCCGCACCTCCGCCTGACCGTCGTCCACGACGACAGGGACTTTCTAGCCAAGACATCGAAGCTGCTCGCCGACGAAGATGGTGAGCTCGACATGGCATTCCAGTTCCATTACGTTGTAGGCCAGGTCGAGACGCTGGATTTCAGCGACCTGCACGGCATCCTCCAGCTGAAATCCGGCGAGGCGAGAGCGATCTGCTGCACGCAGCAGCTCCATCGACTCCTCGCCACGGACGACGACGACGTGAGCAGCTTCCGCACCTCCGCCCGTCGTTTCAACGAGCAGGTGGCGAGCGTTGCGCGGCTCCAGCAAATGGCGGCATCATCATTGACCTCGTGCAAAGACGACAACGACGAAGCGTACCGCAGTCCGGCAACGCCGCTGAGCTTCGTCTCGCCGCCGGCGTCGACTCCCCTGTCCCAGACGCCGCCGGCGCTGGCGAGCTTCCTGTCCGCGGCGCGAGCGCAGGCGTCGCCCAAGGTCGTGGTGGTGACGGAGCAGGACGCGAACCACAACGGCGTCTCGTTCCGGAAACGCTTCGCCGAGGCGCTGCACTACTACGCCGCCGCGTGCGGCTGCCTGGACGCGGCGCACCGGAGGAGGCCGGCCGCCGCCGCCGCGCTGGCGGAGGTGGAGCGGGCCGTGCTCGGCGAGGAGATCCGGGACGTGCTGCTGCGGGAGGGCGCCCGCCGGCGCGAGCGGCACGACCGCCTGCCGCAGTGGGCGGCGCGCATGGAGCTCGCCGGGTTCCGCGGCGTGCCGCTCAGCTACATGTCCATAAGGAGCGGGGACGACGTGCTGAGGAAGTGTGGGGTGAGAGGGTGTGAGAACAGGGAGCATGAGGGGTGCCTCCTCATGTGCTGGAGCTCGTGGCCTCTCTTCTCGGTCTCGGCGTGGCGGCCAAACGGAGGCGAGGCTTCCTGCGGCAGCGAAGAGTATTTGTCGGCGTCGAGCCAGATGGTGACTCCGGCACATGGTTTTCAGTGTTTGACTGGTTGATCTGTCGTGACGACGATTACTTCGAGGTCAGAGAGATTGGTATGACTGATTGATTGCTTCCAGATGAGAGCGCTCTGTGAAGATACGAATTTTCATTCTCCATTTTCTTTTACCAAAGAAAAAATAAACTGATTTTCCAAGTACACTAGGCCTTCTCCGTGAACGATATTCAATCGTTTTCAATTGAAAATTAAAACTACCATTTCTTAACCATATTTTCTAGTCAAAAATGAAACTGAAAACGGTAAGCTCGGAAATGAAAACAATATCGTCAATGTCAGAATATCGAAAACAAAACTATCAAAACAAAAACATGTCAATGTTGATCAGAAGACGATAATTATGATTGGAACTAACATTCATGCTAAGCTACTGACACCAAACAAAACCATAAGATTTTCCTTTTCCATTTACCCCATAATCGTTTCTTCTATTTCTTATTTTCTCAAAAACGGTTTTGTACTTGTTTTCACCCCTATCTCTCCTTAATTAATCACTGACGAAGCTTTGGTCAGCCGGGTTTTCTTGTTTTGGGCTAGTTTTTTTTAGAAGGGGGAATATATTAATATTCCAGCCTCTGCATCAAAACGATGCATATAGCTATAATGAATACATGAAAAAAGACGCTCCATTCCTGATGGACATGTCCAAGGAAAAAAGAGCAGACAATAAAAAAAAACTCTATCTTCCAGCTGAGCAACAACCAAACATGCCATTACTTCTTCAGCCAACATTGCACAAAGATGTTTTGGGCTAGTTGGCCTACTGTTGTTTAAGCTATGGAATTGAACAGTTTAATAAGCAGTCTACATGATTTTTTTTTTCTCTCTCTCTCAAAAGCCCACATGAAGATTTGATAAAGCTATTATATGACATCACAATAAGCGACCTAACTTTCTTCGTCTGCATCGCCTCCAACAGAATACAGTGCATTTCATTTTGGCCCCCTAGCCTATAGCAGCACAGTTAGAAGGATTGCATTGTACTTTGTACAAAGCACCGGCCGATATAGTTTGGATATTTTCTCTGTTGTACTTTACCGGAAGTTCGCTTAGAGCAGCCGTCTTCCATAGTCTTTGGAGAATCATCCAACGTTGTTTTGTCCATTCTGTTGCGGTTACCTAGGTGGTTTCGAAGGAACCAAAGATAAGAATCCAAAGGCAAAGGAATGCATATACTTGCAGCACCCTTTCCATGGCGTGCAAGAGGCCAATCACCGTCTTTGGCTTGCACACTTCGACGTTAATCCGTCCAAGTTGCCTGGTGTACCGACAAAACAATCCAGAATATATGGCGCCAAAATATTATCTGGTCGACCTAGTGAACTCCTCCAGTGAGTGACATGCAGGCCTTTGGTAGTATAAATATAGGATGCCCATTAACGGAAAGGGCCTGATCCAAGTTAGAACATTGGAGTCTAAACCCTTCCAGAAAAGCTGCTCGTCGTCGTTAGAGTAGCAGGAGAAGAAGATGTTCAGTATTAATGCCTCGCAGGACATGCTGACCCTTTGCTCGGTCCACGGGCCGGAGCACCAGCAGGAGGTGGACGAGGGCCTGGCCACGCAGCTTGCGCAGCTTAGCCCAGCCTTGTGCGGGTGCGCAGCCCATGTCGCGGCCGGGCGCTTCGACGATGCGATCCACTGCCTCGCCTACATCTTGGACCTTGCATCCCTCTGTGACGGCCCGCTTCAGAGGCTCGCCAAGATCAAGGTTCATGGGCTGGCGCGCCGCCTGCTGCGGGTCATACCAGATCACCGGTTGGGCATCATCAACAGGGCCCTGATCCATCCCTCCTCCTACTTTGACCAGCGGTCCATCAGGACGGCCCGCTACAACTTCGTTAAACTGCTGCCCTTCCTCAAGATGGCATACGTGGCCATCAACAGTGTCATCCTAGACGCCATGGAGAATGAAAAGGTTCTTTAGCTAAATCTCGACTGCCAAAATACATTATTCTTCCTCTTTTTGATAGGAAAAAGGCATATTATGATAAGACATATTGTGAGCTAAGTCACAACGATCCATGATCTTTCTAGAAAAATGTCATTTTTTCAACATATATAGACACTCACAAACACGTACGAGTACTCACACATATGAACACACTCACGCCACCTTTACCCCTACGAGGGCATTCGAAAGACTGAGCCAACTGATCTTGAGATTCCACGAAATCACCACGGCGTCTCGCTGTCGACGGGGACGTCGCCTTCTACTGAAAAATAAATAGACGTAAATATGCAAACATCGTTCCATCACAAAGAAGCAGCTATGTCTTATTTTGATAAGACATACTGTGAGCTAAATCGATATATGTGATACCTTTTTCATCAGGTAATGTGTCGAGAAAAAAAATGAGTTTACTGTTGCAGTTTTGGATGCATCCATAACGTTGCATCAAGAACTATGAATGGCATTTTTCTCAATTTTTTTGAAAACCTCTAAGCACATCTTTTAACAGAATTTTCAGATTTCCAGATCCTAGCCCATTTCCACCTAATATGCATCCCACAAGCAAACTGTTAATTTTGTACAGGATTGCAAATTGGTGATCCTATGGGGTCCTCCAGCCTGCCCTCGCTGTGAAAAATGCAGAAAATATTTAGAGGACAGCCAATATTAGTATTTGGGTAGTCACACACACCATAATATTTGAGATCTTTTGTGATACGGCCCAATCACTGACATGTGGGCTGGGACCTACGTGGTAGGGACTGTTAAATCACATGGATCCTCACCGGTCACAAACGTGTCATTTAAGTAGAAATAATTTAGTTTGTTGCTCGATTTTGTCACTGTAAGTACAAGTTCAGAGTACTGCAAGCAAAACTAAGCTTGTTCAGTTTGTTAAAACTTGAAGAGTTACGCAATTTATTTTGAACCGGAATGTTCACTATGCCGTTGGTTTTGTTGGTGTACAGTTTGTGCACATCATCGACTTGTCTGGTCCGGCGGCTCACCCGTGGCAGTGGCTCAAACTGATGCGCGCCTTCCGCCGGCGCCCGGAGGGAGCTCCTAACCTGTGCATCACCGTCGTCCACGACGACGCGGCGTTCCTGGCCGAGACGTCG
Organism: Eragrostis nindensis; assembly: GCA_012490785.1. Taxonomy (NCBI): domain Eukaryota; kingdom Viridiplantae; phylum Streptophyta; class Magnoliopsida; order Poales; family Poaceae; genus Eragrostis; species Eragrostis nindensis. The sequence goes on from JAAXCT010000807.1 coordinate 294,061, forward strand.
GCGCTGCTCCGCGAGAAAGCCGAGTCCCTCGACATGGCGTTCTCGTTCCACGGTTTCTTAGGAGGCCGGCTCGAGACCCTGGACCTGGGCAACCTCCACGACGCCCTCGCGATGAAGTCCGGGTACGCGCGCGCCTTCAGCTGCGCCCTGCAGATGCACCGCCTCCTCGCGGTCGACGACACCACCACCACCACGAGCAACGCCAGCGCGGCGCAGCTCCAGCAGGCGGCGACCATGGCGGCATCGTGTCGGCCGGGCGCGAGCGGCATCGTGCAGTACGTCCAGGAGACGATGAAGATGATGAACCTCCACCACTACCCCAGCCCGACGACGCCGCTGTCCCCCTTCGCTCAGACGCCGTCGCCGCCTCTGTGCCTCGTCGTCCCGCCGCTGCTGGAGAGGTTCCAGCACGCGGTGCGCGCGGCGTCGCCCAAGGTGGTGGCCGTCGCGGAGCAGGAGGCCAGCCACAACGGGCCGGACTTCACGGCGCGGTTCGCGGAGGCGCTGCACTACTACGCCGCCCTGTTCGACGCCCTCGACGACGACGGAGCCGCCGCCGGCGCGGAGGGCCAGAGCCAGATGACGCGGGCGGAGGAGGAGGAGAGGGCGCGGGTGGAGCAGCTCCTGCTCGGCGAGGAGATCAGGAACATGCTGACGCACGACGGCGTCGAGCGGCGCGAGCGGCACGAGCCGCTGCACCAGTGGGCGGCGCGCATGGTGAGCGCCGGCTTCGGCGCCGTGCCGCTCAGCTACGCCGCCAAGATGGAGGCAGATCAAGTGCTGAGGAAGCGCAGGGTGAGGGGCTACGAGAACAGACCGCACGAGGGGTGCCTCCTCCTCTGCCGGAGCGGGAGGCCGCTCTACTCTGTGTCCGCGTGGCGGCCATGGCCGTCCGAAGCCTCGGTTTTTGGCAGCAGCCACCAGCAGCATTCTGTGGTGGTGCCTGGGCAGATGGCATCAACTTGGACATGGCCACAGCGACAAGCTCCGGTTCACAACTTCACCGGTTGATCACACTAAGCGGATCAGAGAGTAGCTCTGGTAATCTGCAAGAAAAAGCAGAGTGCTTCAACTGATACCTCGCGATGAACTTGTAGCGAGAAGGGATTCTATGCTACTCCTATTAGGATTACGAAATGTAGACAAGTGATTGAAAAATGTGATTATGTAAATTTTTTGTTCTATGCTACCTCCCATATACTCCAGTCAAGATGTGTCTCTTGTTTGTTTTCCCTGAAAAATACGGGTCAGCAGGGAGGGGTTTCTTGTTCTATGCTCCCAGATAATACAAGAGTGTCGAAAGGGCAGAACACCTGCCTATTTGTCTTCAAAAAAATAAAATAAAATACAAGAGTGTCTTATGGCTTCTGATCCAAATCGCGGAAGATAAATTCCAAGAGAATAATTTGGAGTTGCTTCGTTGTTCCGCCAAGATGCGAAAAAGGATTACCTGGCCTTTGTCATAGATCGACGACGCGTTGTCCCTTCCGAAGCTGAAGACAACGTTACGAGTTGGTCTAAACAAAAGACAATGCTATCACATCGGAAGCTCTGAACTCGATGCTTGCTTGGCATATTGATTTGTCCCTAGGAAGAGAACAACTCGATTGAACAATGGTGTGGTGCTAGATCCTCTGCTGAACAATTTTATTATGTCCTAGACTAAGCAGACATCAACAGACTGACGGTTTAAATTTTTCAATGAACCATCTAACATTGTTCATTGTTTAAAATTATATAATCGTTATTTATTAATTATTAATAATGATCAATATCATGTAATGCAGCAGAGTGTTTATGTCACGGTTTGGTAAAATACAAAAGCATGTGGTCAAAATACCGATCAGTGGTCCAAGAAAGCCACCTTTGCAATTACCTACCCATTTGTAATCTGACAAAACTGAAGAGTTATCCTCTTGTCCTTGGGGAAGATCTTGTTTGCACAAGATACGGATTTTAGAGTCATGTTAGCACTATTTGAACCTCACTGGTCGGTCATCCAAACAAATATGCAGCTTGAACTTTCTCTGAACCTTAATTTTGGATCTCTGTGTATGTACAGACACTCGCAAATGACCTGGACCGGCGGAGTTGATCACAAAATTGTCTGGTACCTCCTGATCCAAAAGTTGTAGATAAGTTCCAGGAGCATAATTCCAATCTTCTCAGTTATTCCACCAAGATGCAGACGACATCGCTTAGCTCTTGCCGCAGATGCATCCGATTTCTCGCTGTCCGTTTTGGCGTTCCATGACAAGGTTAACACCTAGGAACGTCTGAACTCGAGACCTTGCAGCATTTGTCGCTACACAAAGAACACAAGAGGATCGAACAACAACAATGGAGCGCTCCATCACCACCTTAATTAGCAGTATATCCTCATAGCGATCATATAGGCAGCAACCTCCAAAACTGGTAATCCTGTGAGGACTTTACACTGAGGAGTGTGGACATGCTCCAGGACGACGCGGTGTCGTCGGCGACGTCGTCGCCGGCATCGTCGCTGTACTCGCCGTCGGCTCATGGGTACGGGTCATGGGTGCAGGAGCTGAGCCAGGACCAGCAGAGCGTGCGCCTCGTCGGGCTGCTGTACCAGTGCGCCGCCGAGGTGGCCGCCGGCGCCTTCGACCGCGCCAACCTGTACCTGGAGCAGATCACGCAGCTGGCGTCCTTGGACGCGCCGCACACGCTGCAGCGGCTCGCCGCCGTGTTCGCGGACGCGCTGGCGCGGAAGCTGCTGAACCTGGTGCCGGGCCTATCGCGCGCGCTCATGTCGTCGTCGGCGAGCGCCGCCGAGGCGCACCTCGTCCCCGCCGCGCGGCGCCACCTGTTCGACATGCTGCCGTTCATGAAGCTCGCGTACCTGACGACCAACCACGCCATCCTGGAGGCGATGGAGGGCGAGCGGTTCGTCCACGTCGTCGACCTCTCCGGCCCGGCGGCCAACCCGGTGCAGTGGATCGCGCTCTTCCACGCGTTCCGCGGCCGCCGCGGCGGCCCGCCGCACCTCCGCGTCACCGCCGTGCACGACAGCAGGGAGTTTTTGGCGAGCATGGCCGGCGTGCTGGCCAGGGAGGCCGAGGCGTTCGACATCCCGTTCCAGTTCAACGGCGTGGAGGCGAGGCTGGACGAGCTGGACACGGACGCGCTCCGGCACAACCTCCGCGTCCGGTCGGGGGAGGCGCTCGCCATCAGCGTCGTGGCGCAGCTGCACCGCCTCCTCGCCGCCGACGAACCGAGCCGTAGACACGGTGGTGGGGGCGGGAGCAGCTGCCTGACGCCGCTGCAGATCATCGCGGCGAGGTCCAGCCCGAGGAGCTTCGGCGAGCTGCTGGAGCGGGAGCTGAACACGCGGCTGCAGCTGAGCCCAGCTTCCGACTCGTCGTCCGTCGTGCTGTCGTCGTCGCCGCAGTCCCCGGGAATGCTGGCAGCGCAACCGCAGCAGCAGCAGAGGGCGGCGGCGAAGCTGGGGAGCTTCCTGTCGGCGGTGAAGGCGCTGTCGCCGGCGATCATGGTGGTGACGGAGCCGGAGGCGAACCACAACGCGGCGGCGTTCCAGGAGCGGTTCGACGAGGCGCTCAACTACTACGCGTCGCTCTTCGACTGCCTGGAGCGCAGCAGCGGCGGCCACCAGCACCACCGGGCGGCGGAGGAGCGGGCGCGCGTGGAGCGGCTGGTGCTGGGCGAGGAGATCCGCGGCGTGGTGGCGCGCGAGGGCGCGGAGAGGAAGGAGCGGCATGAGCGGCTGGCGCAGTGGGCGCGACGGATGGAGGCCGCCGGCATGGAGCGCGTGGGGCTCAGCTACGGCGGCATGAATGAGGCGCGGAAGCTGCTGCAGAGCTGCGGGTGGGGAGGGTACGAGGTCACCCACGACGCGCGGAGACAGGGCTTCTTCTTCTGCTGGCACCGCAAGCCGCTCTACTCCATCTCCGCCTGGAGGCCGGCGGCGTGCCGGCTCAGCTCCTGAAGAATCGTGCCGTGTCGTGGCCATGATCGCCGCAGCTGATGACCGAGCAGCTGAGCTGGTGCTGGGCTGCTGTCCCTTGCGCGGCTGCATGCCTACGCGTGTGTACGTACGGCACATCTCGTGCAGTATGTACGCGCATTCTGAACTCTGATTAGGGTGTGCTTGACTTGATTGTTTCGAGTGAAAAGCTTTGTGTGTGGTTTTCAAGATTCTCCTCGTAACAATTTACTATATCGTTTAACAAAACAGCATAACGACAAACGCACACAGCATGTAAAAAGTAAGAAAAGACAATGAAAACTCGTGAAAAGACTGTGTGCTTCCCTCTTGTCTCTATCACTCCAAAAATGAGAGAATGGCTATTTACTTTTGACTTTGAGCACTAGTACAAGATGCGGCAGTCAACGAGTAGATTTGGTACTTCTGCGCGTGGGTAAAGGCCTAAAGGGTGCAGCCATGCAGATGCAGTTGATCGGAACAAGTGGCATGCACTTTTCGCCGGCCGAGACATTCAAGTGAAATTGCCATTGTCGAGGGGGAAAGCTCAATCCTCAATCCGAAGTTTCCCAACATCCACCTGACATGAAGGGAAAGGGGTGGAACTCACTACAATCGACATCTACTTGGAGTTTGATATTTTGGGCCTATACACGCATCTGTGATCCGAAGCATCAGAGTGCCAAAGTTTGGAAATTTGAAGAGATTTGTCCGAAAATTAGTTTCAATGCTTAAATTTGGGTCTGTGGTCATCTATGTTGCTTAGGTTTTCAGGGATGAAATTTGGTCCAATAATAAGCATTTTCTCCGTTTCTTTTTAAATGTCATTTTAGCTTTGGCCATACTCTGAAAACGATGAGAGCTGCATTGAAAATCGAGAATGACACTTAAACTGAAAAAATTGTATGTCGATAGAATGACACTTAAAGTGAACAGGGGAGTATCAAATTTGCTGTCCCGAATTTTACATAGCAAATTCTATCTTGACTTTTCTGTGGCTTATTTAGGTGCATCCTCATGTTTTTGAGGATTTTTTTTTTGAGGAAACAGAACCTCATGCTTTGTAGGCTTAAATCTTTTTTTTAATATATCAATAATCTTTGACACAATTAACTTGGTTAATTGACATGCAAAATTAAAGATCAGTAATGAAACATTGGATGCTCATTCAACCCTGTAATTTTTTCCCCCAATTCGGTAAGGGCATTTTTATGAACGCTCTTCTGAAGCCAGTTAGTGTTTGTTGAAAGCAACAGAACTGAAATAAGGTAGTGTACACACTTTAGGCCAAGCAATCGAAGAAATGTCCTTACAAAATTGGTTGAGCAGTTTCTTTACAAGGTATTTTCAGTCACGTGATTGTACTAAGTGGTTGCTCTGTTAACTGTAAGAAGAAATGGCTTACTAAACACACAACCTCTCTCAAGCCCCCCAAAACAAAATATATTTTCAGAGCTTACCAAGATACAGTAGTGCGTAAGGGGTTCATAGAAGAGAAAATACGTACGCCAACTGAATGAAACAATAGGTGGATCGAGATCGGCAAGAAAAACCAAGTGCACGTCAAACACGTACATATCATCCCATCATGCCATCATCATGCGCGTGAACTCATCAAAACAAACGAAGCCGTCGCCGTCGGTGTCCACGCCGCGGATCATGCGGCGGCAGTCCTCGACGGAGCACGGGTCGTCGCCGAGCGAGGCGAGCACGGCCCGGAGCTCCTCCGCCGAGATCCTCCCGTCGCCGTCGGCGTCGAACACCGCGAACGCCTCCTTCAGCTCGCCCTCGTCGGCCGCCGCCGTGACCTCCTCGAGCGCGGCGCCGGCCTCGGCGAGCATCTCGGCCAGCTCGTCCTCGCTCGCGACCACCCTCCGCAGAGCCGCCTCCAGCTCCTCCCGCGACACGGCCGCCGGCTTCTTGTTCTTCGACGACGCCGATAGCGGCGGCAGGACGGTGCGCGGCGACGCCTCGTCGGACGAGGACGACGAGGACGTGGTGGTGGAGCCGAACGACGTGCTCTGCTGCTTGGTGGCGCCGTCCTTTCTGACCTTCCTCTTGCTCTCCTTCTTGGAGCCGAAGAAATGCGTGACGAGCTTCATGGCTATGGTACTTGGCTACGTTTGGGGATCGATCGTATATTGGTGACGGGGACGAAGAAGACTCGCTCAAGGAAGGAAGGAAGGAACGGGTGGAAGACGAAGAGGTTTATAGGGCGACGTCGAGTGAGCTTCCGCGAAGCTTCGCGCGGGAAAATCCCGGTTTGCGCGGCCCTACCTTCGTGCTGTTTATTCGGCTGATTAGAGAGTTTTGCCCGTTCCAGGTGCATGCGTGTGTACTCCTAGAAGACGTACGCTGCGATTTGTATACTGGTTCACACGACAATGACATGGCACAGGTGAGCAGTCGCGTGTGTGTGACGTCGGGGTCGACTCAAATCAGGGTTCACCTCATCGAACTTTCCGTCGAAAACAACTCGACACCAAATATGCAGACATGAAATGCGCGGTACAAATGTTGAGGAGCGTGGTTTGATGGTCACAGTACAGATTTGACGGCGATGCCATTAGTTCCCATTGGCCAACGCGGTGGCCGGTGGGTGGTGAAACCGTGAAAGCGAATGACTTGGTATATCAAATTCTTCCGCAAAACAAATTCCATTCGATCTTCTCCCTGTGAAAAAAAAAACATCTTTGATCCCATCCGAGATTTGTGTTGTTCACCGCGTTGGGTTCATCAAGTCGGCAGTAACTTGTACCCAGAGGAAAAGAGGACAGTCACCATCCATAGCGATCACTATCAACATAAGTACAGCAAGCACAGTAAATATATGCAAATAATTTGACTAAGGCTGCGTTTGGATGCAAAAATAGAGGGCTATTATGCACTGTAGATGTCACATCAATACTTCCGGCACGATTTATGTGTACTAAACAAAGTCAAATCACAAAACTAAGTCCAGGACCCCCCCTCTATTTCGCGAGACGAACGCAATGAGGGTAATTAAGCGGCGATTAGACGATGGTTACTGTAGCATCACTGTGTCAAAACATTGATTAATTAGGCTCGTTAGATTCGTCTCGAAAAATAACGCCCGTCTGCAAAAAGGTTTTGCAATTAAATTTTATTTAGTACCCCTAAATAGGAAGATTCTTTTTACTTTAGAGGGTAGAACTTTAGAGGGCTCTTTAGAGCCCTCATCCGAACGCCCCCTTAGCCAGCAACGGGGACGCTTTGCTGTCGCGTAGTGTGAAAACGCGGGCCGCTACGTGAGTGAAGCAACGGGGACGCTTTTCTTTCGTGGCGACTGACGAGCAGTTGCGGACGAATTGCGTGCCGTCTTGCATTTGCATCTTCGCCGGCCTCTGACGGATTTGGATGAGGGAAGCTGCTGTGAAGCTTCCGACCGTGCACCGCAAAAGCAAAGTTGCTCTTTGAATGAACAGCGCGCCTGACACGGTCGAGTACGTTCGTTCGTTCGTTGGGAAACTGAGCGGGAATTTCGGCTGCATCGCGCCTGCATTGCCTCGTCCTCCTTGTCTCCTTGAAACCTGCAAAAGCTAAAGGCAGCCGTTCCTTTGTTGCGCCGTTTTATGACTTCACTGTCATCAGGCATCAGAAAGAAACCACAGGATCGCAGTTCTCACCCACCGGTTACTTCAGTATGCTTGCTGATTAGTCTGTTCAATAATCTTTTGTACGTACTCAAGCTATTAGATTACTCATCATAACCGACTACCAGCAACTATGTGGCGTTGCAAACGATTTACCAAAAAAAATTGGTCCACTCCCAGACTTTCGTTGTTATGGATGGCGCCCGTAGCCTGACCGTATTTGTATCATTTACAGTGTATCAATTGGCCATACTTCCCAATTTCCATGCACGACTATTTCAACCAAACGTGAAATATTACACTAGACTATTATACACTGAACATCAATTGAGGAAAAAATACTGAAAAAAATAATAAATACATCATTCTATAATCTGCCTGAGCATTCGTTACAAGTGGGATTTCAATACAATGCAAATGGCACGCAGTTTAGCCGCAGGGAGTGAGCTTCTTGTTGCCCGCGCCACGAGGGTTGTCATCTTTCCAGTCATCCCATGCCCTTGCTTTCTCCTCCTCGGCATCCTCATCGTCTTGGGCCGCCGAGCTAGACCCATCCTTGTGCCATGCGGAGTTTGCTTCCTGAATCATCTTAGCAGTCCTTTCTTGCCATTGCTCCATCATTTTCATCTCACGCAAACCAGCTTCTTCTATGCTCATTGTTGGCATTCTATGATCCAAGCAAAATACAAAAAAATGAAAAGAATCAGGCACTCATATGTTCAACAACAATACTTCATGAACTGTCAAAGCATAGAAAATGAAGGAGTAGGTCCCGATTTATCTATATCAGTCTCTACTAGCAAGTATAAAAGTTTTTTACTACCTGAACCTTGTCATAACCTATGATTACATCCATAAGAAAAAACCACAGGAATGTGTTAAATATTGCTCACGTTCAGCAATAAGAATAGAAAATGGCAAACTGGCAGTGTTCAGGAGTATACTATAATACTAGTATGGGCATACCTGTAACTAGGCTGAAAAACTCGTGCTGCCATTCTTTCCCTCTCACTGGTTAGTCCTCCGCCAACAAGACTTGCAGGTCCAAATATCAGGGGTTGGTGATTGTGCTCATGGGCTTGTGAAACACTTGCTCTACCTTCAATGACGTCTTGAGCAAATGTTGCGCAAGTGATGGGGTCAGCTGGCTTGGAATATGGAGCACGGCTGGCAGCATTATGGTGCCATGCTTCCGCCTTTTTTGTACGTTCATCAAGCATTTTACGAGCAAATGCATTCCCGTCCTAAAGAAATGAAAAGATTACAACATGCAGGTGTTTAGTTCAACAGAAGAAGCCTCTGTGTATATGCCCAAAGTTAACTTGAAACAGCCATGTAAAGGAAGTGAAGGCACCATCAATGAAGCAACTATTTTTCTTTTTGGGTAGAAAATACACTGAAATTCTAATCTATGCTCATAAAGGATCAGCTTCTCACACTTTAATAGATTCATTTACCATCATATATACGCAAACCGTTCAAGTCATGCAAACTATTTCAATATTTCCCCCAAAAAATGAGTAACTCATGCAATGGAATACTTCTAGTGGTGCTCTATAGGGGTTGTTAGGGACAAGAGAAAACAGTACTAAAGAGATGCCAATCACAAGAAACTAATCCTATGTTAATATTTGACAATGTTATGTAGAAGCTACGAGAAGCACACTGCTCTATAACTTATTACATGGAAGCTGATGGAACTCTCATTAAAACATTTAACTTAGAGGTTGGTTCCAACTTACACACATTACTAACAATACATCCAAACCAAATTGCATACAGCAGATACACCATATATTTTTTATGCAATATGATAGCCCCACATTCTCAGAATGGAAAAGGAAATAATGAAAACAGCCTAAACGCTACTGACAGTTTGCCTAATAACTACCATTAGTTTTACCTTTTCCTTCCTTTCTTTTACAGCTAGAAGCATCTCTTCTTCCTTCTTTAGCATGTCGAGAAGATCGAAAGCCTATAGATAAACGAAACAGATGCATCCGTTATGTAATATAACTCTGAATGCAAACAGGACAACTTGAGAAACAAGGAGGAGTGGGATGGGGGATATCAAAATTTCTTGCCATAGCATGCTAACCTTACAGAGAGCCAATGAGATAGTAGCTAACCAAGCCTGCAATATAGAAAAAGTAATCAGAAGATTATATAATCAAATATAAGATAACAGCTTACACTTTTCACGCACGCATTTACAAGATCCCTAAAGAATTATAGACATGATTGCACAAGTTTGGTGACACATATAGATTGCCATAGAGCAAAGAATCAAAATTAAAACGGCAATGAGGATATTGTATTGGCATGGACTAAGTTTTATGATGACTGTTCAAGAAAAAAATAAGTTTTATGGTAACACGGTGTTACTAGGCAGTAGGCAACATAATCTTCATTGACTTAACATGCATTAGAAGAGTAATATATGTCCTGTGACCAATTCCCTCTAGATGTTACGAAACCAAGCTACATGTATCAAATCCGCAAAGCTCCATACAAGCATTAAAGTTAATAACTTAAGAGAAACTAGAGTCCTACTCTCACCTACGTATTAATGGAAGGGTGGATATCTCTCCCCTTAGTCAAGTTTTTTTAAAAGATAATAAATTAAAATCTCTCCTGTCAAGCGGAACAAAGTTTTATCTTCTAGTATATTGCAATTTTTTTAATTCAATGTTGAAGTACACAAAACTAGACTATATAAGCCCTGAAACGATATTTATAAACCCGTTTCAGGTGTTGGATGCTAACCTCTCTTTCCTCCTCTCCATCATCCTCAAAGGCATCCTCCTCCCCAGCTTCAGTTGGGGCAGATAATGTAGCTGCTCTCAATGAGCGCCCACGCCTTTCTTTTCTTTCTTTGATCTCCTGGAGCTTTGTTTGCGCAGCCTTTTGGCGGTTGAACCGGGCAATCTAGGATCACGAAATAAGGCAACAGAGCAACTTAATAACAGGTAAATGAAGCCTCCATGTTCTAGAATTGCAGGTACACCAAGAGACTGCTCTCCCATATCATTGTATTTCTCTAGTAGAGTTGAAAAAAAAAACCTATTCCGCGAGACATCAGGGGGGAAGTAACTGAGGTTCACCTTTTGTGCTCGTTTGTTTGCTGCAGTATCAGGCTGCTTGTGTCTGTACGATTCGAACTCATCCGCTGGCACAAGCTCCAACACTTCACAGATAGAAATGAACTCCTGTATTAACCCAGCAAATTTGTTCAATAGATGAGCAGGCGATGATGTGATGAGGGGGTATCAGTAACACAGGAGAAAGCCCTACTTACAGAATCGGTAATAATCATGCACCAAAACTAATCAATGTGGCACAGAAGATCGTTTACCTTCAAATGATCCTGCGAAGCCTTGAGGATTGGAATCCGGTCTTCCTGCGCTATCTGCTCAGTCATTTCTCCTAGGTAGTATGGTACCTGAAGAAACCATCCATGACCTCAGTTCACGGATCTAGCCCCCACGGCACAAATGGAAAAGCTAGAGTTGCGGGCTAACTTCAGAATTGAGTATTGGGTTTCGTAACGATAGTTAGAGCTATGCACAATCATGGGAACGGGCAGGGGAAATGTTCAACGCATTTGGGGCTTAAGGCTGTGGCGTAGGTGCCATGTGACTGTTTTCCAAGGGCAGAGCAACGGAGAGTAAATTGAGACGAGGGGAGAAAAGGAGAAAGGGCGTACGAGTAGGTACTTGAGGTTGGCCGTGGAGACGTCGTCCTTGGTCTCGTTGGATGAGAAGAGGCCGAGCTTGCTGACCATCTCGTCGCAGCGCCGCAGCAGGTCGACCCCCTTCCGGATCCCTTCCTGCCCAGGACAACAAACCAAGCACGTGAGCGCTCGCCCAATCTCTCAATGATCAGGAGGAGGAGGAGATCCGGAACCGAACCTGGTCGAGCGAGGAGCTGGAGGCGAGGGAGTGGAGCCGGGACGCCTTGTCGAAGAGGGCCGGGAGGGGGAGGTCGTCCTCCTCCGCCGCGGCGTCGAGACGCATCTGTGACTGCATCTTGTTCCCGACCTCCTCCACCTCCACCATTCTCGCCGGTAGCGGGCTGTCTCTCTGCCGGAGAGCGAGGGATCAGCAGAACCCTAGCGGGGCAGAGTCGCCGGGGCGGGAGGAGGGAGAGGAGCAAGGGGAGTCGAGTGCGAGAAGCGTCGCGAGCGGAACACTCTGATTGATTTGTGTCGAAGGCCGGGAGGGTTTGGTTCGGGCACTCTGATTTGGATTTGTCCACTACAGTAGAATGTTCGAGACAACCAAACTATCTCGTTACACCGTGTGGCGCGTGGAGCTGGCGGCGTCGCAGAGAACACCGCGCCACACGGCCACACCTGGGCTGTGCGCCGGCGTGCTGCCCCCAAGCTCGATGAACCGAACCGGGGATTCATGTTCTGCAACGGCTCAATTCAACAAGTCTGATCCTACGTTCAGCTTCGACAACCTAAACCAACTGAATCCATACAACCAATACTAGTAGTAACGACGGCCTCTCCCTTCTTCCCCTCTCTTCGCTACAGTAGAGAGCCGGCGAAAAAGGGGATCTCGGCGCCGGCCCGTGTCCGTCGCTTCCCCCTCCCCTCTGGTGCCCTCGTCGGCGCCGGAGGGGGAGGGGAAGCCGGTCCCGACCGGCTGCTGTACAGTTTAGCCCTAGTATTAGGTTTTCTTGTATTAGGGTTAGGGTTCCGGTGGTCGCCTTCGTCGCGGCCGCCGGAGTTGGTCTTCTCCCTGAGCGGATCTGGTGCCGGCGATGCTGATGGCGGCGTCGTCCACCGTGAAGCTTCGTGGAGCCTTGCCTCGTCGGCGTCTTCACCAGCGGTTCCTTGTGATGGTCCGGCTGAGGTCTTTCTTCCTCCTTCCGTGCGAAGGATGGACCTTTTGTGCCTCCCTGGGAGTGCACTGGGTGTCGCCGCCTTCGAGCTCTCCAGCGACGGGTGGTGCATCTTGTCCCGGTCGGCGTCGACGGCGCTGATGGTGGACGGCTTTCCTTCCTGTGGCTGTCTTTGTTCCTTATGCTATTGCGAGTGCGGTCGGCTTCCGGCTGCGACCAACTACGGTGGCCGTCGGCGTTCGAGGGAGGTGGAGCAGGATGGAGTCCGGCGAGTGTCGCCGGTTTCCTGTTGTTTCGAGAAAAATCTCGTTTGAGGGGGTTCAGTGTAATTCACAGTGTACCCAGGGTGGTTTGTGTAATATCTCTAGGTGTACTGTTTATCCTTTTTAATATATTCCCCTTCTGTTCAAAAAAAAAAAAAAAACCTAAACCAACTGAGCCTAGAAAATAAAATAACAAAAAAACATTGCAAAAGTACACCCAAGGTGGAGAACCATCTCTTTAAACGGAACAGAACCAGCTACTGTACAGTTACGGCAACAAAACAACATCCCAGAAACAAAAGGAGGAAAACATTTATGTTTACACTTTACAGGCACCACTTTGGCTTTGCCAGCAGCCTACTCACAGCTGGAAACAAAAGCTAGAAACTATCCATCTTTCTCTTCAAAATCTCCACGACCTCGACACAAAATTCAGAAGCCACCTTCAGTTCCCTGATGACCATTTTGGCGATCCCTATTGTTGACTGGACGCCATTCACTGGTTCTTCCTCCCCTACTATGATCCTGCCAGCCACTCCTTTGGTAGCCCTCGCCCTGGTTCCTCTGCCTATTGTTTCTGTGCGGAAAGTGTCCGCCGCTGCTCCGCTTCCTGCCAGACATGTTACTTCGATCCTGGTACCTGTTACTGGATCCACCACGAGAGTCGTTCCAGTTATTTGAGGAATAATGCTTGTTGCTGGAGCTGCGCCAACCAGAATCCGCCACAGCATCGCCCCAACCGGAGTTGCTATTGCCAGGCATGTTATTTCGATCCTGGTACCTGTTATTGGATCCACCACCGGAGTCGTTCCAGTTATTTGAGGAATAATGGTTGTTGCTAGAGCTGTGCCAACCAGGATCCGCCACGGCATCACCCCAACCAGAGTTGCTATTACCCCAGTTACCTACAGGTTCATGCTTCACTCCCCAACTCGGGTCGGGTCTTGAATTGGCCTCCCAGTCCCACTTATTGACTTCAGCTGCCTTCTCGATATAGATATCCCAGTTTCCAGACTTGTTCTGAGAAGGCTTCTTATCAGCCTCGGTAGCCGAGGCTGAATTATAATCTGAGTCAAATGGTAGTCCTACCTTATCAAGGGCAGCTACCAATTCAGGGTCGACCTTGCAATGGTGGTCGACCTTGTCAATATACAGATCAGGGTCAGGTAAAGGAATATCAGAAAGTTGGCCGTGATAATGAGCCCAGAACCTCTTTTTTGCATTCTGAAAATTCTCAAGGGCTCCTGAATCATCCCAGGGCCCTAGGTTACCGCACACTTCAACATAATGCTTGTTTTGACAGAAACTCTGCCAAGAAATGTTGCCAACCGAACTGCAAAATTCCCTTTCCCATAATGGGACTGAGCAGTGCTCATTTCCTGCGTATACAAACAAAAAAAAAAATGTATCAGATGCATTTCAAAGGAAGTCTGGAAAAAAAAATAGAGTAAAAGAAGCCATGGCAGAGATGAAACCACTGTCTCTTTATGTTTACGCTGGCTGTATGAGTTCTAAACTCTTAAGCGTTAAGTGTCATCAGATATTTAGATGCTTTGCCAGGGGGTTATGTCGATGTTTTCTTGTTATGTGCTTCTTTAATTTGATTTCACTACATGAGCTGGCTGCATCTCCACCTTGCTCTAAAAGGAAAAATTGAGAACATATATAAACTAACATAATAAGTCGAGGAATAAATTTCCTGTTTAGCAGTTTTGGCATGTTTTTATTTCCACGGTTATCTACACCTAAACAAACTTCTAGAGTCAACTGATTCTATCTTCATTCTTATGAACAAATATTAGGATGTAGCAGTAAAGCATTTGAATAATGGAATCACTCAAATTCTATATAAATGTTGCAATCTTATAATGACAGCACTCATTCTAAAGGCAAGTTTTTGTGACGCCGCATAGCTGAATCTTTGACGGTTACAACATTTATCTCAATATAATGACTAGAAAGGCGAGACGTAATAGACCATGTGTCCTATAGTAGATTATAACTTTGAGATCATACTACTTAAGGAAAACTGGACATCATGTGTGGGACACCATGAAAAAGTAGACAAAACGGTAGATAGTCGGTCAACCATCCTTTAGTGTTTAATCCATTTAAATGGCCGTTTGATCAGGCTAAACGTCTGTTTAAACGGGTTAAACGGCTGTTTAGGCATAGGCGATGGTCACCTGTCTAGCGCTTAGACGCTGTTTAAACCGAGTTTAATTCTGTTTAGGAAAACATTGAGTGGGACCCATTGTAGACATGCTACTAAGTCAAGGGTGGAGCTGATAAAGCAACAAATCCAGGACGCGCGTGCAAAGTGAGCCATGAATCAGGACAATCCCAGCCGCTGAATCTCGTGGAACGTTGTTTGGACGTAGATATCAGCAAACTGGTGAAACGGACGGTTGCTGTTGTTTTTAGGTAACTATAATCAATGAAGACAGATTCAAAATTTAAAATTGGCGCGTAATAAAATATTGTCGATTATCCCTTCAATGTATCGCGAAAATATTACAGTACTAAATTTCCATTAACTTATTAATACACCGATTCCTTTTCTATCTTTCATCAAACAGATGGTGAGCAGACTGACTGTGGGGGAAAAATAGTATCGTGTACAGATATGCATATTGCAATCAATGAAAGCCCCCTGTTCTATGTCCTTTCCTTTTCTGGCATGCTATTGTCAGAGCAATTTTGAATCAGGAGGAAGTTTAGTGCTACTAGTACTTGTATCAGTGACGAAGATATTAATAACTGGCAGGGGGCAGGGCAATCACTATTCTGCTTATTTCTAATGCACATATCGACCTGATCCTACCTAAGAGATTACGAATTGATTTCATTCGAAAAAAACTACAGGATAGCGAAATCGGAAGCAAAGAATTGAAACAGCAGAGAGATGTCGAGAGAGGAGGGGAAGAAAAGGCGACCACGAAGCGTCCGTACCGTAATCCGGTGGAGGAAGAGGAGGCCGCCAGGGGCGGCGGTCGCGATGTCCCCTCACATGCCGCGACCGATTCCAGCCCCCCATCGGGAGGAGTAAGAAGAGGGGCGCCGGCTCCCCAACGCAGCGGTTCGCCGGAGCTCCCAACTTCCGGTACCCAACAAAACCAGCTGAATGGCAGGCGATAGGAATGAGAACTCGCCCGCGATGCGGCTAGGGTTCTATCGCGTCGCAAGATTGGCCCTCTGGGCGAGGATTCTTGCATATATTGACACAGCCGAGAGCGGAAAAGGCAAGTAGAGAGCCGAGAGCGGCGCGTGCGAGTGTGCGAGGCACGAGGAAGAAGAAACGGAAAGAAGAGGAAGCCGAGCGTGAAACGTGCGATGGTTGGGCCGGGCCGTCCAAGCCCATTGCTACTGGGCCTTGGAATATCAACTCGTGTGCTTGGGAATTCTTTGGCTTCGCACTTCAGCTTCTCCAATCTCGTTGGCCATTGCTTCTCCGCTCCACCATGCTCACCACCGTCGCCATGGCCGCGCGCCCCGTGACCGTAAGCAGCTCATGCCGGCATCGTCTCCCAGCCAAGACTCCTGTGGATTCCGATCCCTCCTCCTCCACTGGTACGTCTGTGCCCTCCCAGCGCCCGCTCGCCGACGACTTTTGATTCCGCCCCTTCCTAATTTTCCCTCCATTTAGCAGCACTTCATGGAGTAAAATTGGAGTCGGCAGCTAGGAGATCGATCCTTCGCCCAGGAACCATGGTGCTAACGTCTGTGGCAGGTAGATCTCAGGGTCCCTGTTCTCGGCAAGCTTAAGTTTGCTTGCCGTCTCTTCGATGAAATGGCTGAGTTACTGACATGAGTGCGGTATCTGGGTTGCAGTGGGGACTCTGGTTGCTGCTGGCGCCGCAAATGCTGCCGAGCTTCAGGATTATCTGGTGAGGGAAAATCACTTGTGCCTTCAAACTAGATCTTTATTATTATTATTATTATTATTATACATCATAATGTCCTTGAGTTGTTCATGCCTGATTGCTTGTGTTAAGATTACAACATGATTAATGTGTCAGGTAAAATCATTGACTGCATATATAAGCTGTACCTTGTATATCGATTTTTGTAATGATCGACGAAATACACTTTTATACCTGTGGTATAGTCATTCTGTATTATGTTTGCTTCTTATAGCTTTATTGTTGCCTATGTTTGCTTGGCTTTCCATTGCAATGATAATTTGATTCTGCATTAATCCTTGTAAACTTGCTTCTCACCAGCAAGGACCATCAGGAATTCTTTTGGCTGACCTCGGGATTGGAGATTGGTTTGGAGGTTTGCTCTATTCAGCTGGGCAGCAGGCTAACGAGGCTGTTCAGGATCAGTTGTCTGCTCTTAGTTTCACTAGGTTCATTTTTATTTTCTCACTTCTGTTGTGAACAATTCAACCTCCTCTCTTCTTCCATTTCTCTGCTTACTGTCCATATCTCTTCTCTGGCTAACCTTGGCTTTGATTTTCCAGCTTGGCAGTCATTTTTGGCGCTGGACTTGTGACTAGTTTGTCTCCTTGTACACTCAGTGTTCTACCATTGACTCTAGGATATATAGGTAAGTATAATAGTTATCTTTTGAGATGGTTATTAACTTCCCGGAATTGGTTACCATTTGATTACTCTAATGTAGCACTTTCTTCATAAACTTTCAGGTGCATTTGGCTCTGGGAAAGACCGATCTGAGGTAATTTTAGAGGACTGAACAAATCGTGGTTCTGTATACCACAAGTAAAAGAACTATGAGAAAATAGCATTTATCTGAGAGGATGTGAATTTCCAAAAATTTATCTGCACTAGAGTAGTTTTACGACTAATTAAATCTATCAGTAATGTTGAAAGTTTGATAGTTCTCTGATCTAACTCCTAATGTGTATTGACCTGGCATTTCCTATCTGTTAGGTTGTCGGAAATTCAATTGCTTTTTCGTTAGGACTGGCAACAACCTTAGCTGTTCTTGGTGTTGCTGCTTCGTTTGCTGGAAAGGCTTATGGTCAGGTCGGACAAGGACTACCGGTGGCTGCTTCTGGATTGGCCATCATCATGGGATTGAACCTTCTGGAGGTAAATCACTAGGCAAAATGGAATTTTCATAAAACTGGAGAATGTTCAACTGACTTTTTGCCTACCCCATTTCCTTGATCTGCATCATTTATGAGCTGATTTAGTCGCTGTCTTTCTCGGCTCTTATTATTAAACTGGTGCAATGGCTGTTCATTCTGTGAAATGCGTATTTCTATTTTTACTTCTTTAGCAGCACATATTAGCAAGTGGGTTGCCCTAAACTGTCTATTTTCTGATACTCTGTATTTAACAGGTAGTTGAGTTGCAACTCCCATCATTTTTCAGTGATTTCGACCCTCGAGCTGCTGCAGCCAACCTTCCTTCAAGTGATGCCTCCTGACATCATTTTCCCTTGTTAAAACTTAAAAGTACTAATATGTCATGATTCTCTTTATTCACAAATAATATATTTCCTCTTTCTTCTTATAAATTTTATTATCAGGTCTACAAGCGTATCTTGCTGGTCTTACATTTGCATTGGCAGCGTCGCCTTGCAGCACACCTGTCCTTGCTACCCTTCTTGGATATGTTGCCACTTCAAGAGTATGTATAATTGATTCATGAGTTTCCTCCGTTGTTAATACTAGGTTATTACTTCTCTTTAAACTCAATTTAACGGAAGTGTGTCGAGAGTTTTAGCATGGAAACTTAGATTAATTAGTAAAATTAACAAATAATTGCATTCTGTCTTTCTGTGATTTTTGTTTTTCGCTAGTGTCATTCCTCAAATGAAAATGATAATGATGATGAAGTCCTGTCACCACAACTTAATGCATTTTCCTTTCAGGATCGAATTATAGATTATAATTAGTATTAGCAATACATTTTGTCATGCAGTGAATTTATGGTTTCCCCTAGTTTGTTTTCTTGAATGATAATGATGATGACGTCCTGTCACCATAACTTCATGCTTTCAGGATCCAATTATTGGAGGGAGCTTATTGTTGACATACACAACCGGCTATGTTGCACCTCTTCTTATTGCAGCTTCTTTTGCTGGTGCATTGCAGGTGAGCACATCGTTGCTATTTTTTCTTTAAGAACAAGGTTGTTTATTATATGTTATATATGCCCCTCATATGAAATCAAATTGTCTCTGTAGAGTTTGCTGTCGTTCAGAAGATATTCGTCATGGATAAATCCAATCAGGTATCTATTTAATATTGAAATCTGGACGCTTGTATAAATTAATTTTGTTAAATTTTGGACTGAATATCCAACTGCATCTTGTTCTTTCTAGTCAAGATTCTGAAAACGAGGATGGATATGGCAACCTTTTACTGCACTTCTAGTTGTCTATTTATAAATGTTTATCAGATCTGTCCACCAAAACTAGCTAACTGAATTCACACTTGGACTTTGATATGTAGATTGGCTGCCAAAGAACCAGCCCATAAAATGGCAGATGGACTCCCTTTCTTGTTTCATATCATATTTGTCAATGGCATTTCGAATTACTGAACTTGCCTTTTTGACTCACTATCAATTGCTCCTTCTAGTATTATCTTTCCTTTTTCTAGAGATATTTATTGCACTAACGTTTTGTTGGCAGTGGTGCATTTCTACTTGGTGGAGGCATTTACACCCTATTAGATCGAGCGTTTCCTGCAACATCAATGGTCATGTAGGCAATTGGTTGACAACTCAGGTTCAAGGCAACTGCCTGTTCAACTTTGACGTGCGATAATGTCTTCGGATGTAATATGCCTTTATACATCATCTCTGCTGTCTTTTCTGGACATCTTGACCTCGGTAGCCTGTACAGGCATTGTAATTGGACATCTTCTCTGCTGTCTTTTTTCTTGGATAGATTAATAGAATATGTGAAAAATTCATACACAGTAGCAGAACAAAGAAGTATGCCTTATTCCTAAAAAAAACAAAGAAATATGCCTTTATACATATATGAGTTGACCTCAATTATCATGGTCGCCTCGAATTAACTGGTCAAATATTTGTGGAATGCTCTCTTTACCATGCTTTCTGTAGAATGTAATACTGCATAATAGTTGTGCTTAGATACAACGTTTTCACATGATAAGGTAACCAATTTTTCTCTCTCTAGAGTCAGTAATTATGGGTGCCAACTTGCGGCACCTTGCCCCAAGGTTTGACTGTTCAGGCAGTGATAATACCTTCTGTTTAATCTTTTATGCAGTCACTTAGGACATTGGCACCGTCTCCAATACACTCTGACTAATAATGTACATAAAAATATATCACTTCAAACAAAAGGACATTATGAATAATCTAGTTACATTAACCACATCTTATCAATCTATTTTGTTCCAGTGTATCATGTGTGATATACAATTTGTTACATTCTAAGTAATGGCTTTTACTCTTCTATCCATCACCATTTACAACTTCTTGGCAAGAGTGAATTCCTCCCAACAAAATTGAAACAAGAAAAATAATCCAATATTAAATTGATAAATGTAAACTATTATAGAACTAAAGCACACTTTATATTATCACACATAAATTCCTAAGCCAACTTCCTTCGGATCAGTTTCTACCATCCAGGAAGGCCTGTAGATTTAAGTGACAAAACATGTTAGCTCAGCAACCAAACATGAGTTGAAACATTATATACAGTTCTGAGGATGGACAAAGAGAAATACTTGTTCATCACGAAGTTGGTTGTCCCTTGAGTTGCACGCTCAAGAAGTAGCTTCCTTGCTTCAATTGATATTCCCTCCGGCTGCAACATAATAAGTTGAGACTATCTAGTTTGGAAATCGACATTGTTTGTTAGTTTTTTAATTCTCATTTATTTTTCTTCCACTAAGCATTACTCACCTCTTCCGGAAACCAAACACCTGGCTGTGTATTGCCCTCAAGAACCGCTAAAACGAATGCCGATGTTGCATAGCCTACTGACCTGAAATTCCGATGCAATGCAGACATTGTTCCCTAGTAATTTTTGTAAGTGATAGAAGAGTGCACCAGGGCAACTGATATGTACGATACAGGATCCAATTTAGCATAGAGATTCCTGGACAGTATGGTGGTTTCTGGCAAAAAAACTTTTTTCTAAAATAATGCTGTAAAAGTGAATACACTAAACGACATAGTATAAAATCTGTGCCATTACAAGTATTTCAGGACACATAGCAACTTACGATAAGCAGTTATGGGGAAAAACTGAAACAAATTATTTCCACTTGAAGTCATAATGCAACAGAAGCCATCAACATAAAAAAAAAAAACTTGACCTGCTGGGGGTAAGACCGCCCCCGCGGCATTATGTGTAAGGGAAGACCTCTCACACAGGCCAAGAAAACCCACGAACCCCTCTCCATGCCCTTACATAGGGGCCCGTAACCCATGTGAGGCTGGGCCGGGGTACAGTGCATCGTTGCCACAGCTGGGCCGGGCCTTAACCCATGCTTTGGAGCAATATGGAGAGGCGAGTGGATTTTTTTAACCAAGACTGAAAATTCGCTCCCACCGGGAATCGAACTCAGGACCTTGGAAGTGCTACACAGACGCCTTGCCATCAGAACAAAGGTCCTTTCGCGAAACCATCAACATAGACTGCACTATGGTTTGGATAAAGTTATTGTGAACCTTCCTATGGGTAGATAATCTGACTGCTGGTGACAAATAATTTCAAAGATTAGATAATAATCAGGTGATAGATCTCAAGGTACACATTTTTTTTTTCGAAATGAAGGATACACAATTGTTCTTGCTCTGTACTTACACAGATAGCTTTCTATGAGTGAATAGTCCAACAGTGCTACGGCCATTTGAACACTCCAAGTCCACCTGCAGAAACAAATCAAAAATTTGATCAGGCATTGCCCAGTAGTAGTCCAGTACCACTCGTGACACAGGTGAAACTTACTCTCATGGAGACACGTTCTCCTGCAATGCCGTCAACAGCTCGAACCAAAGGGTCAACAGACTGAACCAACTTTATAACCTTATTTTTATCCCTCAAGAACTCCTGAAAGGGACCGAAATGGATTGGTTGAGTCAGGTCAGGCATTATCTTTTAAATGTTCTCAATTCTAGCCTGCTGCAAACCATGTTTCTTCAACTTTAGTACGGGAATTACTACTTAACTGCAGAAATATAAATGCAATTAGCTTGTTGCAACTCAAGTGAACAGCTTCATAATACATAATCTGAGAAAAAGGACATACAACAGGTAAAAAGTTTGCAAACGCCTGCATTCCCCAATTCCAGAAGAAAGGAGCGGTACCAAATCGAGCACTAACAGTTGGGACACCTAAAATCTTAAAAGCACTCTTCACTTCAGGCAAATTCCTGGAATTCAAAATGTAAGTGGAATTTATTAGCCTTCCTCTGGCTATATTTTTTGTTTTATATTATTATTTATATGTATCTATTATTAAATTAAATATGCAAACGGTGGAAATTGGCCCAAAGTACTTACAATAAGTAAACATTTTTCTTTCTGACCCCCTTTCCAAAATCAATGTTCAGAACTCCACTGTAGGGCTTCAGTTTGATTTCTTCTCCTGCATTAATGATAAGATAAGATATCTTTTATACTTCTTTTTAGGATAAAAAGGTATCTTGCCCTGTCCCATTTATTAATGAACGAGACTGTTTGAAGCAGTTTACAGTCCAGGTTAACATCCATGTAAGTTTTGTCGCTGACCACCTACAGCAATCAGCGCAAAAGCTACAGAGATATATTTTATACTGTAGGAGAATTAGTGAAGGATTCGTAAGCACCCTTGTTGTATGCAATTACATCCTCCCCAAGAAGCAGAAAACTTGTTGCCAATATTGTTGGGCCAGCACCACCAGAACCTGCAGTATAGTAGAAGAATCTAAAAAGGGAATTTAGCAACATAGAGAATAGGTATGGATGCATATAAAAATACCAAACACTAATTCCATAAATAATTAAATAAATGATGAAAAGAGTGATTATGCACGTTTTCTGAAGATAAAATTTACTAAACCTATATAGTTAAAGAGTATCATGGGAGAATAACTTAACAATTTCCTCGCAAAAAAAAGAATAACTTAACAATTACTGTAATGCTAACAGGATGTTAAGTCCAACCTCTCAATGCACAATGAGTAAAGAACTCTAACCTTAATCTCTCAGGTTCGGAATCGTTTTCACTTCTGGCGGCATGCACAAGCTCAGCAGCCATCACTGTCACAAGGGGACAATACAGTACATCAATTACTTAATAAAAGAACCATCATCCGTGTGGAAGTTTTCACTAAACTAATAGCAGGAAATTGTATTGTCCACTTTGAACTGCATCATGTTATTCTGCCTCAAATGGAAGAATGTAAGCGCAATTGAGTTCTTCACTCAGTTTAACACAAATATGATTATTTAAACGCTTGACAGTTAAAAGATACTTGCCCTGGGTGTATAGAATTTACAATATGTGGTCAAATATTTTTTATGTTGACCGCTAATTCACTAATGCAAGTTTACTGTAAAAATATTTCATTATATTACATTTTCATATAATTCACGATAAAGATCTTGAAGGCGCGGTTCCTTTGTTTTTTTCTAGAGGACGAAATAAAGAACATAAATGAAAGCTAATGTGCTGTATCTGGGAAATATGAGTACCGTTGCTCACTCCAGGATATATGCCAGCAGTAGTAATGGCAGGAACACCGGCAGCTTTTGCTTGTTCATGGAAACCTTTCGCTCTCCATGAATAGTCCGTGTCATCGCAAACATCAATGTATGCTGTCTATACAGAAAATTAATGGCGTTTTGAGACAAGTAAATATGTAAACGAGTATTATGTAACCGAGCCTCTAGAATTGCATGCTTCCTCCACCTTGGTAGATATTGCTGCCTCCAAGACGGCACACTTTTGCTCCCTTTGGAAAGGTCCAGCAGCATGAACCACTAAATCCACACCTGGAGAGGGGGCATCAGATGAAGAGTCTGTTAGCGGCTTAGCGCTCTTCATTCCGCAGGAGCTAGCCTTCCCTGCTCTGGTGGAAATACACCATCAATTAATCACACAGGGTAAGCAGGATTCGTACTGACCCTGTAGCGCCTTCTCCAACGTGCTTGCATTTCGGGTATCAACTTGGACAAATTCAGATTGCTCCCCAAGTTTAGCAGCAAAGGATTCACCTTTCTCCCTGGCAGCGAAATGGCTTACTAATAAGTGCAATTGGAGCAGAGGGTGATCACGTACGGGAGAACAGGAACGGTGCAGAGGAGGAAGTGTCAACGTGGCGGCTAAGCTAGCTCACCGGTTTCTGCCTCCGACGAGGATGCTGAGGTCGGGGCGGAGCTTGGAGAGCGCGGTGGCCGTGGATCCGCCCACGCGGCCGGTGCCGCCGAGCACGAGCACGCGGGCGCTCGAGGACTTGCTCCTCTTGGTCGCGTCGGCGGCGGGAGCGGCGGCTGGAGGCGCGCATGCTCTGACCACGGCCATGGTGGCCATTCTTCCGGTGGCGCGCGGGCGCGTGGCGTGGTGAGCTTATCGCCTATGCTACGCGGCGACTGAACGACATGTCCGTTCCGACTTGTGGCCGTTGGCGAACTCTGGCGCGGTGCGGTGGCACCGTCTCGTGCACCACTGCGCGTTTGGTGACGCAGGGACGGAATTATTTAGTTGGAGTTGGGCTGCTGAACTTGGTTGGGCTTTTTGGTTTGTTCTTGGGCTGTCCATCAAGGCCAAGGCCTGATCTTGGCCCGTCTGAACATTCACGCTCCTCTCTCTTCCAAGAGAGAAGGTTTCTGACTCAAAAAAAAAGAGAGGTTTTTTTCTTTTTTTTTCTTTTTTCTCTAACGACAGCAAAGGAGGGAACAAAACGCGTGACGGCGTGAGCGCTGCTTCATGTTTGGCAGCTTGGGACAATCGTGTTTGGATTATACTTCATCCTTCCTTCGGCCATGGCCACACCGATGCTTGCTTAATCGCCAAGCTCTCTGATCAGTTTCACAAGCACGCGCCGGGGCCGCGGCCACGCGCTAACCTTCTTCGAGCCGTTCACGCGTTCCGCTTTCCAAAGCCGTTGTCGATTCCCCACGTCATAAAGCCCCGTTGTCCTCCTCGCACCAGTTCCATTCCGTTCGAACACAGCACAGCACACAGTTTGGAAAGCGAACCTCGATTCCCCAATCGCCTCTTCTCCTCCCCGAGTCCAGCCACCGATCCATGGCCGGCTACCCTCCTCCCGGCTCCGGCTACCCCTACGGCCCCGGCGGCGGCTACGGGGCGCCATCGCCCTACGGCTCCGCAGCTCCCTCCGCTCCGCCGTACGGCGAGAAGCCCCCCAAGGAAGGCAAGACCTCCGCGGGCCCCTACTACGGCGCCCCGGCCTACGGCGAGAAGCCCCCCAAGGAAGGCAAGACCTCCTCTGCGCCCTACTACGGCGCCCCGCCCTCCTCCCAGCCCAACCCCTACGGCGGATACGGCGCCCCACCCGGCGGCCAGCAGTACGGCGCGCCCTACGGCGCCCCGCCGCCCTCCTCGTCGCCGTACGGCGCCCCGCAGCACTCGTCGTACGGTGCGCCGGCCGGGTACGGGAGCCCGTTCGCGGCGCTGGTCCCGTCGCAGTTCCCGCCCGGGACCGACCCCAACGTCGTGGCGTGCTTCCAGGCGGCCGACCGCGACGGGAGCGGGATGATCGATGACAAGGAGCTGCAGTCCGCGCTGTCCGGGTACAACCAGAGCTTCAGCCTCCGCACCGTGCACCTCCTCATGTACCTCTTCACCAACACCAACGTCCGCAGGATAGGTAAGCCCATCCCCATCCCATCATGTTCCTCTCCCCCTTCCTCCGCCCTGCCATTGTTCGTCCTAGGATGCGCCGCGAGTTTGGTAGGTGTCGTGGCTATCATGCACGTTGCGATGTGGTCAAACGTTGAACTACTCAAGTATTGTGTCGAATTGATCATGCAGAGGCGTAGAGTGCAGACGACTTGACTTGGTCCTGTGGGGATTATTAGTTTCCTGTCCTGACTAGGTCGCACTTACTGAAGATACAACACCAATCAGCATAACCTGTTAGTAGTAACAAACACTGGCACATATAATTTTATAATGACAATCCTGTTTGCTACGACTTTGATTCAGTTCAGTTGATATTCCTTACTTTGCGAATAGATGGATGCATGTATCAATGTGAGTCTTTGGATCCACCAAGCTGACCCAAGGTACTTTTGACCTTGGGAATGGAGATGGAGGGCTCCTCCTACTCCACTTGCTTGATGAGCCAGTGAATGGCACAATTTAAGGGACCTTTGTTTAATCATGTAGCAGTGTAGAATAATTCAGCTGGTCCTAACTTGGCTGCACATGGTTGCCTACCGTTAGATACTTCATACACCGTTTATTTGAGAATCATGTGATTCCTTGTCAAAGGTAATGGAATAGAACTTTAACGTGGTTTCGTCAAAGGAGTTTGCGGTGATAATTATTGTTTTTCTTATCTCACCTTCAGATGTCACATAGGGTTTTGTTTACTGTGGACATGCAAGCATGACCTTTCTAGATTCTGTATTATTCAGTTTAACTTGGTTCATATTGCAAATAAAGTTTTGACATCATTAGCTAAGGAATACCATTTTACGGTATTGTGAGCCAGAATTGTACGTGCCCAGACATACTCTCAATGGCATGTTAGCTTCGATGCATTATATCGGTACAAAGATAAAACAAGTAAAGTGAATGATTTCACTAAGCATTTTTTATTATATAGCCCAACCAAAAACCCTTTAAGGTGAATATCTACATGAAAATTTGTATCAGCATTGTGATTTACTTAGCTTTTGTGATCCTGGCACATAAATCAGTAATGTTACTTTGCTGTTGTTGTTTATTTTTTGTTGTAAGTTTGTGTCAGACTGTTTTTCATGAGTTTCTCAGAGGGTCATTGTGCAATTTTTTATACCATATATGTTTTTAGTAAATATCATGAATTATTGGTTTAGTGTTTACTCAAAAAGGCTGTTTTCCAATGGTTTCATTTTTTCTGTAAGTTCCTTGTCTTTGAACTTTTATCAATCCTTTCAGGACCCAAGGAATTTATTGATGTTTTCTACAGTCTTCAGAACTGGAGGGTGAGATTGCTGCAACTTAAGTTCCCTTTGGTTTCCTTTTATTTCTTTGAATTAAAATCTGGAGAACCAATCAGCTAATCTATTGAAGTAATGCTTGAACATTTATATTGTGCAGTCAATATTTGAGAGGTTTGACCGTGATCGAAGTGGTAAGATTGACGCATCAGAACTGCGTGATGCTCTTCTCAGTCTGGGATATTCTGTTTCTCCAACCGTCCTGGACCTGCTTGTGTCTAAATTTGACAAGACTGGGGGCAAGAGCAGAGCAATTGAGTACGATAACTTTATTGAGTAAGTATCTTGCTTCAAACTATTCAGGTTCATCGTTTTTTGATGAGTTTCTACTGTGTTAAGTGTAAAGAATTAATTAGATAGTATTTATGATGGACTTGAACGAGGTTATGTCGATCCTGCAAAGTTCCAATGTACTAGTGATTTCAGCCTTTCTAAATGAGCATTGGTCACATGCATCAGTACAGTGCTCTAACTTGTCAAACTTTGAAAGCTCATTGATTTATCCATAGTGTCACTTTTGACAACTTGTCAAAAGGTTTGTTCTGTATCTTGAAGCAAAATGTTTATCCTAAGTCATAACGGCCGAAAATTAGAACCAGAAAGTCATTTGTTCATCAATTGGGCTCTTAATTTCATCCATGTTTTCTAGTGAAACCAAAGTTTTGATTTGCCATAAGTTATGCCTTATTACAATTCTAACTCCTTCCCTTCTACAACTGCAGATGCTGCCTCACTGTCAAGGTACAACTCCATAAACTGCACAAACTCAAATACAGACAGCCTCAGCAAACCTTTGTATCTTAATTCCTATCCCAGAAATGCACTTCTGACCATATCTGTGGCTCATTTGTGGTATACTTTTGCAGGGTCTGACCGAGAAGTTCAAGGAAAAGGACACTGCATTCTCTGGATCTGCAACTTTTACATACGAGGCTTTCATGCTGACCGTGCTCCCTTTTCTCATCGCGTAATGCGGCCCATGTGTTACTACTTCAGAGCTGAGCGAGAGTTTTAACTTTTAAGGATAATACCATGTCAGTTGTATGAGAATGGTCATGCTGAGAGAGCTGTTTCTTTAGCTGGTTTGATAACCTGGATTGAATGCTTGGATAATTATGGGTGCCTGGATAACACAATGTGAATGTTCGAGCGTGTATCTGGTCTTCTGTTCATGTTATATCTACTCTAAATCTTTGGGATATCGCTGCTGCTTTGCACCTTTCGGCAGTCAGCATCTTGCCAAAATCTATCCCAGGTTGCTTGGCTTGTGCACCCGGGATGCCCACCTGCTCAGCAACTCTACCTATTCTCTCTTTTTTTTAAAAAAAAATTCATATGACCACCAGTACTGCTCATATGTCAGCGCTACCTTGCTCGGCAAGGAGAGGAATGATGAGTCAGGGGTGCGCATGTTCTGTTCATGGTCATAGCTGTTGGTGACACCGTGACATAATTAAGTCACCCATGCCATAGTGTGCTAAATTGCAGGGGAAAAAACGGGCTGTGTATGTCAGTTGGATCATCATGAGCATTGCGACTTGGTAAGAATGTATCAGTCACAACAAACATCGGTGGAGAATCTAGCCATGTTTGGATGGGAGGAAGCAGTGGAATTATCTAAAGGAATGTCAATGGAATGATTCATTTGTTTAGTTTCCATTTTGAGCTGTAATGACATACTGTAGATCAATTGTTGCAAGGGCAGCAGAAGTTCTCTGCACATGCTCGTCAAAGCAGAGATCTGAAAACAACAACGAGAGGCAGTTTGCGAGCAGGGCAGAGAGAGGAGCGCGACGCGGCGGTGCGAGGAGCGACGGTGCTGGGCGAGCCGCGGCAGTGGAGGAACGACGGTGCTGGGCGAGCAGGGTGGAGGGAGGAGCGCGACGCGGCGGAGCGAGGGCGACCTTCCTCTCCAAAATGCCTCTTTTGTTGGAGACATCACCAAAAACTTCCTCTTCTGTTAGTGTACATGAGATGTAATTGTCCATTTGCCTCTCAAAAAGCCTCTTTCTTGGAGCCAGTCTTAAGCCAATCTTTTTTAAAGCATTGTTATCTTGAACTGTCATACGTAACTTAATCTTGTGAGCAGCAGTTAACCAACAGGCTCAAATTACTGGCGATGTGGAGAGGACTGTGGTGGCAAGCGAAAACTGGACGTGGCCGGGAGTGTGACTGGCTGATCGACAGAAACTGGACGTGTGGCACCGTGACACGGCCAAATTCTGAACATTAATAGACCGGTCATCGTCCGCTGTTAACTTGTCGCTCGCTTAGCTTAACACTGATGCTGCTGGTGATGAGGTGAGGTGATCACTCATCAGGCGCCTTCTACCTCTCACTAAATGAGCAGCACCTGTCATCGCAAAAAGAAAGAAAAGGGAAGGGTTATTGCGCGTCCGGTCGCGCATATAGGTTACCGCGTGTCCTCTTGTCCGTACAGTGTAAAAGTACTATATCCAATTAGACTCCGACACGTGTACTAAAAAACGGTCTAACAAGAGAAAATCAAGCGCCCATGGGTGCTCTTCAGCCTACTGACGACATCGCATTTATTAGACGATACCAAAACTTTGAAAAGTCATATTCCACTCATATGATGCCATTTTCGATTTCGTTTTCACATTGTACTCTACAACGACGAGACGGACAAAACTAGATCTCACTTGCATATATTCTAAACTTTTTTAGATATGCTACAGTACCGTATAAGTTACTACTAGCTGTATAACATGAGTTGCTACCTTGTAATATTAAATGTAGTAACTTGTGTAGTATGGATAATAGTAACTTATGTTATAAACATACGATAATTTTAAAAGTATAATAAGTACAAGTATTTCTCTATGAACTCGAATCTGAAGCAAATTCTGTTATTATGGGTAAGTAGCTATTATGTAATACGTGATAATCAATTTGTGTATGAACTTAGTATATACATAAATTGCTATCATAAA